>NSJW01000337.1:0-600000 GCA_019955255.1 Castanospermum australe | reverse complement strand
CACTTGTCTCTCTGCTACAGCCAGCACCAGAAACTTTTGAACTATCTGATTATATAATACTTGTCACGGATGGGCGAATTGTGTACCAAGGACCAAGAGAAAATGTGCTTGAGTTTTCTGAATCAATGGGTTTCAAGTGTCCTGAAAGGAAAGGAGCCCCTGACTTCTTACAAGGAAGTATGTGTGAATCCCTCACTCAGTCGTACCCTTTTGGAAAGTTCTCTTTCTATTTTTGATTCAAAAGTTAACTTTGTTCTCGTGGGGTGCAACAGGTAACATCAAGAAAAGATCAATGGCAATATTGGGCACGTAAAGGTGAACCTTACAGCTTTGTTACTGTCAATGATTTTGCCGAAGCCTTCCAGTTATTTCACATAGGTCAAAAACTTGGAGACGAGCTGGCCAATCCTTTTGACAAGCTAAATGCCATCCAGCTGCATTGACCACAAAGAAGTATGGTGTTAACAGGAAGGAACTGCTGAGGGCTTGTGCTTCCAGAGAATTTTTGCTTATGAAGCGAAATTCGTTTGTCTACATATTCAAAGCGACCCAAGTGAGTAACATTCACGCACTAATGCTATTCATATTATCTGATTTGAAACCTGATTCTAAGTACAAAATTTAGTTTAAAAACTTAAAATTTATTTACTCATGTGTGAAAGTGTTAAATGTTTGACTGCAAATGGAGTGTTTCATGTGTCTTTTTTTTCTTCTTCTTCTTCTTCCTTTCTTAAGTCCTTATGCATGTCCTCTTCCTCCATTTCAGCTTATTTACTTCGCTATCATGACAGCAACATTATTTCTACGAACTAAGATGCATCGGGACATCGTGGAGGATAGAGGAACTTACCTGGGTGCTCTGTTCTTCGAAGTCATTGTAGCTTTGTTCAATGGAATATCAGAGCTGAATATGGCCATCATGAAACTTCCTGTCTTTTACAAGCAAAGAGACTTTCTTTTTTATCCTTCATGGGCTTATTCTCTTCCACCATGGATCCTCAAAATAACCAATAACCATTGTAGAAGTTGCCATTTGGGAAGGCATCACTTTCTATCTATGCCATCGGGTTTGATCCAAGTGTTTGAAAGACAAGAAGCAACTACATCATAAATCCGCTAAATTAAGCTATTAATTACTCATTTTGGAATCCAAAGAGAAATCTTATTGGCAGGCTTTTCAAACAGTACTTGTTAATCCTGTGCATTAACCAGATGGCATCTGCACTATTTCGGTTGATGGCAGCATTAGGAAGAGATGTAATAGTTGCAAACACTGTTGGGTCATTTGCATTACTTGCAATTATGGTTTTGGGTGGATTTGTGATTTCACGAGGTAAAAAAAAATGGAAATGTAAGTTCAAAGTTGGCTGATGTAATGAACTTTCTTTTATGATAATATGTTTCTTTTGCATCAGAGAATGTGCACAATTGGTTTCTGTGGGGTTACTGGTCCTCACCACTGATGTATGGACAGAATGCTATAGCTGTGAATGAATTTCTTGGGCATAGTTGGAGAAAGGTAATCTCTTTTATTTTTTAATGGTGAAGAAATTCGAAGAAAAACAATGAGCTTTGGAATGAGATATTGATATGAGATAATTGGTTGAGCGTTGAAGGTTTAATAAAATGGTATCAATCCATTTCTGATAGATGTAGAAGTTTTCTGATGCATGTAGATACAAGGCTGTGTCCTTTTATAGACCAGTTCGTTTGCAATATGTAACTAACAGATAAAAGAAGCTAAACAAACAGATAAAAGAATAACTAACAGATAAAAAAAGCTAAACAAACAGATAGCATATAAAAGCTATCTTATCCTATTGAATTTGAATCTTCACGTCAACATCTTCACATCAACTGCAACATCTTCATGTCTTCGCCAGCTGAGTCTTATCTCCAATACTCCCCCTCAAGTTGGAGGATGTAGGTAACTAGTGCCCAACTTGCCTAGGATCGAATGGAATGATCTCTTCCCGAGGGCTTTGGTAAAGATATCGGCCAGTTGAGATTGAGATCGGAACATATGACGTACAAATTGTTTTGGAGAGCAGATGTTCTTGCACGAAGTGATAATCTAATTCGATATGCTTTGTACGTTCGTGAAATACTGGGTTGGCAGCAATATGCAGAGCTGCTTGGTTGTCACACAGCAAGTGCATAGGTTGGGTGTGAGCAACACCGAGAGAACCCAGAAACAGGATTTTAGCCAAATTAATTCAGAGGTTGTGGTAGCCATTGACCGGTACTCGGCTTCTGCAGATAAGCAAGAGACGGTAATTTGTTTCTTGGTCTTCCATAAAACTGATGAATCTCCTACCATTATAAAATAACCCGTAACAGATTTGCGCTAAGGGGATAACTTGCCAGTCGGCATCACAATAAGCATATATCTGCAAATCACAATCGTTCTTCAACAAGATTTCTTGTCCCGGATTCGATTTTACATAACGAAGGACTCGAATCACAGCATCAAAGTGTTGTTGTTTAGGAGATTGCTTGAATTGGGAGAGGACATGTACAACATAACACAGGTCGGGCCGAGTGATTGTGAGATAAACCAAGCATCCTATAAGACGCCTAATACACTGAGCAGGGTCTTCAAAGTCTGGGCCATTAGCAAGTGCAAGTTTATGATTTTGCTCTATGGGAGAAGATGCCGATTTACAACCTAGCAAACCTGATTTAGATAGGATATCAAGCGCATACTTTCGCTGCGAGAGAAATAGACCACTTGGCCCGCGAGCTATCTCTATGCCCAGAAAATATTTTAGTGATCCTAGGTCTTTGATTTTGAAGCAAGAATTGAGATAGTCTTTCCACCTCCTGACATGCTTTGGTGTTGTTGCCGGCGAGGACATTGTCATCCACATAGATGAGCAAAGCAAGGAAAATACCCTCACGTTGTAGAGTAAACAATGTATGGTCTGCCTGTGACTGAACAAAGCCATAAGTTTCCAAGGAAGTACTCAGTTTGGTGAACCAATTCCGAGGAGATTGGCGCAGGCCATACAATGATTTGCGCAAGCGACACACTTTGTGGGCTTCTTCGATGGTGAAGCCTAGAGGTAACCGCATGTACACTTCTTCGTGAAGATCTCCATGGAGAAAGGTGTTATGGACATCAAGTTGATGAAGTTCCCACTGTTTTGAAGCAGCCATGGCGAGTAGTGTTCGGACACTCACCATTTTCGCAATGGGTGCAAACGTCTCCGTATAGCCCTCACCTTCCACCTAGTTGTTACCAGCGATGACTAAGCGTGCTTTATACCATTCTACTGACCCATCTGAGTTGTATTTGATCTTGTACGCCCATTTGCATGGTAAAGCTCACTTTCTGCGAGGCAAATCTGTTATCTCCCACGTACCATTTTCTTCTAATGCATGGAGCTCTTTTTGCATGGCCTCTACCCATCTTGCATCGGTCATGGCTTGCTTGAGACTGGTTGGTTCTATTTCTTCAGTGATGGCTGCTAGGAAAGCACGGTGCGACATGGAGAATTTTGAATAAATAACATAATTCGAGATGGGGTAGGGTGTACTTGTGATGGGACCGGCTTGGATGAGAGTTTCGGATGGTGTGTGTGTACTAGCCATGTTGCACTGATAGTCTTTTAGGTAGGCTAGGGCCTTGCGTTCACAATGGTTATGTCTTGAAGATGCGTTAACTGTTTGATCAAGAGTGTTACCCCCTATCTGCTATGGTGCTCAAGTCAGTTCGCTGTGGGTTTGTGGCGATGACTTCGGGCTCGTTATGATCATTGTGACAGCCAGCTTCTCCCGCATTGTCTTGTGCATTGGGGCATTCATCATCTTCGTCTGTTTCATGTTCTAGTGGGTCGTGAGCACCAAGGGAAATACTAGATGGCATGTTGTTGTGGAACTGCGCGGATGATTCTTGACGAGGATAAGGGAATACATCCTCATAGAACTGAACATCTCTAGATACAAAAATTTCTTGTGATTCAAAATCATATAACTTCCATCCCTTCTGTGCTGTAGGGTATCCAAGGAACATGCATCTCCTTGATTTAGCAGCAAACTTACCCCGTGGCTTTGGTCTTGGGTGTGCATAGTACAAACACCCAAAGACGCGTAAATAATTATACTATGGCTGGACATTGTAAAGTACTTCATATGGTGTCTTTCCAGCAAGCAAACTAGACCAGGTTTGATTAATTAAATGTGCTGCAGTGGTCACTCATTCGCGCCAAAAATCCACTGGAACACGGGCTTGGAAACGCAGTGCTCGAGCAACATTCAGAATGTGTCTATATTTTCTCTCCACTTTCCGTTTTGCTATGGAGTGTCTACAGATGATGTCTGATGAATTATTCCATTCTCGTTGTAAAACTTAATCAAAGTTCCTGATTTAAATTCAGTCCCGTTATCAGTTCTAAATACTTTTACTGATTTGCTGAACTGATTTTGTGCCAGTGCAACAAATTTCTTCATGCAATCCATCGTTTCACTTTTCTCAGCTATCAAAAATACCCAGACGGCTCGACTAAAATCATCAACTATAGTTAAAAAAATAGTGGACACCAGAAAAGGATGAAGTTCTATAAGGTCCCCCATATATCTCCATGCACAAGTTCGAAACAATCTTTACTGTGATGATCATGATCACTTCTTGAAAACGTGTTTCTTGTTTGTTTAGCATGGTAACATACATCACATGCACCGTGACTCACACCACTACCCCTAAATTTAGCAAGTTCTGGGAGCAAAGAGATGGCTTGACGCGAAGGATGCTCGAGTCGTTGATGCCATAGACACCTTCGTGTTGCTCACCCAATCCAGTCTCCATCTTCAACGTTAGGTCCTGCAAAATACAGTTGTTATTAGTGAATTTCATTCTGTTGTTGTTTATTCGAACAAGTTGTGCAACCGAAATCAAGTTGCATTGCAGGTTAGGCACAAACAGCACATCTGTTATGCATAAATTTGGTTCAAGGGTAACTGTTCCTCGTTTAACTGCATATGTAACACTGCCATTCGGTAATTTAACCGCCAAGGGGTTGATGTTTTCCACATTGCTCAGCAGTTCAAGAGTTCCTGTCATATGTTGAGATGCACCACTGTCAACTAACCATTGAGGAGAGAAGATGACATTACCAGATACTTTTTCCTTCGTTTGAGGCTGATCTACCAGGGACAGCAATCGTTCAATGACTTCTGGCATGAGCGCAGAGAAAGCTAAGGGGTGTCCCTGCGGTTCACTGGATTGCGCTGTGTTCACTGTGACGATATTGGAACGTCCCCCATTTGATCTGCCTTTACCATGACTCCTTCCATTGCTTCGATTGGAATAGTCATAAAGATGCCAACATTTTGATGAGTCATGGTTAGTCCTTCCACAATGTGTGCATGGTACGTGATTTGCAGATTTTTCAGAAACCGTTTGTGCAGCTGGCAAAAGGCTTTGCTTTCAAACCATTTGTGCCGCATATCCAAAAGCTTCTATTTTGTCATTCTGAGTGTGAGCGATGGATCGGTGCGTTTCTTCTTGTGTCACCATTGCATACATTCTGTTGATCGAGGACGACGGTGTTGTGTTAAGGATATGAGTGTGTAGATTACCATACACCGCATCGTCCAAACCCATAAGAAACTAATATGTGCGATCCTTTTCTGCTTCCTCACTTGATATGCTTGGTTGCTGGACAATTGTTTCCACTGGGACAGACATGCAAAGTTTTACTTGCCTCAATCTCATCCCAAACAGCTCTGAGTCTTGTATAGTAATTTGCAACACTGGTACCCTGCTACTTAATGTTCATCAGACTTGCCTTAAGTTGATATAGTCGCAAAACGTTCTCCACGTAATATCGCTCTTTCAGATCGTCCCAGAGATCCTTTGCATCATCGAAATATTGGATGAAAGGTTGCAGTTGAGGGTCAATCATGTTGTAAATCCATCCATTGATCATGGAGTTGCAGACTACTCATGTGTAACCCTCGTCAGATCCATCATCTTTCAGCTTCTCGATCGAGCCAGTGACGAACCAGAGTTTGTTCTTTGCCTTGAGTGCGTTTTTCATGGCTTTTGCCCAATTATCATAGTTTCCTTCTCCTCTCAACATCACGTTTGTCAACATGATGCCAGGGTTATCAGAGGCAGCAACGTAGAATGGTGATCTTGGATCTGTCACCTTAAGTTTGTTGCTGCTTTCTTTTGCCATTGCTTAGTGTTTTGACAGGTATGGGCCAGCTTCGCATGTATGGATACGATCAGAGTTTCTCAGAAGAAGTGTTCCCTATTGTCTGCTCTGATACCATAATAAAATGGTATCAATTCATTTATGATAGAAGCAGAAGTTTTCTGATGCATGCAAATACAAGGCTGTGTCCTTTTATAGACCAGTTCGTTTGCAATATGTAACTAATAGATAAAAGAAGCTAAACAAACAGATAAAAGAATAACTAACAGATAAAAGAAGCTAAACAAACAGATAGCATAGGAAAGCTATCTTATCCTACTGAATTTGAATCTTCACGTCAACTGCAACATCTTCATGTGTTCACCAGCTGAATCTTATCTCCAATAAGGTTGCTCCTAATTCCAATGAAACACGGGGAGTTTTGATACTGAAATCTCGTGGGTTTTTCCCAGAAGCTTATTGGTATTGGATTGGAGTAGGAGCTTTGATTGGTTATGTTTTTCTATTTAATTTTCTTTTCACCTTGGCTTTGCAATATCTCAGTCGTAAGTACCATCCTTATCTTTCTTTGAGCAGTGAACTTGGACGCCTTCTCTAACCACAGACTTCATTTCTGATAATTGGATATGTTGCCACTACAACATTCAGAAAGGATTAAGCAGGGCTATCCCAAGAGAAATTGCTCAAGAGAAATGCTTCAACAGCTGGAGAGTTTGTGATAGTCAAGCTAGTAGAAATGGAACGCGGGGTATGGTTCTTCCTTTTCAACCTCTATCCATCACTTTTGATGAGATCAGATATTCTATAAACATGCTTGGTTGTATTTAAATTATATTTGTGTGTTTCGTGAGATACCGGACCAGACCAGCTGGACCGGTTCAACCGGGAATCGGACTACTAGCCAGTCCGATCTAGCCTCTGTAACCGGTGTGCTGAAAACCGACTACAAAACCGTTGAACCAGATGTGAACCGCTCAAATCGGTCACGGTTTGATTGCTCCTCGATCTGGTTTAGCATTTCATTTCCAATAAAAAGTTCCTCATCTGGGATTCGAACCTTGGTCGTGACGTTGAACATCAAGCCGTTTTGCCACTACACCAAGTGGTCTTCTATTATATATGGTACCTTATTATATAGTTAATATGAAGTAGGGATATAGTTCTAACTTTCAGCAAAAGGTCCAAATGGAAGAAGTATTACCACTACTCCAGTGTAACATTTATAATATATGGTACATTATTATATTTAAAATATGTATATAATTTTAAATTAGTATAAATATTATATTTTAAAATATAAATACATATTTAATTATATACTGGTTCGACCACGGTGAAACTATTAAACCATAAATCAGTCCACTTACTGGTTTGATGGCCGGTTCGATTTTCAGAACCTTGGTGTTTCCTTCAATTCTTTTAATTTTTTTCCAAATGCACAAGCCAGTTGCCATATAGCACAATACTTTCTCTGAATGATCTACACCTGATGTTTCAAATGCTTCTCTGTGTGACCTTAGTAACAAGGTATTTCTTCAACATGATTTTGACTGTAATGTTGATTATAGGAAATGAAAAATCAAGGAGTTTTCGTGAACTTTTGAAGGGTGCTAGCGTTGCTTTTAGGCCTTGAATACTAACAGCTCTTATGGGTGTAAGCGGTGCCGGGAAGACTACTCTAATGGATGTATTAGCTGGAAGGAAAACTGGTGGATATATTGAAGGAAGCATCACAATGGCTGGGTACCCAAAGAAGCAAGAAACATTTGCTCGCATATCAGGATACCGTGAACAGTTTGATATCCACTCACCCTATGTTATGGTTTATGAATCTTTGCTATATTCTGCATGGCTTCGATTACCCCCTAAAGTTGATTTTGCAACTAGAAAGGTAATAAGGACAAGTTTCATTCTTTTTAAATTGGAGGCATGAAATTCATGGCTTTAATATGAGATTTAACATCATTAGATTGCCCAAAATACAAAAAAAATTAATCAGCATTCAGCAGACTTACTTACCTCTAGTATGGAGGCATAACAGCTCAATAACTTGAACTCAATTTTATGAGATGTAGATGTTCATTGAGGGAGTTATGGAGCTTGTGGAGCTTAACTCATTGAGAGAAGCACTTGTTGGACTGCCAGGAGAGACTGTTCTTTCAACTAAGCAGTGCAAGAGGCTTACAATTGCAGTTGAACTTGTGGCCAACCCATCTATAATATTCATGGATGAGCCAACCTCTGGTCTTGATGCTAGAGCTGCTGCAATTGTAATGAGAACCGTAAGGAACACCGTGGACATAGGACGCACTGTGGTTTGCACAATCCACCAGCCAAGTGTTGATATATTTGATGCCTTTGATGAGGTAAGAAGTCTTACAATTAGAGTATGTTTGGATTGGAGAAGAATGGAGGAAAATGGAAAGAAAGAGCAGACTTATTTTAAAATTTCAAGTATAAAATGTTTAAAATAAGCCTTTCCCTTCTTTCTCTTTCTCTCTATTATCTTTAATCTAAATATAGCCTTAAGGTACAATTCTTGTTCTTGGAACTACATGTGGAAGAATTAAGTGTAGAAGTTTATGGTTAGGCTCAATCAAATAGTTGGTCAATACTTTATTATATAATGAAAATAATTATAATAAATAAAGGGTAAAATAACAAGATAAGATAGATAATATAATATTCATATAATACTATCATAATTTATTCATAAACTACAGATAAACAAATGATAAGATAATGATAAGGATAATCATTTATCACCTCCTTCAAACTGGATGACACCATGTATAATTTAAATTTGAATTAAACGGATCGAACATGATGAATAGCAGTGAGTAAAGGCATCTTGGAGCACTAACATGCCTCTCTAGAGGTCTCTACATTCTTATTATATGTCTCGCTCTAGGTCTTTTTACATCGATGATAAAAGCCCTCTATTAAGTGACTGATTATCTATGCACGACCAGTCAATCAAATATGCGCCAATGAAAATAGTTTAGATTGTGGTTGATCAAGATTCAGATGTGTACGTCATGGGTGAAACAACTTTTGGTATGGACATGGATGTTTTTTCAATGCTTTACTAAGAATCTTGACTCTCAAACAAGTTCTTCATTTGTACTCTCCATCGAGGATGATATTAGAGATGACTGTCATCAAAGCTGAGATGGCTTAGATGTTGGCGGTGAAAGTGGAGCCAGGGGAAAGTTGTCATCTTGGAGTCGAATGTGGCGTTAGCTAATTTGGCTCTGATATCATGTAACCAAATAGTTAACCAATACTTTATTATATAATGAAAACTTAGATAAAGGTTAAGATAACAAGATAATATAGATAAAATAAAATTCTTAGAATACTATCCTAACTTATTCATAAACTAAAAATAAACTAACGGTAAGAAAATGAAAAAGATAATCCTTTATCATTAAGTACTTCAATCTCAACCTTTGCAGCTGCTACTTTTGAAATTGGGAGGGGAGCAAATATATGCTGGTCCATTAGGCCACCACTGTTCCAAGCTGATCCAGTACTTTGAGGTGAGTATAGTGTAAATGAAATGAGATTGAGCATAGTAACTGCTGATGTAGCATTAGCATGTTCACTTGAGTGCATGATTACTGTAGGCTATTCAAGGAGTTCCTAAGATCAAAGATGGTTATAATCCTGCAACCTGGATGTTGGAAGTTACATCAGCAGGAATAGAAGCAAGTCTTGAGGTCAACTTCACTAATGTGTAGAGAAACTCAGAACTACACCGGTTAAACTTCAGCCTTTATTTTTCATTTCTTCTTTTGATGTCTTAAATCAAAGCTTCAAAGTACAAAGTTTCATGATTATGAGAATATAAGATGCATGTGTTTCTCAGCTAGTGATTTTAATGCAGTAGCGTTTTAAGACTTTGAATAGGCTACTGAATACTGATACTTCCATCTGTGTAGGAGAAACAAACAATTGATCCAGGAGCTTAGTACACTTCAAGATTTAAAAGATCTACACTTTGATAGCCAGTATTCGGAGAGTTTCGTGGCACAATGTGCAGCTTGCCCATGGAAACAGCATTTATCCTACTGGCGGAACACGTCATATACTGCAGGGAGACTCCTATTTACAACAATCATAACTTTATTGTTTAGGATGATTTTTTGGGACGTTGGCTTGAAAAGTATGTGAAAAAGAGAACAATACATTGATACAATAACTAAAGCACGAAAATGGAATTCAAAAAAATTCTTACCCCCTAATGTTAGAATTTTCTGTATTTAAATTTTTTTTAATTGTGTATTTTATTATTTTGTTAAAACTAGTTAAATGGTAATCTGATAATTCCTAAAGTCCAAGCCTAAATTTTATAACGTGATCTAATGAATTTTAAAATCACTTATTTATTGAATTTTAAACTCAATGCGTAAATGTACTAATTAATGGGCATGTGTAAAGCTTGATAATCTAATGCCCATAATGAGTGAAAATTAAGGTTACTAATTATTTTATAAAAATCAAGATCTCTTTTCTACTCTAAAACTCATTATGTGATTCTTTGTCTTATTTGGAAGACATAACTACAAAAATAGAAAAATAATGAGAAGATACGCAACTCTTACTATTTAATTTGATATTCTAAACTCTAATATAGATACATACTATATATGTATATGGTTTAAATTATGCATGTGATATCAAAATCTACTATATCAAATTTAGAATTCAAATTGATTGATTTTGAAAAATTAATTTCTTTGGGTTCTGAAACCCAAAATTGAAAACTTTTGAGAGTTGTTTGCTAATTTGAAGTTAGGGTTTAATCCCCTTTTTTAGTTCCCTAATTAATTTTTTTTTACCTTTGTCATGGCTGAACCTCTGCAAATGGTGAGTTTGGAACCAAAATTGGTTTCCCCTCAGGTACCATTCAGATTCGTGTTTTTGGATGGGATTTTGATCAAATAATCTGAATGTTGTAATCTTGGGTGAAGTTAACTGGCCAAATCGTGTATGAAATTCAATGTTTGGTGGTTGAAACCTGCTTTCGGCGTTCATGGAGGCGTGGTCAGTCATTAACAGAGCTTGAAGCTCTGGCGGCCATGGTGGATGCGGTTGCTCTTTGCGGAAACATCCAGAACCTTCGGATTTTGGAACCCTTGACGTCGCCGGCTCAGACGTATCTACAGGAGGTCGGTTTGGGGCGCTTTCTGGCCGCCGTCGAGATTAATGGAGCTTCGAGCTCCGACGTCCATGGCAGACGTAGCTCCTCACCGTGAGACCACCTATGATGTTGGGGTTCCACATCCTTGAGCCCCCGCCACCGGGATCTCGCTCTCAGTGGCGCCGATCTGGTGCTTTTTCAGTGAGAATCCAGGGAGGGGGAAGAAGAAGGGTGAAGCTGGCTTGTCCGGTATCGCCCTCTGCCACCTTGTGCTTGCCATCAATGGCCTCGTTTTGGGGTTTTCCAGGTGAGATCCCAGGGAGGGTTCTTCCTGTTTCATGCAGAAGGTCCATGCTGACGTGCAGGGACACGCGCGTGGTGCGCGTGTTAATCACGCGCTGGTCATCTTGACCCGCAATTTTTACCCAATTGTGTCTTTATTTATTTTCTATTTTTTTGGGTAGGTTTTGTAATTTTTAAAATTACATGAAAATTATAGTGAATTTATTTCACTATAATTCAATTTTTTGATATATTTAAAATTATTTTATAACTCTGATTTTGAAAAAAATAATTTAATATAATGATATACATGTTGATAAGTGTCACTCTCTTTAATTATTGATTTTAATTAATGTACTTTTTTCAATTACTTAGTTGGTATATGTATAAATAAGATTTTATGTCTAATTTCTAAGGAATAAATGCCAAAAAATAATTAAAAAAATGCATTGAAATATATTGAGTGTATCTATTGATAAATGTCATTCTCTTTGGTTCTAATGTTTGATAGGTGATTTTTTGGTCAATTATTTATCCCTGTTTAGGGACCTAATAGATAAGTAAGTGTATGCCACCATATTAATTCATTTACAAAAATTGTTAGAATTATCTGTTGAATAGATTTTGGTGATATTCTTAGAATGTTATGTTACTTAAATTAATATGTCACTTAAATTAATTTATAATTTAACTCACTCACAGGGAGTTAAATCGTTAATTATTTTATTTGTGAATATTTGGGATAGTTTTAATAGTAAAAATTTTTCTACTCATAGGTGTTGGATTTTTTGATATTATTGTTATTGTGTAGTATATTCTCTACATAAATTATATTCATATATGATAATTCATGTTTAGGCAATTATTATTACTGTATATT
The DNA here is from genome assembly GCA_019955255.1 of Castanospermum australe. Lineage (NCBI taxonomy): Eukaryota > Viridiplantae > Streptophyta > Magnoliopsida > Fabales > Fabaceae > Castanospermum > Castanospermum australe. Next base: position 587,531 of record NSJW01000337.1, on the reverse strand, counting down.
GTTCATGTTAATTATTTTTCTTGTTTATGTCTTTTGACTCAAATTTCTTTTTTCTTGAATAACACCATTAATAAGATTGATTTTCTGTCATTTATAAATTTATTTTATTTGATCATGTATCTTACTCATGTTGTTGATAAACAATTTTTATTTTATTGTTTCATGAAAGAAATTGACATAAATGCGTAAATAATACAATAATAGTAAGTTAATGGGCTTTAAATATTTGATTTTTCTATAGGCTTTGTACATAAGAAGAAAAATAATAATCAACTACTTTAGTAGTTATGTTGTATTTTTTTTAAACTTGTATATAATTAAAATGTATGCCTAGTTCATTTAAAGTTGAAAACTCTTATGTGTTATATGAATGTTAAATGTTTAACTTGTTAATTTGATCCTTTATATGCAATAATTATGAAATAATTGTTTAAGATACTATTAGAAAATATTGATATAATTTTTTCTATAAAAGAAAATATTTAGTGTCTTTTAAGTATGAATATATAGAGAAGTGATTTTAAAATAGAAATATCCTGATATTTTTTTTCGGTGTGTAATTATTGTATTAAATTTTTACAATTAACCACATGGAAGGTGGGAGTTATGTTTGCCAATAAAATTTTGTTTATAGAAAGTGTGCTTTCATATTTTGTGAAATTTTGTCCAATTTTTTTGAAATACATGATATATTTGTTGGTTATTAACTCCTCATCTCTTTTAATTCAAACATAGCCTTAATACACATGGCATTGTGGTAGGGAGAAATTGTAGCAAAGATGGCAAGCAATAGTAAATAAAAAGATTTGACTCCTAAGTGAGAGGTTCACTTGAAGAGAAAACTGAAGAGTTATAACCATGGATTATAATAAAATGAGAAAAGAACATATAAATTCTTTAAACTTTATAAGTCATTTGCAAATAATTCATAAACTTTAAAATATTTTTAATTAATACCTAAATTATAATAATTACACAAATTTACTGTTTCATTTATTTCAAATTGAATAAAAAAGGATTTAAAATGAATTGAGGGTAAATGAAATGTTTGATTTGTGTAATTATTATAATTTAGATATTAATTAAAAAAATTTTAAAATTTATGAAATTATTTATAAATAATTCAAAGTATCTAAAGTTTAAGAATTTATATGTTCTTTTTCCAATAAAACACTAGAGTACTTTACAAAAGAAAAAAAACACATCAAATATAAAATTGTTACACTAGAGTTCTTTGCTTCCTGAGTTCACTCCTTTCAAATATCATATGCAAACCTGAAAAAAATAATAACCAATACATTTAATTTTTACTTACACAGCAAATAAAAAATATCTATAATTGTGCTGGCATAATTTGATTGCTGGACAAAAATTTTTCAATAACATGTCCAATGAATAAACATTGTTAATGCCTTTAATTAAGAATTTTGTGACATCAAAATATATATTATGAGAAAAACTCACCTCAACAAGTGACGTCAAGTGCAAAGATTTCTCCAACTAAATCAATTTATCTTTTGTAATATTATGATTGCTCACAATAAGGGAGAAATTAAAGGCATGTTATTGCATAGATTTGTTGGCTGGATGCATAAAGGAAGGACATTATTCAGAACATAGAAAACATACCAGATGAAAGCATAGTCAGATAAGAATTTAACTCCATCTCCAGATCATCTGAGTTATTAGAGTTAAGAAAATCCATATTTGTGTTCCCTATTTGATGTTGTTTCATTACTATTAAAAATTTAAAGTGAGAGGAAAGAAAAAGAATGATGTGTGTGTAGAAAAAGAATTTTAAAAAGAGATAATCATTAAATTTAATTAGGAGTGAGAATAGATAATAGAATATTTAATAAATTACTTTTTTAAAAACTTATATAAGGGTAAAATTTGGAAAGTAAAATAAAAATTGAAAATGGAGAGTATAGATAGGTATATTGGATTGCCAATAGCCCTACTATATTTCTTCTTATATATATAGAGGGGATTCCCCCAATTTGGTATCCATTTTTTGATTTACCCAAAATACCATTAGTAACCAGCTAATCATAAACATATAAAAGGATAAAAATGTAGATTTGTTTCATGTAGAAAAAGCATTACATTCTTACCCTTAAATGTTACACGTACACTGGAAGTTAACTTCTCTTTTTCACTTACAATTTATTATTAAAATTGTCTACAAACACTTTTCACTTTATAGAGAGCTTTTTTAAAAAAAAAATATATAGATCACCTTAGTTATATTCTATGAAATTTATGTTTAAACGGATAGTAATATTTTCATCCACACATTCTTAATTTATAGAAAAAAAATTAAAATATAAATCTATAATACAATAAATAAATAAAACTATTAAAATAAAAGTGCCTTTCAATTTGCTAGTAGATTATAAAGGAGATTCCTCTCTTTGGTATCCAATTTTCACTTTCCAAAAAACCATTAAAAATTGATTAAGTACAAATAGAAAAGGAGTAAAATTGTAAATATAAACATTTTTTATAACTACATTTTACAGTCAGAACTACTTTCAAATACAGAATTATCATTTTTTTACAAGTAATGCTACACAACTAGAAATAATAAACAAAATTTTTGGTAGAATTCAATCAGAATAAAGGAGGATTGTTAGATAAAATTAAGTGTTAGGGACCACTCACATATCGAAAAAGAATAAACACACCAAATTATTCTATCAAAAATTTTAATAAAAAAAATTCTAATTATGTAATATTTTTCTTTTTTTTAACATACATTATTATAATTAACTTCAAATATATAAGTAAAAATTATAACTAAAATTATAATTAATTTGCTTATAAAATTAGTATATAAGTAAAAATAGAAAACACAAATTAAAAGACACGATAAGTGCCTATTGAAGTGGTTTCTCCCATATCCTATTATACCTTTAGTAACTAGCGACTAATATTTGATTATGTGTCCTACTTTATTGATATACATACAATAAATTATTTATTCTATAAGTTTTCTTATTTTATAATTTTACTTAATCTAATTAATCTTTAATTTGAATTATAAAAATTATCATCTCTTATTTTTTAAAATATATATAAATTAAAAAATTAAAAAAATAATTTTTAAATTTATTTTTAATTAAAATTTTTTTATAAAAAATAAAAATTATTTTATGTTTGAATGTAATATTTAAAAATTATTTTTTTAATGGTTGAATAGTATTTTTAAATTCTAAAAAATTTCTTATTTCAGAAGTGCAAAAATCTACCTAAAATAAAAAATTGTTATTTACGTTATTTTTAATGCTTCAGTAAACCCACTAAAATATTAAATGTACTTTTTTTATATTTAATCTTTTTTATCGGTATTTCTTAGTTGTCATGTTAAAATGCTTTCTTTTTTTAATATTTTTAATTAAATTTTCTCTTATTAATAGATGTAATTTGATATGTCTTTATTCTAATCTAACTTAAATTACATGTGTGTGTGTAATAGTTTTATTCTTATTCGGAATTTTATATGTTTAAAGTTTATAAGTAATTCGTAAGAGATTTTATATTTTTTTTAAATTTTCATTGCATTAAAAAATATTTTTAAAAAACTACCTGTTCAACTCTACACAATCACATTAGTGTATTTAAGTTAATTCAGCTTCTTAATTTTCTGATCAGTGTAATTAGTTGAACAAGTAGTTTTATTTTACATTAAATGTATATTTGATATGAGAATAAAAATGAAAGGGTAAATTTTTATGGATTAAATTTGTTTAACATACTATAAAAGATAAAAAAATAAAAATATAGTGGTGTGTCGAATGCCTATTGAAGACAGAAGGAAAAGAAAATAGGTGAATGAGTGTGTATTCCTCTTATTTAAGAGTTTCATAAAATTAATTTAAAATTTTAAGATATATGATCCTCCAAAATCCATCTATATTCATTCTTATGAACATTTAATTTCACAGTTCTCATAATAATTTAAAGAGTTTTAAACATTGAAACAAATGAAAGAAAACTCATTATAACTTCTAGTTCACTTTCCTTCTCTTTTCTTTATTTTTCCTTCCACTTCTTCCGTTCCATTCTCCTCCACATGCAAACAAACTGAGAAAAGAAACTTTTCTTAACATTTTCTTTCCTTTCTCTTTTTTTTCTTTTTATTTTCTTTCTTCTCATTTTCTTTCCCAAACCAAGCTAAAGGTACAAGTGGTGCTTTTTTTTTTTCTTTTTTTTGGTCAGTAGGCATTTAATAGTTGAGATTTCAACTGAGGTGCTTACAAGTGGTGCTTGCCTCCTAATAAGAAAGGCTGCGACATAAACCATGTGATAAACTCCTTTCAATGGGAAAGGACTATTCCTTGCAAATCAAATTTTTGCTAATCAGATTTGTTAGATAAATTAAAATAATAGAAACTACTTACTTATAAAAAACTTAATAAGTATATTAAATTTCTATATCAAAAATTTTTTAAAAAATTTCTAATTATATAACGAAGAAATATCAAATATGGATAACCTCCAACTTTCAAATCTTATAGAAAAGGTCAACGTTTTCCAGAGAGTTATCATTTACAAGAACCTCATAAGCAAATTTTAGTATATTTATTCAATAAATATAATAAATATATGACATATGACACTTTATAACTATTTAGTTGTTGAATTAAAATATAACTTCAAATAATAAAATTAAATTTAAATTTAAACTCTTAAAATTCTTTTTAGAATATTACTCTCAATAATTTTGGCTTGGGAAAGGGGTTTGATATATAATAGCTATACGTACGATCACACACTTCTTTAGTAAAGCTTTCCAACTTGTTCCAGTTTAAATATGAATTTTCCGTCTGCAAAACCATAAAACAAAACACATGAGAATGTCATTATTATCCATGACTTACATTATATATAACTTAATCACCTGTTATATCATTAAAAAATTGACTACTCATTGTAATAACTAAACAAAAAATTAAGTTGACATAACACACATGACACAAGTTATAATGGCATCATGGTTTTTGGTCAACTCAGTAGGCATGGCAATTTCAACCCGCTTTGTAGGTACTTAATCCATCTCGCTCCACACGAGGCGAGTTTTTTACTTGCACCGGTGGGGCTTAGGACAGATTTGGATTGTTTACTTTTGCGGGATGGGTTGGGTGTGGGTTTGGAATCAACCCACCTGCACCTCTTATCTATATTAAATTTATATTTAAAATATGTTTTAATTTAAAAATTATTATGTTAATTTATTTTTTAAATTATGAATAAAATTAATAAAAAAATATTTATTTAGATATTTCTTTTAATTTATATGAAAATATGATTAATTTTTAATATTTTGATTGATTATAATATAAATTTATTTAAAATATTTATAAATACGAAACGAGACGAGTATGGTGCAGGTTTTTAATATTTTTATAAGAGTGAGTTTGAGGTTTGATTTTTAAGACTCGCAGACTAAATAGGGGTAGGTTATGTATTATTTTGAGATATGCAGGACGGATCCCGCTAGACAAAAATCTGTCTCTACCCGTCTCATCATCATGCTTGCTATTCAGGCTGCGGATATGTACAAGGACGTAACCATAGGAGAAAAGAAAAATAGTTATTTTAAGGCCACAATCATATACTTTTGTTCAAACATCAAAAAATAAATTTAATTTTTTTTTACATTTTTATTTTCTCTCTTTCTTTTTATCATAAAAAAATAAATGTATAAAAATGAATAAAATTAAAGTATAAAAATATCATAATTTAAAAAAAAAATTATTGAATACTCAAAAAGTAAAATATTTCTCTTATTCTGAATTATTTAATAATATCCATAATAACTTTATGATCATTATTGTCTATAAAATTTTTTAATTTAAATAGATAATAATAATTCACAAAGTTAATATAACTATAATTGATAGACACAAAATAAAAAAAAAAATACCTTACTTTTTAAGCACACAAAAATCTCTCTTAAAAAAAATATGAAAAGTAGAAAGAAATATTTCTAGAATACCACTAGTAGTTCCTAATAATAATAAGACAATTAAAAGAATGGAAAAGTGGCTCTGAGTTCAGTGATATATCGTTTCCTCCCTCGCCATACATAGTACCTGTTCATCACCATCTTGTTACTTCTCTTTCTTTCTTCTCTCATGACCATGAGCGTCTAGCTTGATGGAATTCTTGCTATCTACCAAGTCATATTTGTTCAGATTTCATCCCTTCCTTTTCTTCATTTTGGTACTGTACATGAAAATCAAGAAGAGCTGATCCCAGCGATTGATTTTAGCTGCACAAATCTCTTTGCTCGATCATATGCTTTAAACTATATATATATATATATATATGTTACACATACATACGGGTCTGTTATTCTTTTGTTACACGGTGATTAAGAACAGGAGCGAGGGGAAGTGGAGCTCCGCGAGTGTCCTAGAGGTGACCCTGAGACAGATCCACCCCCTCCTATTGTGCTGGAACCCAACACGAGGGAGCTGATCACGGCAGAAAGTTCCACCGGAACAGCATCGACACTGGCATTCTAAGGGTAATCAAGCTTTACTTTGACAGCGTTTGTTTTGCGACGTTGTCACCACAGGATTTCATTGCCAACATCCAACTCACTGTCCGAAACAATAGTAACGGACAGATGGCCGTCACCAGGGTCAGAGCCACACCCCAACACGACCTGTTTTCTATCAGGTATCAACTGCTTTCCTCTCCTTCTTCATCTCTTTAATTCTCTTTGTGGGTTGGCAATTCTTATGTCTTTGTTTACCAACAAGTTTTATAATTATAAAAATACTATCTTTTTTTCATTTTGTTTTCTATTTTCAAAGTTTTGAAAAGGAAACGGTAAAAACAAGAATTTTATATTTTCATTATTTCTTTTATAAAATTTTAAAAACAAGAAATAGAATAAAAACAATGAGGTATTTTTGTATTTATAACTAAAAATATATTAATTAAAAATAAAAACAGAAAACAAACTAAATACTCCCTAATTGTTACAAATTACATAGTTTAGATATCTAATAAGTACTTTTTTTTAATTGAAAGGGTATATATGCAACCTACCCTAAAAATTAGCTTTGATTAAGATTTAATTGTAGAGATTAATTTTGATTAAATATTAATGAAAAGAAATTAGCTTTAATTGAGATTTGATTGGGCAATTCATGAGCCTATGTCTACAAGTGAGAGAAAGATAAAAATCTAGTAAAGGACTAGAGAAAAAGAGGATGGTACAAAGAGATTGGAGGAGACATGGAAGGGAGAGGTACGACAAATGAGGTCGAGAGATAGCAACAAGAGAAAATAGAGAGAATGGTGGAGATAGTAGATAAAGACAATTGCTATTAGAAAAGGAAAAAAGAAAAAGAAAGAGATGGAAGAACGAAGCAGCCCATGCGGAGAGGAGGCAAATATTCAGTCAAGCTCCTGAAGGTGGAGAAATTCAAGATTCATTTCAAAATATCTAGGTAGAATCTCTCTGTATTTTCACATCCACACACCCTACACCAGTGCCATTGCACCCATAAAGTCATCTCCTTCTTACCTGCACACATCCTTGTGATTATTTTTGGGGAGAGCATGTTATCCTTGTGATATGTTTGTTGGATATTGAATTTTTGAGTTCTAAATTAGCCAAACTACATTCTGCTATAGTTTTAGATTTCCTTAATCTTATTAATTTCTTTTAAAAAAATATAAAATAATGATAAAATGATTAACAAACTATGACTAAAAACACTAAAAAAGATAATTTTATTTTAATTGTTTGGATTTTTCTTTCTCGTTCATGTTCACTTTATTTAGATACTTTTATTTCAACAATAACTCAATTTATCATTAAAGATTAATATAAGTATAACAACAACAACTTTTCTAATAAACATTTATAATTTTTTCGGTCAACATTCTATTACTAAAAGTAATATAAAGATACTAAATGTTGTTTTTTATTCACAATAAACATACTAAAATGTCTTTTAAGATTTAAATTGAATTTCATTTTACAAAAGTGTACTGGCTGACTTTAAAGTCCTCACTCCGCCACTGTATATTACTTAATCACTTGTTATGTCATTGAAAAATTGACTGCTGATTGTAACAAGAAAACAAAAATGTCGATGTAACACATGACATGAGTTATAAAGGGCTAATGGAGTCATGGTTTTCAGTCAATTCCGATTTCAGGAGTACGTATATATGAAGACGTAATCATACCTATGAGAAAAAAGAAACTCCGCAAAGCAGAAAGGAATATTTATAGAAGAACAGTAGCTCCTAATAATAATAATTAGAAGAAGGAGATTGGAAAATTCCAAGTTCGATGGGCTAGTGGCGCCCATCAATTATGTATCATGTGTCTTCTGTTGGGTTATTTCCTTTTTGGCTATATATTTATTTGTGACTTTGTATTATTTTTCATTATTTTTTTTCTCTTTTAGTTTGACTTTAATTGCTGCATTAATTCCATGTAAAACGCTAGCTATAATATAGAAAATCAATATGATGCTAAACATTCAGACAATTTGATTTCGAATATTGTTCCCATCGATCATCTTCCAACTCAGTACGTACACGTGCGTCAGTGGAAAAGATCTAATATGACAATGACCTGGGTTTTATCACTTTTTATACTGTAAAATGTGTCTAAAACATTATTTTTTTTCTCACTTTTTTTCTTTGTAATTAAGCAAAAGTTGGGTTTAGACCCTAGGTATATGTGTAACTCACCCAAAAAATCTAACTTTAATTGAGATTTAATTGCAGAAATTAATTCTAATTAAATATTAATAGAAGAAAAATTAAATTTAATTAAAATTTGTTTGGGAAATTCATGGGCGTAGGTCTACAAGTAAGAAAAAGATAAAAACCTAGTAGAGGACTAGAGAGAAAGAGGACAGTACAAAGAGATTGGACGAGACATGGAAGGGAGAGGCACGACAAATGAGGTCGAGAGATAGCAACAAGAGAAAATAGAGAGAATCGTAGAAATAGTAGAGAAAGACACTTGCTATTAGAAAAAGGAAAAAAGAGAGAGAAAGAGAAGGAAGAACGAAGCAGCCCATGCGGAGAGGAGGCAAATATTCAGTCAAGCTCCTGAAGGTGGAGAAATTCAAGATTCATTTCAAAATATCTAGGTAGAATCTCTCTGCATTTTCACATCCACACACACTCTGCACCAGTGCCGTTGCACCCATAAAGTCATCTCCTTCTTACCTGCACACATTCTTGTGATTAATTCTGGTTAGAGCATATTATCCTTGACATCTGTTTGTTGAATATTGAATTTTTGAGTTCTAAATTTGCCAAACTGGATTGTGCTATAGTTTTAGATTTCCTTAATCGTATTAATTTCTTTTAAAAAAAAATATAAAATAATAATAAAGTGATTAACAAACTATGACTAAAAAACACTAAAAAAGATAGTTTTATTTTAATTGTTTAGACTTTCTTTTTCGTTCATGTTCATTTTGCTTAGATATTCTTGCTTTAAACAATAACTCAATTTATCATTAAAGATTAATACAAGTATAGAAACAACAACTTCTCTAATAAATATTTATATTTTTCTAGGTCAACATTCTATTCTTAAAAGTAATATAAAGACACACAAAATTTTTTAAATAAAATAGAATTGATTTAAAATAAAGATGTCTTTTAAGTTTTAACATATATATTGTTTTTTGGTCAATTATGAAATGCAAGTTTTTTATTCACAATGAACATACTAAAACAAATGCAAATCTTTCCATGATTTATTTCATATAATATAATAAAATTAATCATGTCACATTCTATCATGTTAATTATTTTGTTTGTGAATTACAAATTTTAATTAAAAAAAGTTATTTATTTATTTTTTTTGAGCCAACCATCTTCACCTGTCTAAGTCACAGCTCAAACGAGGATGAATTATTAACCCACCATTCTTAGCTTGTATAAATAAAAAGAAGGATATTGTTACATCAAAAGGCAGAAGAGTAAATGAATGTTAAACAACACATAGTACTATGTTAAATACTAAGGATTAAGATATATGGTGAAAAAAAAAAGGAACACATGAATTATTATTGTTGACTTGTATAATCACCGAAATCTTGAGGCATAGCATATCACAGAACTGATACAAGTAAATGGACTCAATATTCCCTTCCCCATCACCCACCTTCTCAGCTTGTATTTGTTTGTGTATGTTCAGAAATCAAAATCATTGAACCAAAAGAAAAAAAAAATCGAAAGAAGAATTCGAAACACTCCAATGATTTCTGTTTTCTCTTAATGAAAAAGATGACGCACAAATGAGAGGCCTAAATTGAGGTCTGGGTCAAGAGTTGGACTAATCCTTCACAAATTTACAAAAGAAAAAGCTCAAGTCTAAGTTCTAACCCATAATCACTTGGGTGTTCTTCATGTTTTACTTCCCAGTTAAGGCCCTTCTTCCTGCTGGATACAAAGAAAACAGTTGAACATTCTCAAAAATAACAATTCTTTAGGTCATTTATCACACATCACACATTTCAGTAAATCAATGGGAGAAACATACCAAGCAAAATGCTTGTCCCTTGCAGTTCATTTCTTGGTGTTTGCTTCTCTGAGGGAAATAGTTTGAAAAATAAATTATCTGTCTTATACAATAAATTTATGAAAAGGTCAATCTTTACTTTGAAAATTTTCTAGACAAGCATTAATACAAACACATGCGCACATACACACACATTATATAAAACTTTCTATTGTAGCTTTTATTTATATGAAAAAAGTGTCAATTATCTTAAAAGTTCGTTGGTTTATTAATTATTATGCATGTTAAAATGTTTTTTCTTATTTTTAAAATTTTCTAATTAAATTTTCTCTTATTGATAGATATAGTTTAATTATTATAGCCTAGTTTACATTACAATGTATAAATAGTTTTATTCTTATTATAATATATCTTATTTGTTTTACGTTTTAAATTGTAATTTACAGGAGCTTTCAAATTTTAATTTGTATTTCTTGATTGGAAAAAAAATATTTTTTAAAATATAAAAGCTAGTTGTACAACTCTACATCATTGCAGAAATAACTCTATTTAAGTTATTAATATTTGAATTTAAGTTGTACAAATCACAAGTAGTATTGTCTACCCTAATTTTAAACAGTTGCACCTTATATATTTTGGTATGAAATTCAAGTTTTATAACCAGCTAATTCGTGAAGTATTTCTCACCATCAACAACGTTGTTGATTGATACAAATTTTCAAATTGCTGAATTACTCTTATTATACTTTATATAGAGAATTTTCAACCAAGCCAACAAGACAATAATAGCAAAACTAAGTAGGACTGTGCATGGTTTGGTGTTGTTTAAAATAACTAAACTGAAGCAAATTAAACCAGTAAAGTGGTTCAGAAAATTAAACTAAACTATTTTTGTTTTACAAAGGAAAAAAAAAAAACGAATTGCTTAAACTAGTTTTGTGATTTGGTGAATCGGTTAACCAAATCAATATAAAGAAGTTTTGGTAGAAATTCAGCTAGTCTATCTCACTAGGATTGCTCTTTTGTTGGTGTGGGAATCTTCTGGTAGATCTTAATGCTCTTCACCATTGAAATAGAAAAACTGATTAGAGGCGTACAAATATGAGAATCCTGCACTAGATAACGATCCCACCATTGCTGCCCATGGTTTCGCAAGCTTTAATCGACTCTGCAATCAACATTGTCTAGAGCCTTGCACCCCAAGCTTCCGTGAGCGCGAAGGAGATAACCCAATTGCACACCAAGCTTTGATAATGACCCACCGTTGCCACCACCTCTGGTTTCCAATGGCCTGCACACCAAACTTGCCTATGGTCTGAGAGAGAGTTGCGAAGCGGTGGAAGCAGTCAGCAGAAGGAGGTTACGGGATTGAAATTGAATGGCATGAATAAAATCATGGAGTTGTAAAATGCAGAGAATTGACATGTCATATTTTGGTTCGGTTTAGTTAATGACAGTTAACCAAATTGGATTACTCTCTAATTAACCAAATCATTTTTTAAAAGGAAAAATAATTCAAATATTAAAATTGTTTTATACAATTTGGTTATTTGTGATGTAATTTGGTTCAGTTGATAGTTCAGTTTGGTTCATAATACTTTTTTGCCCACTCTTAAATTAAGGAAGATAAGTATGCAAATACCAAAAGATATTTAACGTTTTAAGCAAATATCCTGATGAGTCTATTGGGTGATTCTCTACTGCTAAGACTATTAAAACTAATAATTTAATAAGAGATAAGTATACTAATAATTAAATACTTTTATAATTAAAAAAATTAAAACTATTTGTTTACTAAACATAACTTTAAACCTAAAATAATTTTATAATTATTAACAATTATTTATTAAAAAATTATGTTTCTAACCTAAAATTAAAATTTTAAAAATAATGTACCTTAAAATATTCCAAATTTTCTAATTAACAAATTTACAAAATCCTTTTTAGCATTTGGGCCAAGAGTTGGATTTGTCCTTTGCGAATTTACACTTCAAGTCTGGCCCATAACACTTGGTGTTCTTTAGTGCATGTCTTACTTCCCAGTTAAGGCCCATTTTCTTGCTGGATTCAAAGAAGACAGTTGAACATTCTCCAAGAATAACAATTCTCGGTGTTTGTCACTTCCAGTTCGTGTTTGCTGAGAATAGTTTGAAAAATAAATCAATCTGTCCTATATAATAAATTTATGAAAAGGTCGTTCTTTACTTTGAAAGTTTTCTAATCAAAGCATTAATACAAACAGGCACACATACATTATATAAAACTTAGCAAAATCTATTTTTAGTCTCTAAAAGATATATTATTTATTAATTTAATTTTTTAAAGATTAATTTTATTAATTTAATCTCTTAAACTTTAAATTTATAATAATTTAGTCCCTTTTAAGAGACAAAATTGATAAAATTAAAAAAAAAGATGAAATTTTAAATGACTTAAAACTTGAGGGGTTGAACTTAATAAATGGTATATCTTTCAAGAATTCAAAATAAGTTTTATTCTAAAACTTTCTATTGTAGTTTTTATTTGTGTATGTTTTATAGACATAGTTTAATTATTCTAATGTAATTTAAATTACAATCATTATATGTATAAATACTTTTATTCTTATTATAATATTATCTTATTTGTTTTACATTTTACATTGTAATTTACATAATGTTTCAAGTTTTAATTTTTATTTCTTCATTGGACAAAGAAATATTTTTTTAACAAATAAAGGCTACTATTACAACTCTACAACATCGCAGAATAAAAGTAGAATAACCTAAATAACTCTATTTAAGTTAATTCATTTTTTTAGTCTTTTGAGGAGGGGAGGGCAGAGGGCAGGGTGGGGTATATATGGAGGAGAAATGCTGGATTTGGAAGATGATAGAATCTGAGAAAGCAGATTTGTTTGTGTCCGATATGGGAACGGGACGAGGGTGCCATTGCTTCAATTTTTGTAACAGTGTTTATTTGAACTCTCTGGATAGAATGCAAGTTATCATTCTGTTTGGACTCTCTGGACGGAAACTAGTTCTTAGGTTTTGTTTGTTTCTTCTTCTGGTTATTTCGATGATGCGTCCACTTCAACTACAATTCCACTCTGTTCTACCTAGCTGGGGGCCTTCAATTTGGACAATGACAACTTTTGGGTCGCCATTCACTACGACAAATTTGGTCTATGGCCAACACTTGTTTTTGGCAACGCTTGAAAAGGTTGCCTAATATCCTTATAGGCTACGTTTCTTTAAGGGTCACATTTAGTGGGAGTTTCAGCAACGGTTTTAACGCTTCTTTAGAGGTTTCTTATATTTTACTAAGTTATAAAGTATTTTTTATTTGTAATACTTTTACTGAAAAATATGCTTCATAATCATTATATATGAATTCTGAATTGAATAATTTGAAGCTACCTACTCTTACTCTTCCCCTTCTCCCCCCTCCAGTTTTAAGGATGGAGGAGAATGAAGCAAAAGAGAAGCAAGTGAAGTTTTTAAACAAACCTTCCTCTCAAGTAATTAATTAATTAGAACTCATTCTCCATTGAATAATTTGGAGCTACTTATTAAAAATCTGAGTTTGGGGAGAAAGTGATAATTTGATTCATTGATCACAGAGTGTATAATTTATACAAGGAAACAGATACAGCTACTGCAACTACTCTGAAACAGAAAACTTGGACTGCCGCAACTTCGGCTGCTGCTGTGACTTTGGTTGAGATGAAGATTCATAACACCTCCCCCCCCCCCCCCCCGCGTCCCCTGGGCGCAAGTTGCGGAGGGAGTTGATGGTAGAGCCTTAGTGAACACATCTACTAACTGATTTATGAAAGAAATGGGCAACAAATGAATGAGACCAGCTTGAACCTTTTCTCTCACTATGTAACAGTCAAGCTCTATATGCTTGGTTCTCTAAGGGAAAATTAGATTGGATGCAATATGCATTGTAGACTTGTTATCACAATATAATAGAGTTGGTTGGTCATTTGATGCCTGCAAATCATGCAAAAGACAATTCAGCCACTGTACCTCACATGTTGTGGTTGCCATTGCACAATATTCGACTTCTGATGATGACTTAGATACTGTGTTTTGTTTTTGAGCGCCATGATATGAGTGATGGACCAAAAAATATACAAAATCCAGTTACAGATCTTCTTGTGTCCATGCACCTTATCCAATCAATCAGAATCTATCAAAGCCTTTAGTCTGAAATATGAACCAAAAGGAAAGAAAAGCCCTTTTCCAAGTGATCCCTCGATGTAACATAATACTCTGGTAGCTGCCTTCTAATGACTTAGCAGTGGTTTGGAAAGATACTAACTTAATTGCTTTACAACAAATGTTTGTAAACATAAATTTTGTGTCATCTACCTTAGGGTTTATCATGCAAGAACACAATTAGAATCTTGAGAATTCATGATTTTCACATACATTAGGGTTAAATCAATACATGAGTACTAACATTTGTCCATGATACGGAATAAACTTTAGATCTACAAAACTTTCTTGATTGTTGAATCTTTATCAATCCATTTCCCTTTCTTTCTTACGCTTTTCACTTCTTGATAGAAAAAAATAAAATCAGCGTATCTTTATGGGTAGACACTGAATATGGGGTTTTCTTTCTAATTTCAAAATCATCAGTCATCACTAGGATAACTTCCCACACCATCAGAAAATCACTCCCATCAAGTGGTTAACAAAGCCTTCCCAAAGCCAACCAAAATTACCGATTAGCCATTTATTAAATCATACACATTCACATATCTATCTTTTAAACATGAGTCATATATGTGAGTTATTTCTTACATTCTCACACTTGGCTCATGTGATAAAGTGTCATTCTATGATTTAATGAAACATCAATCTTAATGCGCATATATAAGGTTAAAGACTTCATACATTGGTTACTCCATAAGTCATAATTAAGAATAAAACCAACAAGAGTCATAGTGATTCTATATCATCAAATTGACATAGTTACTTCCATGTACTACTATATTAGCTCTTCTCCTTAACATGACACTATAACGGGAAGTACATAATTATATCCAACAATAATATTTTCATTAGAGATAAATCTTGTTTCTAACATCATCATTCATACATGCATATATACATAAATTTGAAAACAGAAAAATTTCATAAACTTATACATTAATAAGCTCAGAGTATCAACGCCAATAATAACAATAATATTTAACATTCGCTAGCAGACATAATGCCCATACTATACACATGACCAGTAAATATTTTGGGCAGGAATCCCTTCGTCAAGGGATCAGCTATCATAAGATCGGTACTAACATGCTCTATTGACACTCTATGTTTCTGAACCTCTTCTTTAACGGCAAAGTATTTCAACTCCATATGCTTAGCACCTTTGGAATACTAGTCGTTTTTAGAAAAGAAGACCGCTGCAGAATTGTCACAAAAAATTTTTATCGGTCTATCAATACTGTCGACCAGTCCAAGTCCTGAAATAAAATTTCGCAGTCATTTAGCCTGAACCATTGCCTCAAAGAATGCCACAAATTCAGCTTCTATAGTGGATGCAGTAATTACAGACTGCTTCGCACTTTTCCATGATATAGCTCCTCCAGCTAAAAGATATAAGTAGCCAAAAGTGAATTTTCTTGTATCCACACATCTGGGAAAGTCTGAATCTGAATATCCAATGACCTCAAGGTTGTTGAATTTCCTATAAGTAAGCATGTGATTCTTTGTTCTTTGCAAAATATCTCAGAACTTTCTATGCAGCTTTCCAATTATCCATACCAGGATTACTCTGGTATCTTCCTAACATTCCAACTGCAAAACTGATATATGGTCTTGTACAAGTCTAAGCATACATTAAACTCCCAACAAGCAATGCATATGGAATTATTTTCATTTCTTTCCATTCCAAATCATTCTTAGGACACTGCATAAGACTAAATTTGTCTCCTTTCTAAATTGGAACCGAAGATAATGAGCACTTTTCCATTCTAAATCTCTCTAACACTTTATTAATATATGCTTTCTGAGACAAGCCTAACAATCCTTGTTATCTGTTACGGAATATCTCTATCCCAATTACATAGGTTGCCTCACCCATATCTTTCATTTCAAAGTTATTATAGAGAAATATCTTAGTCTCACTCAGAAGACCAAGATCATTAGTTGCAAGCAAGATGTCATCAACATACAGAATCAAAAATATAAACTTGCTCCCACTAACCTATACATATATACACCGATCAACGATGTTTTCTTTAAATCCAAAGGAAACAACGGTATCATTAAAACTTAAGATACTATTGTCGTGAAGCTTGTTTAAGTCCGTATATTGACTTCTTAAGTTTACACACCATGTGCTCTTTTTCTTTTTCTATGAACCCCATTAGTTGATCCATGTACACATCTTTCTCTAAATTCCCATTTAGGAAGACAGTTTTCACATCCATTTGGTGTAATTCTAAATCATAATGAGCCATCAATGCCATAATGATTCTTAAAGAATCCTTTTTGGAGACTGGTGAAAAGGTTTCCTTATAGTCAATGTCATCTTTCTGAGTGAATCCTTTTGCAACTAGTCTGCCCTTGTAACGTTCTAAATTACCATGAGAGTCACGTTTGGTCTTAAAAACCCATTTACATCCAACTCTCTTACAACCTTCTGGTAACTCAACAAGGTCCCAAACTTCATTCTGTTCCATAGATTTCAACTCTTCTTTCATGGCATCTAACCATTTTTCACCATTATTACTATTCATGGCTTGTGAAAATGTAATTGGATCATCTTCCATTCCCAAGTCAAATTCAGACTCTTGTAGATATACCACATAGTCATTAGAAATAGCAGATCGCCTTTCTCTTTGAGATCTTCTTAATGCTATTTGTTGTAGTTCTTCTACTATGAGCTCATTCGGTTCATTTACTGTGACTTTATTGTGAGTAGTGAGATCATTTATTTGTTGTTCTTCATTATTATTAATTGGCACAATAACATGAGGAACAACAACCTTATTAGAGACACAAGTCAAAGGAACTTGTACTCTCAATTCTTGAATCTCTACTTTACGTGGTGTTTCACTCCCATTAACTTCATCATTCTCAATGAACCTAGCATTTCCAGTTTCAATAATCCTTGTAGTATGATTAGGACAATAAAATCTCTACCATTTCGACTTTTCTGGATTACCAATGAAATAACCACTGATTATTCTTGCATCTAGTTTCCTTTCATTGGGATTATAGTACCTAATTTCAGTCTGCCAACCCCAAATATGCAGGTTCCTTAGACTAGGTTTCCTTCCAGTCCATAATTCAAAAGGAGTCTTTTGAACTGCCTTACTAGGAACCCTATTTAACACATACATGGCAGCTTTTAAAGCATAAGTCCACAACCAAATGGGTAGAGAAAAATTACTTAACATACTCCTAACCATATCTAACAAAGTTTTATTATGCCTTTCTGACACACTATTTTGTTGTGGTATACCTGGCATTGTGTATTGAGCACATATGCCTCTCTTTTCAAGGAATTTACCAAATGGACCCGAATGTTGTCTGCTTTCATCATAACTTCCATAATACTCTCCACCCCTATCAGATCTGATAATTTTCACCTTTCTGTCTAATTGTCTTTCAACTTCATCAATGTAAATCTCTAAAGCATTTACAGCCTGAGATTTATCATGTAGCAAACAGACATAACCATAATGTGAATAATCATCAATGAAGGTGATAAAGTATCTTTCTTTATTGAAAGCGTTAACATCAAAAGGCCCACATACACATCAGTGTGTATAATTTCAAGAAGCTGAGTGCTTCTTGTGGCTCCTTTTCTTTGTGTGTTTTATTTGTTTACCTTTAATACAATCCACACATATATTCATATCAGTAAAATCTAAATTCGGAAGGATTTCATTCCTTACCAATCTTTCCATTCTTTCTTTGGAAATATGTCCCAAACGTTTATGCCACAAGTAAGCGGAACGTTCATTCATTAAACTACGTTTAGTACCAACATTATGATGCACGGTTATAAGTGTTTCAGCATAAAGATTATCAAGACTCAACTTATATAATCCATCACATAATGTACCATTACCAATCAAGTGATTATGTTTGTACAAACTGAAACTACCACTACCAAATTTAAAAGAGTATCCAGCTTTATCAAGTTTGGATATTGAAACTAAATTCCTAAATATATACTAGGTACATAAAGAGTTTCACATAAGTCTAAAGGATATCCACTGTCAAGAATCAAACGGTACGTCCCAACAGCTTTCACTGGAGCTTTCACTCTATTGCCTATAAAGACAAACTTTTCATTTGGCCTTGTGGTTTGGGTTGTAAGGAATCCCTGCATCGTAATAGAAACATGAGTTGTACATCCAGAATCAATCCACCAAGTATTATAAGGAACTTCAGCTAAGTTTGATTCAAAACATACATAAGCACTAAGCTTACCTTTCTTTTCAAACCAAGCCTTACGTTTAGGGTAATCCTTTTGGAAATGCCCAGTCTTTCTACAGAAATGACATCTGTTTCCATAAAGTTCCTTCTTGTGGATTTGAGAAGAGGAAGCCTCATTGATCTTTAGGGGTCCTCTTCCATTTCTTTTCAAGTTTCTTACCGCTTTTCTTTTCAGCTCCTTGATGCTTAACATAATTGATGGAATGAATTCCCTAGGTCTTGAGTCTGGTTTCGTCCTGAACTAGCATACTGTGCAATTCATACACATTCCATTTGTCTTTCATGGTATTATAGTTCATTTGGAAAGGACCATACTCAGCCGGTAATAAGTTCAGGATGAACTGCACCAGGAAATTTTTATGCACATCCATCCCAAATGACTTCAATCTTATTGCAATGTTTGTCATCTCAATAACATGCTCATGGATAGTACGAGAACCATCAAATTTCATGATGGTCAATGTACTCATTAATGTCCCAGCAAGAGACTTGTTAGCAGTTTGGGAGTGCTCTTCCACAAGTTTCATCATTTTTTTTGGCATTTTCAGTTTGTGAAAGAGCTGACTTAATGTTGCTGGCAAAAGCTCATTCCTATGTACATCAGACTCAACCTGTTGGATCTTTCCTAGTTTTTATAATGGACCTTTTTCTCTTTCAGTGCTTGTAACAATAATAGCACCAGGTTTTTCTTCTCTACGAACCAAATCTAGATCCATTACCCCAAGGTAAAATTAGATTTGCTCACTCCATTCAGATAAGTTGAGTCCATTAAAAACTGTAACAGTTGAGAACAGCAAATGTGTAGCACTGATACTCCAAGGAATAAAATTTGAAAACATTAATACTTTGAGTTATTCATACATACATATCAACATACTTCATAGATTCAGATACATTTCATACAATGCATATCGATGTTCACCTTTGGGCAATTCATCAATACACAACATTCAATATAATGATGCTAATAGAAATTTCACATAATTTGGCTATGATGTATACACTAACTAGAAACATTTATTATCTTTGATACATAAATATAACTAATAGTACATTTACATCACTAACATTCATGCTCATTTATTATAAAGACAAGCAATCAACCTGTGGGTTGATCCTTAATTGTCTTATAATAATGAATTTCAATTCACCCATAATAAAAATAATAATTTTCATGTTATTTATAACATCAAAATTATGGGTAATTGAAATATCATCATACTATTTGGAATTAAATTAACTCATAAAGATTTGACCACTTTGGTGGTTAACAAATCTATCATACTTTAATTCCAAAATTTAATATTTTGTAAACCAATTATAAGATTTAAGATTTCACATGTTTAATCTTAATCTGATCAATACTACAAAATGTGTTTCTGTTAACACAAGTTGTTTAAATATCAAATTATAAACACAGAAACAGGACTTGGCGGAGTGGTGTTGTTGTCAGTCCTTGCAATTCAACATTGTGTTCTGGGTTCAAGTCACATGTTCATACATTTTTGGCATACTACTAACTTAATAAAAATGAAAAATTTATCCAGTGCATACAATGAGTATCGAACACAGGTTACATGAATTTAAGACCCATACTTCAACCAATAAGGCAAGATGACAGTTATGTATGCTGTTACTTAAATTCAAATTTAAAACAATATAACGTTTCAAAATTTGCAATTCCCAAAATCACTCGTACCAAATTGGGGATTCTCAAAATTTCAATGCTCACTGTACATTGTATTTGGAATAGAAAACAAAACTTTCCACGCACAGTAAAGCATTCGTATAGCCATAAAGGCATTTCATGATTCAAAAAGAAGAAAGGAATCATAATAACGTAAAAACTTTCATACGTGAAAAGTAGAAAATTTCGTAAGTAAGCATGAAGATAAAAATTCAATCTTCTCAAAATCTAATCATTCAGGAACAATTTCAAGATGTCTTTATCCATAAATTCATTCTGTGAGAACGATTTCAAAATTATCTTACATGGAAAATCATGAATTCCCAAACCTAATACTCTGATACCAAATGTAAACATAAATTTTATGTCCTCTACCTTAGGATTCTTCATGCAAGAACACAATTGGAATCTTGAGAATTCATGATTTTCACATACATTAGGGTTAAATCAATATATGAGTACTAACCTTTGTCCATGACGCGGAATAAACTTTAGATCTACAAAACCTTCTTAATTGTTGAATCTTTATCGATCCCTTCCCCTTTCTTTCTTACGCTTTTTACTTCTTGATAGAAAAAAATAAAATCAGTGTATCCTTATAGGTAGAGATTGAATATGGGATTTTCTTTCTAATTTCAAAACCACCAGTTATCACTAGGATAACTTCCCACACAGTCAAAAAATCACTCTCATCAAGTGGTTAACAAAACCTTCCCAAAACCAACCAAAATTACCGATTAGCCCTTTATTAAATCACACACATTTATACATTTATCCTTTAAACATGAGTCATATGTGAGTTATTTCTTACAATGTTGAGTCTAGTCTTGTTGTAGTGAGATAGAGTAGCCGTCCAATTAATCTCCTGTATGAAGAAACATCATGGTAAAGATCATCACCATTCTGCTGCAGCTTTAAAGTAATGTCCATAGGAGTCTTTGATGGTTTGGAGGCTAAGTAACCAATGTCAGAAAGAATCTCCAATGCATACTTTCTTTGACATAAGCTAATTCCTTGCTTTGATCTAGCAATTTCAAGTCCTAAGAAAAACTTCAAATCTCCAAGATCTTTGATTTTAAACTTATCATCAACGAATTGCATCATGCTGTCAATTTCTTGCATATCTTTACTTGCCAACACTATATCTTCAACATAAACAAGTAAGGCAATAAAAGAATTAATGTTAGGTTCCTTAGTGAAAAGAGAATGATCTTAGATTGACAATAGCCACATGATGTGAGAGTAGAAGACAGTTTATAGAACCACTGCCTACTGGCTTGTTTCATGCCATACAATGATTTCTGAAGCTTACAAACCATGTTTGGTTCAGGTGCTGTCACACCAGGTGAAATCACCATGTAGACTTCTTCTATAAGATCTCCAAGCAAAAAAATATTGTTGACATCCAACTATTTTAAAGCAAACACCTGGTCCTTACCTCCTAATAAGAATGTCAATGATAAAACCATGTGATGTGCTCGTTTAAATGGAAAAAGGCTACTAATCAAAGTTTTGGTAATGATCTTACCCACAAGGGGTTGAACGCCAATGATAAGTGAGCTGTACTCTCATAAAAGGATAAAGGTCTAATTGTTAGATACGTCACTTGTAGTGAGGGTCTAATTGTATCATTTTGTACTTTGAAAGGTTAGTGTCACACTCAAAGAGAGTATAGGAATACATGGAAAACCTAAAAAAAAAAAAGTTTTGGCAGTGATCAGACTTGTTAATAACAATACTAACAGCCCCACCAGTGATTACCACCCTCTTTCGTCCCCAGTAAAAAGAAAGCACGAGTAGAGAGAGAAAAGAGGGAAATATCAATAATTGATAGAATTAAGCACATGCATGATGATGCTTGGAAAATGACTGCCCCACAAAAGAATAAAAGAAACAAGAATCCGTAGTGAGATATTGCTAGGGCCTAGTACTTATATCTACAAAGTAGTGGGGAACATATATATTATTCTTAGGAAATTAAATTAGCGAATTCAAATTAAGGGTCCGATCGATGGAGATGGAGTTGTCGTCCCAATATGATCAAAGCTGCCATGTCACAAATTGCACCAACAAGGAAAAGCAACAAAAAGCCATATATAGAAAATAGAAGAAGAAAGAAATTCAGTGATGACCAACGTCCAACACTTTTTGGGATATTCCCTCTCCCATGCATCATTCCTTTTTGCAACATGACAAAATATGCATCCAAATATATACATCGTCATGATTCATGGGGCCTCAAACCTCTGCCCTCGAATAGAGTCATTACATTACACACGCAGTCATCATCACAAGTGCGAAAAGAATACAAATAACCCTTTTTACTCCTGCAAAAGAAACCCGTGCACTTTGTTCCATTTTTTGTCAACAATAATGCATATTAAGCGTAGAATTCCGACACTGTTCACAAAAATCTGAATTTGTCACTGTTCATGTTTTACCAGGCGTTATGCGTAACAAGCAAATACAAGGTAGACAAATTATATCCCATCCTTTTCGTTTTTTTTCTTATTTTATTATTCCATAATTTGAGATAAAATCTACATGATTTTTCTGAGAGACGAACTGCAATATTGTAAATGCAAGATGTTATGTCATCGTGAGTGGGTTGTCTAGTAGAACTATAGAAGTTTGAAGCTCTCAGCTACAACTTGGAATATTGAAGATAGAGTTTCTGAGTTGTGTGAAATGTGAATGAAAATTCTCTGTCTTCAATATGATATATAGAGAGAGACATTTTAGCCATATATTTGCATCGAATACTTAGCATGAGAATGTGACTTTCGAATCAGACAATCAAAATTCATTGCAGCTTTTCTGGTTGTCAAAAAATTGAGAAATCAATAATATCAGGCATGCATGCATGCAGCGGTTCAGTTAATTTTTTATTCTATTCAGTCCTGTCTTACTCCTAAAAGGGGATGCTTGCGGCATTTTTTTGATACGACCCTCTTCATTAGCTTGTCCTTCCTGATGCTGCTCATATTAACAGTAGCTTTCAGCTATTTCGGTCTATCTTCCTTTGAGCATGAAAGTGGAAAAATAAAAATAAAAGGTAGATATATATCTTCAAATTTTTATCTTCGAATATATTTATCAGATAGTTAAATGTTTTATCATCATACTTAAATATTTTTTTTATCACAAATAGTTATTTATATCTAATTGAATGTTTCAAATATTTATTTTAAACTCACTAGAAGACAAAAAAAATAATACTAAATAATTATCGCTTTTTTAATTTTGAAATAGCATATTATGAAATTGAAATCCCCTTAAACGACAATGATTAGAGGAATAATGGTTGCTCAAATATGTAAAGTAACTGAATTGTGAAGAAATAAAATGTATATAATGGGACGTAGTTATTATTTAATGGTTCACATAAAAAACTAAAAAAATATGTGAAATTTATTTTATATATTTTAATTTGCATACTAAAAAGTATGATTATTTTGCATGTAATGCTAAGTATAAAAAATTTAATAGATAAAAAGATGTAACAATTATATGAAAAAATTAATATTTATTATATTGGTGGTGAAAAATGAAATAACTGTACAAATAAATTAAATATCACAATTTTTTCGCTGGCCATATATTTTATTTTAATTTAATTTAATTTTTTCCAGTTTCATATGAAACTATAAGAACAAATGAGCTTATGGTCATCATTAATTATAAATAGTATTTTCAATTTAACTATTTTGCTTACATTGACAAGGTCAAATACAAAAATAAGTTTTGTGAAATGATATGAAATATATATATATATATATATATATATATAATACAACATAGATGAACGAATACAATACACATGATACTATATTTAGATTAATTTATTTTATGATTAAAATAATTTATAATCAAAATCTTACTGAGAGAGCTTTTTAGAAGAACAATTTTTTTTCCTGAATAAAACCTATATCCAAACATGCTGTAATACTCTTCATCATTTAATGTATAAATATTGATATATAATTAAATTATTTACTAATAAAAGTGTAAATTTAAATAATTAAATAAAATTTTGGATTTCATAATCAATGTATTTTCTTTTTGGTATTGTGGTTAGATGGTACCTAAGCTAGCTTCCGCATATCTCGACTAATTTACTTCTTTTGTTCAGTTAAATACAAACTATTTACATTAGAATTAGGATATTCACAAAATTATTCTTTACAACCTGATCCAAAATAATTGGCATATCCAATGTATAAACAATAGAAACATAACAAAACATAGATAATACAGAAAATCATAAAAGTACCTTACTTGGTACTAAAATAAGGGTTTTGTTAACAAATAAAAATAACATTTATTATCTTATGTTAAATCATCCTAATTTTTTAAAAAAGAAAGTATTAGATGTGTTTTGAAATTTCAAAGCATTAAATGCTTGTACTTTTTATTTAATAATTTCTATTTTTTCTTCCTTAACAACAAAATCATTAAAATAAATACAATAATTTTAGGAAAAAATATACTAAAATTCCATAAACTTTATGTCATTTGTAAATTACCATCATAAATTTTAAAATCATCCTAATTAATAATCAAATTATAATAATTATTTAAATTGATCATTTTATTTACTATCTATTAAGCCACTTAAAGGAAATAGTCGTGTGACTAGCATATACAATTTTTAATGATGCAATATTATAATTTTTATCATATTTGAATAAATTTGAAACTTTCGTTTCATATTAATAAGTAATAACAAAGATTATTTCACTATATTTTTTTAAATAGAAGGTTCAAATTTAATTAGATCTAATAAAAATTACAGTATCATGTCATTAAAAATCATATGTGCTAGTTACATGATCATATTTTAGTTGAGTGGCTTATCTGATAGTGAATTAAAGAATTAATTTGAATAATTCTTATAATTTAAATATTAATTATGATGATTTAAAAGTTTATAATAGTAATTTATAAATAACTCAAAATTTAAGGGGTGTTAGTGTAGCTTTCCCATAATATATTTAAAATAAAAATTAATTTTAATTCATTATTAATGTAAATTTTTTTATATTATTATTTAATTATATGTTATTAAATATTTAATTTTTTTAATAATTTGATAATTTATAATTAAATAATAATATAAAAAATTTTATATTGAAATAAAATTTAATTTAATTTTTAAGATAAATACAATAATTATATATATATATATATATATATATATATATATTACCAGAAGTCAGGTAGAGTGAAAATTCCAGTGACGTCATGTCGTGGGAGCAAATGAAATTGTAAGAATCTCAGAACAGATTTTGCATTTGAACAAACAAAAAGAGGTGAAACGTGGGGTTTGTCAGCACACACTCTGAGATCGAACTACAGCCCTCCGATTGACCTCGGAGTCCGGGTGATCAGCGATCACAGCTTTCCCATCTCCATCCGACGGGCCCTATTCATGCATGCTTTTTCGGTGACGTAATCCCCTCTCATCCTCAACCTCCAATCGGAGTCAAATCTTTCCCATGACAGGCCACTCGACCAACGCCGTCACGACACGTGGAGGACCCCTTAATTACGAAAACACCCTCCACCTTCAAATCATGGTGCCCCCATTCCTAATACCACACGGTTAACAGTTTGGGGTCACCTCAGCGCTAACGTGTATTCTGAGGGATTGCCATCATGGTTAATTTTCGGAGCTGGTTTTGGTCATTGTCACCGCAGTGGGACCTTGAAACTACGCCACGCATGTTTTCTATCTCGGGCCAGGGGTTCTTGAATCTATTGGCCAACCGGTGCCACGTGACTTGCAGGGGTGACGCTGGACTTAGCTCACGTGACATCATCCTCGCTGTCCATGACGCAAACTTGACTCTGCCCCGCCCTATAACTATTAGATGCGCCCCGTACCTCTTCTTTTCTATTCTTCATAAAAAATAGAAGGAAATATACGTTATATTAGAGACTATCCATTTAGTGTAAATTTGAATTAAATATTTTATAAAATAAATATTTTATAAATTTAATTTTAAATAAAATTAATTTTAGAAATTTGATTTTAATTAAAAATAAATTTATAATAAAGTAATTGTATTTAAAAAATTTTATTTAAGAAATAATTTTATTAGAAAAACAAAAATTTCAATCTAAATTAACCACACTTTAAAGAGAAAATCACAATAAAACACAGTCAAAAGTAATTTTTATCAAATATTATTATATCACTTTAAACGAGTATTTAGTGTCTTCAAATGAATGTATAAGATATTTACTGTCAAACCAAACTTGTAATATATCAAGGATCTTATAAGAAAATACGTAAAAACTCAAAACATTATCTAAGATTTTTAATTTGAGGCTACTTAACTAATCCTTAGATATCGAGTCGGAAAAAAAAAATAATCCTTAGACATTAATGGATTTTTTTAAAAACGATGACCACTAAGTAAATTTATTAGTTAAAGAAGAATTTGAACCTTGCATGTGGAGATACAAAGTTTTATTTGAATCACTTCTACTAGGTAAGCCAATTTACCTCTTCTTCGAGTGATCATCAACTCCAAATTTGATCATTTTAGAACCAAACAAAAACTGAAAATAGAATCAATACAAATTGATACAATTAATTAAGCTAATTTAAACATTTCATTAATTCATCTTTTTAGAAGTTCATGAGCAATGGATGACCGTTACGGGGTAGCCAAGGCTATGATTTGGTTTTGATCCTTGGTAATTAAGGTGATGTGACTGAATATAGATGACTAATGAGTGATGAGTGATTGTTGTCACGAAGGAGAGGGATGAGAAGAGAGGGGCAGCTCGGGTCCCAAAATGATGGTATTTCATGCATGTCTTAACCCCGCAGATATCACAGCTGCATGCTCAGTGCCAACCCATTCGGTCGAAACAAACAAGATAATAAGTTGCTGCTTCCCACTCTCTCTCTCGCTCATGCGCAGGCGTAGAGGTGAATTTTGAGAGTGGGGGACCTTTTCTAAAGGCTTTGTGAGGACTTGTTAGCATCAATGTGCCAGACCAAGCTGTGGCCAAGAACTACACAACGTCCCTCTGTTCAGTCTCACAGCACATATTCCCATTCCAAATTCCCTTCATGGGTTTTAATTTTCATACCATGGCCATGCTCTATATGTATATGCACTCCTACATAGTTGTTGGGTCATGTTAATAAGATGAAACCAAATAGCTGCTAACAAACTCAAGTTTAATATGATTTGATTTGCATGTTATCATCTTCGCACCACCTTACGTTGTCAATGATTGAAATGGAGAAATAGAAAGGGCCAGTTTGGGCACTACGTTCTCACTTCTTAGCAATTATGAGAAAATATATTTGTACGAGTCATCTTTCTGCAAAGCATTTGCACAAATATTTGTGCGCGCTGCCTCGTTTGCATGTAGGTCAGAGGTTTCAGTTGCTAGCATTCAATTCTATATTCATTATGCATAGTGACATACCCATAGGCCATAGCCTTCTCTTTTGTCAGTTCATGCGCTAGCTTCAGGATAACTTCAACTGGCCCCCCAATTAGGGCGGAACATGTGGGGGTTAAAGGGGAACTCCTCTACTTTGACCACGTCTTCTCCTTTTAAATTCTTCTCTTTTTTTCATTTTTCATTTATATTTTTCTTTATTAATTCTCTCCTATCCTGAATCAATCCTTTATTTTCATCTCTTTATCTTTTTTCTTCTTTACATACCATCCAAGTTTTAAATTATAATTATAATTATGTTATAGTCACAGTCATATTACAGTCACAAGTTGATATAAGTTGCAATTATTATATGCTACAGTTATAACGATCACATCATGATAATACAATTTATAATTTAAAACCTTATATATATCACCATTCTTAATTATTGTTCTCAATTTATTACCATTCCAACTCAATTATTTTTTTTAAAATAAAAATTAGAATATATTAATCAAATTTTAGAAGAGGCATGGTTTCTTATGGAGCAATACGACACTGTCCCAATACGTTTTTGGTCAATTAAAGGGAATGTGATTCAATTGTGCCACGTGTATAAAAACCGAAACCATGATATTATTATGTTAAATATATAGAGCAGCCTGAATGGGCTCCAACTCTATATATATATATATTCCAAGAAAGATCTTGGCCTGTCAATCCCTAGATTCATTTTCTTAAATTTTCTACCAAGTGAATCCCAATTACTGTCTGTTTCTGTAGATCCCCATATCCAAGCACTATCATATATTCATTGAAAGTCACATATTCGGATTTCATTTCGTCATTGATTATAGTTTGGTTAAGCATGCATGTTCCTCGGGTGTCTCTTCTTCTCTAGACATCTACTAGCTTAGCTGAATAGGTCTATTATTGTGCAATCCTTTTTCACGCACCAACGGCAACACCCACATGTTGCTACTTTCATACATTTATCCTTTCTCAGAAAGCAATTGGATTCATGATTATATAATTTACTTAATTTACATATATTTAAATTTAATTTAATGTATTTAGTTATAATAATAAATTTATAAATTAAATTAATTTTAGTTAATAAATAATTAAAATTAATAAAAATATTTATTAAATTTAATAATAAAATATATTTAAACATAATTAGAATCTAAATATATTTAGTTAATGATAAATATATTAAATATTTATTTATTAAAATAAATTAATAAATAAATTAAATATTATTTATTAAAATAAATCATGAATATATTAAATTATTTAAATAAATTTTTAATAAATTTTTAATAAATTATTAAATTATTTTTTATTCATATATTAATAGTTCAACTTAAAATTCATCCAATTTATTCCTTTTCTATCCCTACTTTTCAATAATAAGAACTGGTCTAACCTTCTCGCTGCCGTACACAATCTAGAGCGTTAGATTCTATATCTCTCTGTCTGTTTTTCTTTTCTTTTTTTTTTATCAATTGATATTACTATATTGACCAAATTTAAACTTTCTGCTTGTTTTGTTCTTATATTCTTCACAATGATGACAAAAATAAAGTGGTTTGATACTATGATTTAGATTGAAGACACTTTACCAACAATTGTTAGGTATAAATTAGCAGATGCAATAGAGATGATCAAACATATGTTGAAAAGACCTTCCTAATCTCAAAAAAAAAAAAAAAAAGGATTGAAGACATTTCACATTCTAACAAATAATTGACGCCAAACAATATTACAAACCGACCTTCATCTCTATATATACAAGTTCAACTAAAAGAAGCACGTGTTACCAATTAGCTGGGTGAGGGATCACTGAAATTCTATATGGGGAATTAAAATAGAGTAAGAATCTTTTAGTTTGGTAGGAAAGAAGGGATAATGGATTCCTGTTATAAATAATTACCAAATTAAAAGGCCACGTAAGATGACACCTAAAAAGCTTTAGTGGAATAATGTAGGGAAAAATCTTGGCCTCGCACTACTATCCACCCAATTTGATGCAGTATAGATCCACATCTTTGAAACCGTTCTACTTGTGCACATTCTTCCCTTCTCTTTATATTCAAAAACAAAATGTCGAAATTCCATCCACACTAGCTTTTCTTTTCTATGCAAATAGATATTTTCGATTCAAGTAATAGTTTAATTATTAAATTAATATTAACAAGTTAAAGGTGTGAAACACTATGAATTTCACTCCTTCAAAATAAAAAATTTACTTTAAAGAGTAAAATAAAGAATATTAATCATTAATAAAAAAATTAAAGAAGTAAATTTTAATAATATCATAATTTGTTATACACGTACATATATTTTTTTATAATTTTAACTGTTAATTTTTTTATCAATGATTAATATTTTTCACTTTATCTTTTAAAATAAAACGCTTATTTTAAAGGAGTTAAATCCTTACTTTTAAATTCTAGGCCTCTCACCAGTTATATTGTTAATTTGTGCTTGTATTAAAATTGTTATGCGACAAATTATCATCCATAAAATTTTAAAAAGTTGGTTTTGTGTGTGTGTGTGTGTGTGTGTGTGTGTGATTAGGTGTATTATTTTATTAATCACCTTAGTAATAAGTGAGTTTATTGAATTATATTATGTAATTAATTATACACCATGCATGAAACAAGCATGATACTTAGACACGATTTCTTAATGAGTGATGTATCGTTTAATGACAATAATTTTCTCATTTCTTAATTATAATTTTTATATTTATGTAATCTGACAAATTTTAGCTTATGTTGATAAACTAAAATATATATATATATATATATATATATATATATATATAATTTTTCATTTTAAATTAAGTATATTTATATATGTAATAGTAAGTTTGGATCTCTTACGTTTTTTAATCATTCAAAAGTGTGATTTATATTAAAAAAATTATTGATATTATTCAACATTATTTTATTAGGTGTTTACAAATCCTTTATAATATTTGTTTGTGTTATTCTCTTTTTAAAATTGATACCGTTATGATTCTAAAGAAAAAAAAATTCAAATCCATGACCAACGTATTTGAACAGCTGTGTGAACTGCGTGCTTTGTTAATTTTGGAGTAAGAAAGTGTGATATGATAAAATTTAGAGTAATCTTAAATTTTTTTTAAACAATTAATCTAACAATCTTATTAATATTTAATATAAAAATATTAAATAATGTCTAATAAAACCATTAAATAAAAAATTTTAAAAATTTTAGAAAATATAAAAAAAATTAATATTTCTTTTATTTAATACTTAGACTGATTATTAGATTACTTGGGAGAGTATAATTTTTTTTAAATTTTAACGTGGAAATATTATTACAGTGTTCTTAATCATTGTGTAGAATTGTACGGACTCTCGCTGGTATAGTAAAGTGACGACTACCGTCAACCATGTTTCCTGCGGTGAAGCACACTTTTTCTTGTACACGTGGCACCACGTGTGGTATAGTTGCTTATGGACCCAAACTACAAAGCCACGTGTCTTTGACAACTTCTTACGTACTTTTTTTTTTAACATGTTCTTACGTACTTTAAAATAATACATTAATTTAATTAAAATATAATATATAACTAATAATATAAAATTTTATTTTATAATATTTTTTTAAAAATCAAACTGTTAAATTTATTAAATTATTAATCACTAATTTTTACAATGTATAATCAACAATGAAAATATGTTAATTTAAGATATATATTTAATGATTGAGTAATGCGTAAATAAATTAAAAAATATAATTTATTAAAACGTAAAAAGAATTTTGATTTTTGCATCATGTAAGATTTTATCTTAAGGTTTTAAAAAATTTGTTCATTTTTTTGTTAAATATACAAAAGCTCATTAACCTAATAGATATTCTTCTCCCATTAACAAAAATCGACACGACTATCACATACTGAGATGAGATGAACATGCCAACTTAGAATGTATTCGGAGGGTATTTACATTATCTGAATTAGTTTTTGAAAGTTAAAATGAGTTTTTATTTTATTTATTTTATTATTTATATAATTTTTTAAATATAATTTTATTTTTAAAAATTTATTTTATTTGAATAATTATTTTTTATTTTTGTATTGAACGTAATTTTTTATTAAATATTTTATCAAATATAAATCCATTTAATTAAATTTATTTTTAACTAAAATAAAATTTATAAAATTAAATTTATCAAAAATTAAGTTTATAAATCTAATTCAAATACATACTTAAATGTCATTTACGCTGAACGGATATCACCAAAACTTAAGACTACAAGCTAAATTGAGTGTTGCTGCCCATAAAAGATTAATAGGGGTGGGCATGAGATGGGTTAGATATTGAGTATTTTTAAACCTGACCCGCTTATGAAAACAGTGAATTTTGAAGGTTTGCGTCGGTCAGCCAATGGCGGCCAAGATCTCTCCTCTCCGTTCTTGTCTCCATTCACGCTGCCCTCCTCCATCCATTTCAAACCTCTCTTCACGCTCTGTATCTCGATCTCTCCCTCTTGCTCTTGCCTGTGCCACCCACTCAACAGCCAACTGGCCAAGGTCTCTCCTCTACTTTCTTGTCTCCTTCCCTCCGTCCAACGACCACCCAACAGCCAAGGTCATCCTCCCTCTCCTCCCTCCGTATATCAACAGCCACGGTCGTCCTCCCTTCGCAAATCTCTCAATCTGCAACCACCCAACGTCGAAGGTCGCCCTCCCATTTGCGTCGCCCTCTCCTCTGTCTTTTGTCTCGACTTCCCATCTACTTTCATGTCTCAGGCATGTATGTATGCACACTGTTCATTATTGATTGTTACAAATTTCTATCATTTTGTTTATGTTATTGATATCTGTCATTTCATTTATTTTATTAATAAAAAATTTAAAAACTTAACTAAACCAAATTAATTGATTCGATTATTAAATTAGAACCAAACCAATTTGATGAGAATATAATAAAACTAAACAGTTCTGTTCGATTGAAATTTTTTTCTAAAACTGAATGGACTGGACGGTGAATGCCCCTACTTAAATTCTTTTGCTGATCAATCCATGGACTACCGGTAAAGACTAACATGCCACTCAAGCGCTCAACATAGCTTGACGAGGGCAAGTGTATTTCATGGGACGCACGTGATCATTTTTCTTTGTGAGACTTATTATTTTTGTATGAGAAGAATTGTTTTTGTACACATTTAATAAAAAAAAATGAACGAATATTTTTTAAAACTTGTAAATTGTGTGGCACGTGATCTGGAATTTTAAATTTCTTTTATATTTTTCTTAGAAAACGACCAAAACATCTTTAGTATTTGATCGATACATAGAAAAAAATATATAAAAATTAAATGCCATAATAACACAGCCGTGAAATTACATAAGAATTTTTTTTATTCGCATGAAAGGATACTTTTTGTCTTTCACCGAATATTTTTATAAAAATTATTATGAAACTAAAATTTTGAGGACAATCACGGCTCATCTGTATCTAAATAAAGTTTTAATAAATATTTATTTTAAAGTTTAAATTTTGGTTCTCTTCTAAAAGAGTAACTCTCTTAATAACTCTTGTTGGTGCATAAGACTTTTAGTTTTATTTTAAAAGATTAAACGTGTATTTAGATTAAAGTTTATAAACTTAATTTTAGATGAATTTAATTTGATAAATTTGATTTTGATTAAAAACGTATTTAAAAGAAATAATTTATATTTAATAAAAAATTACATTTAACTTAAAAATAAAAAATAATTACTTTAAATTAAATGAAATTTTAAAATTAAAATTATATTTAAAAAATAATATAAATTTTAAAATAAAAAATAAATAAAAATTCGTTTAAAATTTCAAAAATCAATTTAAACAGGAGAAATACTTACCCAAAGACATCTTAACTCTTTTATTACCACGGCCAATCATGGTAACCATTGAATTTATTAATAAAATAAAAATGGACGGTTGTCGCGCAAAGAAAGTCTCCACGCTGTTTCCCGACATGCAGCAACTTTCCATCTGCCTACTTGGCATCCCCGTTGCGGGCTACCCTCCTCTGCACCGCTTCCTCTTCCTCGTTCTCTTTCTCTGCCCCTTCGACCCCAAGCGCCACTTCCTGACACACCCCCTCTCATCTGCAACACTCTCTCTATCTATACTGTGCCAACTTGGAACCTCCAATGCTTCCAAAATCCCCTCTCACACCCTCCAACTTCCCCAAACAGTCATATAAACGTACCCATCACAACATTACAAATCCAAAACCTGTATTTTAAACCGAGAACCATACAAAAACAAATGTCATTTGGCCAGTTTAGAAAAAAAACAGCAGAAACCAATGTTTTCACCCCAGTAAATTCATTACATGCAGTAAACATTTCGTTTATAGTTTTTTCTTTTATTTTTTTTTTCAAATTGCAGTCATTGAAAATGGTAGTTGATATAACAAAAAAAAAACATAGCCCACAGACACTACTGAGTACTGACAAAGCGTGTCAAACTCAATAAACAAAAGTGTATGAAGTGGGAGTGGCTGCGAGTCATTCCCATAAAATCAAGTTCAATTGAAGGCATGAATAAAAGTATTTATATAGCATCTATTTTCGCCATTGCTACTCCAACCCCATAAACTGGGCACAGAGGCAGGGAAGAAAGAGCCTTGAGAAAGAGAATCAAATCCTTTCCTTAACCTTCACGCCTCAATTACAGCACCTCCCAACCCCACCTTCCCCTCCTCTGCATTTTCTCACTCTCTCTATCTCTGCAAGTCTTTGGTTTTTCGTGGTCAACTTCTCTCTCTCAACCTCTCACTGCTCAGAAAAATCTGTTTCTCTCTCTCTCTCTCTCTCTCCCCCTGCTTTCCATGCATTCAAAAGGCTCACCCCTCGAACCACACTCTGATGCGCTTCGTTGACGATTCCCACTTCACGCCACCTCTCTTACTTATCTCTTTAAATTCCCACATCATCATCCACTCCCATTATCGTTGTAAGAAAGCACAGAGTCAAGAACAGAGCCAGTGAAAGGAAACAGAAAAAGAAAAAAGAAAAAAACAGAGGTTTCTCTTTTCCTTGCTGCTTCTTTTTGAAACTTGTTTATTTTTCCTTTCACTCTTCCCTCGCTTTCTTGGGATTTTCTCACATGGGTTCTTGCAAGGAACAAGAACGAGAGCAAGCAAAGTGCGTGTGGGTTCAGGGGCCTATCATTGTAGGTGCTGGACCCTCCGGGTTAGCCGTCGCAGCTTGTCTCTCTGTTCACGGAGTACCCTGTGTAATTCTTGAGAGGAGTGACTGCATAGCTTCTCTGTGGAAAAACAGAACCTACGACCGCCTCAAACTCCACCTTCCCAAAGAGTTCTGTGAGCTTCCATTAATGGGTTTCCCTGAAAATTTCCCAAAGTACCCCACCAAGTACCAGTTCATCTCCTACATGGAGTCCTACGCATCGCACTTCTCTATCCAGCCCAGGTTCAACCAAACCGTTCAGAGCACGGAGTTCGATCCAAGCTGCGAAATTTGGGTGGTTCGGACCCAAGATTTCGAGTACATTTCCCCGTGGCTCGTGGTCGCCACCGGCGAGAACGCCGAGCCCGTCATTCCCAAAATTGCAGGGATGGAGACGTTTCAAGGACCCGTTGCTCACACCAGCGTGTACAAATCTGGTTCCGGCTACAAAAACCAGAAGGTTCTGGTGATTGGTTGTGGCAATTCTGGAATGGAAGTTAGCTTGGATCTTTGTAGGCACAATGCCATCCCATATATGGTTGCAAGAAACACAGTGAGTTTCTCTCTTTTCCTCTGCCTTCAATAAGTTCTTGCTAGTCTTTATTATTAATTAATCCTCATACAAAGACAATTATAATTGTTCAGTACTGGGATTGACGTCATGTTTTTCCCATTTGGGAAACTAATCATGGAACTCGAAAGCGTTGTCCTTTTTGCTCAATTTGGCACAATTTAATGATGCAGGTACATGTTCTGCCTAGGGAGATGTTTGGCTTCTCAACATTTGGAGTAGCCATGGCTCTCTTTAAATGGCTTCCCATAAAACTAGTAGACAAGTTCCTCTTGCTGGTGGCTAGCTTCATGCTGGGGAACACCGATCACTACGGCATCAAGAGGCCCAAGACTGGGCCAATCGAGCTCAAACTTGCCACTGGGAAAACCCCTGTCCTTGATGTTGGGCAACTAGCACAGATAAAATCCGGCAACATAAAGGTACATTTAACTTAAGTGAAACAAAAATTGTGCTTGCAAAAGCAATTAAGGGGCACTTCAATTTTTGCCATATCTTGAGGAGGCTTAAGATTTGATGGGGTTTTCATCAGGTTATGGAGGGTGTGAAAGAGATAACAAGAAATGGTGCCAAATTTATGGATGGACAAGAAAAAGAGTTCGATGCTATAATCTTGGCAACGGGATACAAGAGCAACGTGCCTACTTGGCTCAAGGTAAAAAAAAAAAAAAAAATTGACGTGATCCGTTGTATTTTTAGCTCTATCTTATTATGTAACACTTAATGAGTTGTGACCCATCACTTTCTAGGCTTGGGACACACGCAGAGAGCAGAAACCTACAACTGTTATCTTTTTTTCTTCATGCAGAAAAGAAAGAATAAAATCAGTTTGGGGACCGTGTGCTCGTTTCTACCACTTTTTTAAAGAATACATATATAAATATAAGCACACCCACACCCCTCATTTTATTATTTTGCTTACCAAATTTAAAACTCTGCATTCCTTGTGACGTTTCATGATGTGTAACGACCATGAAGTATCTCGTTAGCAACTTGTAAAAGGCACACCGAAAAAGGGCATCATTTCTGCTCTTTTTCTGAGCTGAAAACCTGTTTAGTAATCTGCCACCCTCTTTGCTCAATTCCTTGTGCCTTATAATTATTAATCATCAATTCCAAACACAATTTTTTAGCATTTTTTTGCTCTGACTGCAATGGGCAAATTAATTACCTTCATATATTTCGGTGGAAATCATCTCTGACCATGCATGCGGTCATTAAAATTCAAAAGTTGTACTGTAAAGCTTAATTTGGAAGTTGCTACTTTGTTAAGTATTTTGATGATTCATCAAATAATTAATAGTTATTGATTTTTATAATAAATAATTAAACTCTAAGAATTATTTTTAAAAAAAAATTACTGTAAGATTTTAAGTTCTTTTTATAGCATATATAGTATGGTTTATTATATGAATGAATATTTTGATTCATTTTCAAGTCATCAGTGTTAATGACTGTTTTCTCCCCTGCAGAGCTGTGATTTTTTCACCAAAGATGGAATGCCGAAAACGCCCTTTCCGAAGGGTTGGAAGGGAGGGAACGGATTGTATGCGGTGGGGTTCACAAGAAGAGGACTCATGGGAACGTCCTCTGATGCTGTCAAGATCGCCAACGACATTGCTGAGCAGTGGAGGACTGTGAAGGACAAGAGTAACTGCAACTCACACATCATCCTGCTCAAGAATTCATAGACTTTACCCCAATAAGATGTGCAAGTTTTTATTTGTTAGGAAGCGAAAAAGAAGAAAAGAAAAAAAGAATTCAGAGACCAATACTGAGTTAGGAACTTAGGATCACATGCGTAATTCTACTAGTTTTTCTTTTGTTTTCTTTTTTCCGAGTTTTCTGTGTATGTGCAATTTTGTATCTAGCAGCATAGGGCTTTCTAACTACTCAGGTTTTGGCTTTGTACAAAACAGTTTCATAAAATGGAATGCTACCTTAGTTCGAATAAAATGCAACCAAGGCTTACTATACAGTTAATGATTTTTTTTTAAAAAAGAAAAACTAGAGCAAATTGTCAATGCTTTGGCTGTTTGATGTTATAATCCACTACATTAGTTTCTCTTCTCACACCATCTTGGGATTTCCTTATAACCAAATATATATATATATATGACACACACACACACACACACACAAAGGAGATGGTAAACTCTTTAGTTGGGAATTGTGGAAGTGCATGTGATCTCCGCTACATTTTATAAAATGAAGGGAAAAAAATGTTCATTCTTTAAAGTTTAATAAAAAGTAAATATAAATTCATAGTCTTTTCACATTTAATTTAAAGTTAAATATTCAAATAAGTATCTCTTTTCCTCGCTTAAATTCTTTAAAGAATTTTAATATCATAAATAACGATAAATTTATTTGAACAAAGCTGAAAAGAAAAAGATAGTAAGTACATGATAATTATACCTAAATTATGTAAGAAAGTTAATTTGAAGTTTTAATAAACAATTTATAAATTTAAAAATATACTAATTATATATATTTTTAAATAATCATCTTAATTATTAAATATAATAAGAAAAATATTAAATGCATTTTTAGTTTTTAAGACATTAAAAATGTTTTTATTTTTTATTTAATATTTTTTATTAAGTATTAAAAGAATTATTAAAAGAAATATTTAAGAAGATATAGCATTACTTTTAAAAATAAATCAATATTACAAAATATTGCGATTTTGAATTAGAGTTTGTACTTCATTGTCCAAATTTTTTTATAAAACATAAAAATTAATTATAAAAAATGATAGTTTTTTAAGTTTTTAATAAACACAAAGCAAAACTTTGGTAAGATATAAAAAAAAGCTCATCATTTATATAAATGTAGAGAACTTATAGTAAGTATAAAATGTTCAAATGTAGTTCTAGTATAGCTGAAAATTATATATACTTGTAGCTCGCAAAGGTGCTGAAGGCCCTTTAATCTTTTTAACATGACTATTTATATGCACGAATAAATTCAAGGCGTGGTCATTAAGGTATGAGACCTGAGTTTCACACTTAAAATAATTACAAATTATGAACTTAAGTTCCACATTAAAAATATAAAATTTTGATGTGAGATTTATATAATATATATTGTGCTTTCCCACCATATCAATTAGCTATTTAGCTTTGAGTACATTATATATACAACCAGAAAAAATATGTGATATAATTCAGCCATAAATCATAATTTACCTAAATTAATAGAAGGTTGTTTGATAAAATTTTAAAAAAAATAAAAAAGAAAGAAAAATGTCGTAAATATATTACCATAAAAGGAAGTATAAGTAAAGTTCCAGTAATTATTTGGGGATCCACGTGCGTTACACGTGATTCTCACAGAAATATGATAATACAGACACCAGTAGCCAATGCATGCAGCCATTTTCTTGCTCACTGTGATTGCAGCTTTCCTTCAACGTTGCATCGACCCAAGGTCCTCCAAAACAGAGGAAATGGAAACTGTACATACAAGGCAAAAATAAATGACAGGATAAAATAACTTTGGGAAAACGTGTGAAAGGGTAAAATAACTTCTTGTGGTAATTGGGGGGCACCACTTTTTACTAGCTGAGTCTGCGAGGAAAAGGGAAAGAATTTGTCTTAAAAATTTAAAGATAAAAAAAAGAGTGACTGTAGGCCAAAAAGATAACAAAATCGTCTTCTTTCTTTTTCCTTTATTATGATTTATCAATCTAATTCTCGAAACCAACTAATAAGCTATGTTATATGGTTTGAGAAAAGTGAAGCACCATTAAGAGACGTTTTTTTGTTTAATTTAAGTTATTTAACACACAATTATATAATTAGATTGAAAATAAGTCATAAGTGAGTGAGCCACTAGATTTGATTCCCATATGAACTAGAGAACAGTTTAAGGCGAACAAATGGAGTAAAGATCTTAAATTCATATTTTATATAAAAAAAATGAATGAATGAATGAATGAGACATATCATCAGGATGAAATATTTATATAAATAATTGATAAATTATTTTCCTAAGTGTTATTGACATAAATATTCATGACACATCAAACTAATTGGGCCTTGCCATGATAAAGAGTCAATTCATTATTCATCTATCAATCCAAGTCACCTAGAAAGGCCATGCAGACTCCGCGAACCACATAAGCCTTGGCCTAATATTTTCTAACTTCTAACCATAACCATAGTTTATAAATATATATTCATTCTCAGCACAATTTGAGCAATCATTAGAACACTGTTGGCATATGCAGAGAGAAAACCTCGTTGTGATCATAAACCTTAAGCCTGTTGACCCTGTTGTACCTCTAACGAGCAACACTACTAAAAAAAGGAATTTACACACGAAATTCAGAAATAGAATTTTTTCTGTCTCTCATAGACACTGAAATATATATGAAAAATATAATCTTGACACCGAATTAGTATTTTGAACTTTAGACACGGAATCAGAGACGGAATTAGTAAAGCCGTGTATGATTCCGTGTCTACAAGTATTTTTTTAAATAAAAAATTTAATCTAGTCAGAGACGAAAAAATTTGTCTCTGACTGCAATATGGAAATTTAAAAAAAAAAGAGTCTTTTAGAAATATTAAAAAAAAGGTTTCAAAGACAAGATATTTCCGTCTCTAATTGAGCGCCAAATTGAGCATCAAATTTTATTACAAAAAAATTTATTTACTAGTTTAGAGACGGAAAATTTTTGTCTTTAAAAAACAAATCAAGACATAGCGTCGCACGCCCCCATTTTCTCCTTCCCCTTCTTCTTATTCTTCCCTATTTTCCTCTTCCACGAGAACCCTAATCCCTCGCCTCCGTCCTTCCTCTCCCATCATCCTCCTCCCCTCACTCCTTTCGCTCCTCTATTGCCAGCGAGGCTCCAGCCACCTTTCCACCCACCTCTCCGTGCACCTTTCTCCTCCCCTTCCTCCCCCCTTCTCCTCTGCCTCCTCCCCCCTCCTTTCCAGTAATCCATCACCAGTGAGGCTCCCTTTTCCTTCTCCAGTGGTAGTCGTGCGTGGCTGGTAGCTGGTTAAGCGGCGATGACGACGAAGTTTGTTGCTAATGCCAGCAAAGCTCTCCTCCTCACTTCACCTCCTCTGGCAAGGCTCTTCAAAAGCTAGCTTTCCCTCCATTTTTTGCCAATTTTATTGACAATCTTGTTGAGAATTTTGTGAATTTATTTGGTGTAAGTTTTATTACTAATTACGGAATGAATTTGTATATGTGTGTTTGGTCTATAATTATGGTCTTTGATTTGTTGTGTCTATAGTATTTGATTTTTTGTGAAATTTGTTTTGAAATTTACTTGGGAACTTGGTTAAAATGAATATTAAGAAAAATTAAAGAAGATGGAAGGAATGTGAATGAACAAATTAAAAAATTAGTTAAAGTGGATATTAGAAAAAATTAAGCTTGATGGGAGGAATGAGAATTGACAAATTAAAAAATTGGTTAAAGTGAATATTAGGAGAAATTAAAAAAGATAGAATGAATGAGAATGTGCAAGCAAATTAAAAAATTAGTTAAACTGGATATTAGAAAAAATTAAAGAAGATGAAAGGAATGAGAATTGACAAATTAGAAAATTAGCTAAAGTGAATATTATGATAAATTAAAGAAAATGGAAGGAATGAGAATGAGACTAAGCAAGCAAATTAAAAAATTAGTTAAAGTGAATATTACGAAAAAAAATTATAGAAGATAGAAGGAATAAGAATGGATAAGCAAATTAAAAAAATTAGTTAAACTAGATATTAGAAAAAATTAAAAAATATGAAAGGAATGGGAATTGACAAATTAAAAAATTAGTTAAAGTGAATATTAAGAAAAATTAATGAAGATAGAAGGAATGAGAATTGACTAATTAGAAAATTAGTTAAAGTGGATATTAAGAAAAATTAAAGAAGAAGGAATGGGAATTGATTAATCAGAAAATTAGTTAAAGTAGATATTATGAAAAATTAAATAAGATGGAATCATACCAAATAACACCCAAATCATACTAAAGGGAAGAAGAGTGAAGCATGATAAATATAATCTGGATTTAATTTGACATTAGATTTATTTAATTATGTATATATCTTATTGTATAAAGTATTTCTAAACTGTCTAATATTTAATTTTAAACTGCCTGATATATCTGAATGATTCTAAACTACCTATTATTAAATAAATTAGATACTTTAAGATTTGGAATTGTTAATATTATAGGAGAGATGCTGCCGAAATTTTGGCAGACTCATTTGAATTATTGTTTAGAAATATAGCTAATTTTAAATGATGTAGCATTTTAGATTTTGCTTGTGGATTTAATGTGGCATTACATTTAGTTAATTATGTGTATGTTTTATTGTATAAAGTATTTTTAAACTGTCTAATATTTAATTTTAAACTGTTTGATATATCTTAGTGATTCTGAACTGCTTATGATTGAATAAATTAAGTACTTTAAATTTTAGAATTGTTGATATTATAGGGGAGATGCTGCCGAAATTTTGACTGAATCATTTGAATTATTGTTTAGAAATGTAGCTAATTTTAAATGATGTAGAATTTTGAATTTTGTTTGTGAATTTAATTTAGCATTAGATTTAGTTAATTATATATATGTTTTATTGTATAAAAGTATTTTTGAACTATCTCGTATTTAATTAGACAAAAAATGAAAGTTCCTAAGCATCACAAGTGGATGGATAAAAGAATGGTTCCTGATAGGAGTATTTCAGATGAATTTATAGTTGGGGTTCATGAGTTTATTCAATTCACTTCTAGACAAGATCAATATAGTATAGAACGAAAGTTGAGATGTCCGTGCAAAAAATGCAAATGTAAATAGTACCCGTAGTTGATGACGTCATGGTACATCTATGTAGTAAAGGATTTACGGGTAATTCTTATTATTGAACTAATCATGGAGAATCAACGCTTCCTATTCCTCCTGTAGTTATAAACAATTCATATTATGATAGTAGTGGGTTAAGGAAAAACTTCAATAACTATGGAACATATGGTTATGGATGCTGCTAGAACTTTAATTGACAATGTGATTGAGCAACAAGGATTTAGTTATAGAGAAGAGATGAGTGAAGATCTGAACCCAGAAGCTGCAAAATTTTTTGGTATGTTGACGGCTGCACAAGCTCCGTTATGGAGCGGCTGTAATAATTATTATGAATTGTCAGCTGCAGTAACAACTCTAAGTTTGAAGATAGATTTTAGCATGTCTAAGAGTTGCTTTAATCGTTGAATGCAATTTATGACGGATGCAATGCTAAATGATAATCGCATGCCCAAAAATGTTTATCATGCAAAAAAGAAAGTATCTGAATTAGGCTTGAGATGCGTGAAAATTGACTGTTACCCCAATGGATGTATGTTATATTATCCTCCTGATGAAAATTTGCGTAGTTGTAAATTTTGTGGTGAGCACCGCTATAAACGCATCAATAGAAAAGGTAAGGTTAGGGATACTTCTTTAAAAAATGTGATATTTCCCACTTGTTTCAAGGCTACAAAGACTGTATTCTTCAATGCAGACAGTCAGTCAAATGAGATGGCATCGTGAGATACAGAGAGGGCCAAGTTCTTTATCTCATCCTTCTAATGGAGAAGCTTGGAAACATTTCAACTCA
The DNA here is from genome assembly GCA_019955255.1 of Castanospermum australe. Classification (NCBI taxonomy): domain Eukaryota; kingdom Viridiplantae; phylum Streptophyta; class Magnoliopsida; order Fabales; family Fabaceae; genus Castanospermum; species Castanospermum australe. Next base: position 544,047 of record NSJW01000337.1, on the reverse strand, counting down.
ACTTATCCTGAATTTGTACAAGACCCTAGAAATGTCTGGTTAGGATTATGTGCTGATGAGTTTGGTCCATTTGATAAAATTGGTAGGATTTATTCTTATTGGCTAGTAGTTGTTACCCCTTACAATCTTCCTCCCTATATGTGCATGAGAAGAGAATTTTTGTTCTTAAGCATTATAATTCCTGGCGGCCAGTCTAATCCAAAAGTAAAATTGATGTGTATTTGCAGCCACTTATAGATAAGCTTAAATTATTGTGGAATAAAGGAGTTCTTACCTATGATGTATAATTCAAACAAAATTTTGTCATGAAAGCAGCTTTGATGTGGATGATAAATGACTTTCCTGCATATAGGATGTTGTCTGGTTGGATGACAAGGGGGAAAACTTTCTTGTCCAATTTGTCAAGAGCATTCAAAAGCATTCACGCTGAAACACAGTCGAAAGACTTCATTTTTTGATTGCCATCAACAATTTTTGCCACTTGATCATCCCTATAGAAGGAATAAAAATGCCTTTAGGAAGCGACATGTTGATACCTCATTGCCCTCGAATAGGTTGACTGGTAAACAAATGTGGAAAAATGTTAGAAATATGCCCAGCATCTCTGAATCACAAGGAGAACAGTCGACAGGATATAGAGTCAATCATAATTGGACCAAGCGAAGCATATTTTGGGAACTTCCTTATTGGAAATCAAATCCTCTCCTGCATAACTTCGATGTCATCATATTGAGAGAAATGTATTTCTTAACATATTGTACACAATTATGGATACTAAAGGCAAAACGAAAGACACTTTTAATGCTAGACTGGACTTAGCTGAATATTGTAGGCGGAGAGATCTGGAGCTGCAAGATGTTGGATGTGGAAAACTAAAAAAACTAAAGGCACAATACCATTAACTAAGCAACAAAGATAATCTATTTGTGAATGGGTCAAACAATTGAAGCTACCACATGGGTATGCCTCTAATTTGGCTAGGTGCATTGACATTAAGGAAGCAAAGTTGTTTGGTATGCAAAGTCATGACCGCTACGTATTCATGCAACGTTTACTTCTAATGGCATTTAAGGCTTTGCCTAAGCCCATTTGGAATACACTTACTGAGTTCAGTTAATTCTTTAGAGAATTAACTTCCTCACTATTGAAAGAGGATAAACTGTGTTTGATGGAACAAAACATTTCAATCATTTTGTGTAAATTGGAGCAAATATTTCCACCAAGTTTCTTTGACTCAATGGAGCATATTCTAATTCATTTACCTTATAAAGCAAGGGTGGGTGGTCTCGTGCAATATAAATTGATGCATCCCTTCGAAAGGTTGTCATATATTCACCTCTTGTCAATTCAACACCATATATATATAATAGTTTGTACACTAATATTTTTAATTAATTGTATTAGGTTTATACGTACCTTAAAAGATAAGGTCATTAATCCTGCCTCTTTGGAAGGCTCTATTTGTGAATCTTATCTAGTAGAGGAAACTTTTACATTTGTATCTCATTATTATCCACCTGATGTGCTATCTAGGAGGACAAGAGTGCCACGTAATGACAATGGTAGTGAAGGTTGTTCATCCAATCCACCGTTGTCAATTTTTAATTATCAAGGCCGGCCATCTGAAAAGTGCATATCCACTATCTTAGATGAAAAGAAAATGGAAGTTACGAAATTATATGTTCTCCTAAATTGTCTTGAGGTTTATCCATTCTTGGAGTAAGTTCTCAGTCATACTTTAATTAAATACTTATATCTTCTGATAATTCCATTTCAGTAATATATTTAAATTTGTGATCTCTTTGCAACATATATGGAAATATGTTGTGAGAACTTGTCTCCGACATCAATGATGCGGAAATAGACAAACAAATTTTCACTTCATTTCCCAATTGGTTTAAAGAATATGTATGTTATCTTGAATATGTCTATACATACACATTTTCACTCAATTCATTCATGGAATTTAGTAAAAGAATCTGTGAAATAGGTGCTCAATCCAATAAACATAGTTGAAGATCCTCATTTGAAGAGTTTGGCATGGGGGCCGCTTAAAAATGTTACCAAATTTCATACATATTTTGTAAACAGATATAAATTGAGGACAAAAAATCAAAGTCAGGGGATGCCTATAACAAATTGTGGTGTATGTGTTCGAGGTGGCAGGTATGGGACGATGGAGAATGATTACTATGGGATCTTAACTGATATTATCTAATTAGAATATATTGGATGGTCAATTAAGAAGTTGGTTTTATTCAAATATGATTGGTTTCATCCTACTCCAAATCAAGGGACAAAGATTGATATAAACTATGAGATTATTGAACTTAGAGCATCTAGGATATACAAGAACTATGATCCTTTTATTTTAGCATAACAAGCAGAACAGGTGTACTATACACACTATCCTAAAGGGCAACAAGGGTGGTTAGGTATGATAAAAATTAAGGTAAGAAATATAATTCAGTCTTTAAAGACTAAAACAGATGATTCATATCAAAAAGATCAAATCCTACAAAATCTTTTAATAGTTCCAAATGATAATCTCCAACAAAATCTTGTTGATAGAGATGGTCCAGCAGATGAAATAAACATATCATCTTTTAATCATAATAAGATTGAAGAAATAGATGAATATGTGAAATTTATAACAGAAGAAGAAGGAGGAGAAGAAGATGATGAAGAATATGAAGAGTAAAAAGACAATGATAATGAAGATGAAAATGAAAACATTGATGAAACTGAATCTAATTAGGAATTTTTATTAATAATGTACTTTTTCATACTTTAATTCGTATCAATTTAGTTATGTATTATGCTTTATATATTTGACTGTTATTTTATTTCAAATTTATTGTATTATATTATTTTGCATGTATATATACATATATAGATGGCAGATAGAGGCAGAGGTAAAGATACTAGAGGGAGAGGGAGGATTCGAGCCACTCATTCGCCTGCACTATCTCATTCGCCAGCACCATCACCCCATCCTTATACATCTTCGCATACTCCACCATCCCATCCTCCCACATCTACTTCCCCTAACTGTTCTTCTCATGCCCATGCAATATCATCTTCTGTAGGGCCACAGATAGTCTGGGATAGTACTGATGCAGATAGCTGCATATGGATAAGGCCGGGACCTGGATTGACGTAAGTATTTTAATTATTTATTTTACGTTTTTGTTATACTTTTAATTTTCAACAATTAAATTATAATTTCTTCCATTTATAGATTTGATCCTCCAGTTGGACCACCGGCCGCCATCACTAACATCATTAAGGCCAAGTTTGAGGAGGCTTGGAGAAATTAGGGTGAGGTGGATGAAGCAACCCACGACATGTGGTGTGCTGAGTTTGAGGTAATCTGTTAAGTATTATAATTATTCATTCAATTACAAGTTTTATAATTTAGTTATATATTATTTGTGGCTAATTCAATTATTGATCCATGATGAAAATAAAATAAAGAAGTGCTTTAACTATAAAGCTCAGACTAATTAAAAAATGCAATGAATATGGTCTGCAATGAGACAGACAAGAGCAAGCGGATCCCTAGAAATGTTAGGGATTAGTTGGAGGAGCTGTGGCATAATCCTGTATGGCTGAAGAAGTCTAGGAAGAATAGTTAGAATAAAAGAACTAATGAGGGACTCTCTAAGCACGCTGGAGGATCAATCCTAGCACCAGAGTACAAAAAAAGATTGGTATATAACTTTAAGTTTATTAACTTTATTTATGAATTGATATAATTATCTTACGCTAATCGTGGTGATTTTCTTGTAGAGGACCTAGCTACAACAGGATCCAATAGCTTGGGACATGTTTAAACGTCTTCACAGGCCGAAGGAGAGGCCAGGCATGTGGATCAATGCTCGATTTGAGTAGATTGTTGTAAGTATTATTAAGATTTCATCATTATCAATTTCATATAATAAATTAATATTAATAGAAGTTACATTTATTTCTTCAAGATGAGTATCGTAGGCATGTGATTGAGAGGGACACGCAAGCAACTATCGAAAATGAGGGCACCAGTCAGCAATCCAATAATAGCATCTTCTTGGATGTTGTTAGGGGCGTCAACAAAAAAGGACGCATTTATAGATTGGGTACGGACGCTACCAGCATTGCACACTCATCCTTATCTACATCCAATGGCTATTCTGAATCAGAGATGCAGATGATGAGGAAGTTGGCCGCACAGCTGAACAATACGATGTAATCTTAACAGCAAATGATCCAGACCATTATGCAGCGACTAGAGCTGGCTAATAGATGCTCTGAAAGACCTCCAGATTCTGATGGCAACTAGCAAATGAATAGGGATGATGTTGCTGCTGATCATGCTAGTGAAGGGGATGACGAGCTAATTTAAGTTAATTTTATGAACATTCATACATTTTATTTTATATATAGTACTGTTTTTAGATATTATCTTATGTAAATAATATATATTTTGTTTATTTTTAATTTAATTTGAATTTTATAATTTTGCATTAAATTGAAATTGAATTCTGGCTGCTTTTGTGAATTTAACTGTTTATATATATAGGTTTTGGTTGGTTAAATTGGAAAAGGTAAAAAAATAAAAAAATTATAAAAAAATTATGTAACGTTAGAGACAGAATTATTCTCTCTAAAACCGTGTTTGTAATCAAGTAAGATATTATTTGATATTATATCAATAAAATAATCAGACACGGTTTAGAGATGAAAAAATTTCATGTCTAAACTTGGTTCACGTCATCACTTGGACACGGACCCAACATTATTTCAAACACGGAATTTTTTTTTTTTAGACACAATTTTTCCGGTGTCTAATCTGACACGGACTCAAAATTCCGTGTCCAAATAGTCAGTAACAACTATTTTAGAGACAAAATAGTTTCCGTATTTAACATGTTTAGACACAAATTTTAATGGTTTTAAAGATGAATTTTTCCGTCTCTAAAGACCTTTTTTTATAGCTGTGCAAGATGAACCAATAATAAGAATTGGACACACGGGATAGGGTATAATTAGCAAGTAATGTTTAGTGTGGAGCATAGGCTGTGAAGGTTCTTCAATACTTGAATGACGATATTGGTTTAGCAAGCTTGAACAACTTACCAGACCCCAAAATTGGGAATGCATCAATGTATGCTTTATATTAGAATTAATAAGCTCACCTTGATAAGGGATAATGTCACTTTGCAGTCTAACCATATGATTGGTGTAGGGTAAAAATAAAAGAGGATAAATTTTTATTGATAAATTTTGTATACAAATTACTCATCTATAAAAATTTATTTTTTATTTTTATCTTATAGCAAATAGATCCTAAAGTTATGTTTGGATGTAAGAGTTTAAAAAAAAATAAAAAGATGGGTACATTTTTTATTTTAATTAAAAATTCTCTTTATTTAAAATTTTTTTAAAATAATAAAATAAAATGAAAGATTATAAATATTTTATTTCTCTTTTTTTTCAAACTCTTCCATCCATATATATTTTAAGGAGCATTTTATTTTAATTATCTCATTAGTAGTTGAGTAATAAAGATGAAATATATAGCAGATTAGTTAGTTCTTATGGCTTTTACATGTTAATCATCTTCATCTCTCTCTAGATATGCATGTTAATTAGTTTTTCCTCTTCACGATTACATTTTAGGATAATAATATGTCAAATTTAGTGTGTGAGCAGTTTTAATAATTTTAAAAAATAAAACAAACCAATACAGTATTGCGCAGAGTTAAAAAAAGAAAACAGTTTAGAACCATGAGGGGTATGAGAGGCGGATAAGGGGTCATGATTCTTGAATTGGACCAGGTTTTGTACGTTAGCTGAAAATGACGCGTTCATCAAGAACGTCCATATTGTATGTACATGCACAGGTATTGTCTCTCTCTTTCCCGCTGATAATTGAGACAATGATGGGGCTCTGACCATTACCACTCTCTTCCATACGGACGTTTGTACGAAGCTCTCAGCTGTCGATTGACATCTCTGCTTCTCGTCCACTACGTCTCTCCCTCTCTCTCTCTCTCTCTCTCTCTCTCTCTCTCTCTCTCTCAGCATGTAGCTCTTCTCATCTCTAATCAACGTCGACGCACGCAGAGCTTCCCCTTCCGACCACATCCATGACGATGACGCTTCTCTTCCTATTCCTACATATTTATATTCCCTCTCCCCCCCCCCTCTCTCTCTCTCTCTCCTCTGCCGCCATATATATATATATATATATATATATGTACAAGACTTCTACTATCTTACAAGACAAGGGGTCCTCCTCAGGGACTGTGATGGGAGGGGTTACCGTGAACTTTCGTAGATAAGAAGTGGAGAAAAGTCCAACGAGTGAGTTAAATCATAAATGGGGGATTTCATAATGAGCTGGCATTCAATTCCTGAAACCCATCACACGTTTCCAAGCACGCCTTCCAGTGTTATTAATTACGTCACTCACACACCCTCTCTCTTTCCCCTGCTGGTTACTTACTGCCACTGACTCAGTACTGAGTCATTCTTGCACACACAGAGAAACAGAGAGGACTAAGGGGGCAGATCGCAATATTGCATTTGCATTTTTTATTCTATTCAACAATGAGGAGCCTCTCTCTCTCTCTCGCCACAGTCCGCACTACAGTGCATATCCACACACACCCTGGGGCTAATACCTATGCCTATTCTCTCCCTTGATAGATTCATTTCATAACTCTTTGCATGCTTCTCTGATGTCATCCCCTTCCAAACTCCTCCACGCGATCCCGCTCGCGTTTTTGTACTTCAACAATTGATTTCATTACTCTGAGGAGAGAAGAGAATCGAGGCTCGAGCCGAGTCACGCATGGGTCAAAACGACACAGAGTTGAAATTAACCACACGCGCTAGCCGTGCCTCGGATGCTGCAGAGTTCGATGCATATAAGAACAGGGGGCGTATCTATGCAAAAGTATAGATTGGCATGACATGGCATGCATGGGTCCTGATCATATCAGACCATCAGAATCAGATGGAAGACTGAGGGTGAGGACTGAAATGGAATGCATGCCATACCATTTCCATTCAGCATATATATTTATATATATATATATATATATATATATATATATATATATATATACACACACACACACTTTTCAACAGCTCCATCGATCCCTATCCCCATGCAGGAGAAAAGTTCCTGTGTATGCATGTGCTAGCTAGCTGCATGTAAATACGACATCTACTGTTGTGTATACGTACGTATAAATTAAATACATTTCTGGAATTAATAGGTTGTTTGTGTTTTGGGCATTGATGAGGTGATGATGCATAGGAATAAGGAAGGGTCCCCTCCCTCTCTCATAAGGACGTAAACGATGAGTGAATTCTCTCTGTGATTCTGGTTCTAGGCCCCGCTTGATCTATGTGGCATGTTGCTTTTGCAGCAGCTTGGCTTAAGCTGACACAAAACAACACATGGGAATATGTGTTACAGCAGCCAACAGAGAAAGAAAGACCTCTCGATGCCACCTTTCGTGACCTCCTTTCTGTAGCCTCTCTCTCCCCACCCAAGTGTGCCAAGTACCTTCTTACTGCTCCCTTCAGTGTTCACCCTCCTCCTCTTCTCCATTCTCATTTATCAAATTAGCAAAAGTTTCTTAAATAAAAAAACTTTACAGCTATATACATTAACAAATTAATAGAGGCAAATGTCAAAAGTTAAATAGAAATTTGCAATGGCAATGGCGTTATGATTTTGATTATAATCCTTTGATTTCATCTGACAATTTAATAAAAGAATATCTTAATTTAAAAAAAAGTTAATATTAATTAAGAAATATATATATATTTATAATTATTTATTAACACTTAATTAGAGAGACAAGATTTAGGATAGAAAATTTGAGTCTAATTTAATAAGGTACTATTGGCAATTTTCATAGAAAAATATTATATAATCAAAATTTTTTTTATCAGAATTTTAAACAGAATAATTTAATATATTTGTTAATTCTTTAATAGGTAAGTGGTCTTTATCACTTCATAACTCTAATTAATTTTGACCAAATTTTGCCTATTTTTTCTCACTGTATAGCATTTCTCCTTTTCATAAAAGAATAAAGATGTAAATTAAAGTGAAAAAAGAAACTTTTTTTGGGTCATATAATTATACTGAGAAAAAAAATAAAAATGATAAATAGGGGCACTGGCAGCTGGGCTGGGGGTGAAGGTGGGAGAAGAAGCCGAGGAGGAGAAAGCTATGAGCGATTGGATTCCTTCTGAGCGGGCTTGTTTGGTACCCATGGGCCTTGCAGCAGCAGTGCTGGTGGCTGAGAACTGGCCCAAACAAAGTGACTCCCAAAGCCTATGGGCCAAGCCATTTTCACCCAGGTTTATAGACTGGGCTAAAATGTGAACAACGAAAAACAGGACGATGAGAGAGTTGTTTCGGATTACTTAAAAAACAAAAAGAAAACAAAAGAGGGTTGTCTCCGCATCAAAACTCATATTTGTGTGTCTAGCGAGACCATTGTCTTTGTCTCTGTTAACGCGCGTTGTTGATGGTTGGTATATCTGTCTGTCCAAGATCACCGTTGCCGTGGTTGCAAGCAACAGGAGTTCCTTAGTCGTATGAAATTTGAATAATTTGCATATTGTCATAAATTTAAATATCTGTCTAGTTATCATACCCAAAACAACAAAACTTGTTTTTCGTTACTATCCACCATCTCGTCTTGCAACATCTAACATGTGTTATATGTTTTTTATCTTTGTTTCAATGACAAAAGAGATTTAAGGTTAAAATGTAAGGAATTTCCTTCTATTATAGGTCATCTTTAAAAAAAAAATTTATATTTTAAAATTTAACAACTCCACTTCTTGATCTTACCAATTTGTCCATGTTGACTTTCTAGAAGTTTTCTACATATAAGGAGGAAGTTCAATTTGTATTAAGATAGATAATTTGATAATTTTAGAAAATCGTGTTGGTAATTTTTAAAACATAAAAAAAATTTTAAAAATAATTTATAATTAAAAAGATTTTTTGCATTTTAACCGAGATTTAAATTTATGATATTTTGTTTGACTGTTAACTCACTTTCAATGATTTTGTGTGGTATGTTATTTAAAATTCATAGTATTTAAATTATGTATAAAATTTTACTATTGACAGAAGTTTAGTTTTTGTATTACATTTTATGTTCTGATTGGCTTAATATATTATTATGAAATTACATAAGTCCATGACACCACTTGTGGAGTTCCTCCTCTACATAACTCTTTACAAAAAGTACATTTATAAGTTTAAATTTGTAATTTTTTATATTATTAATATATAAAAAGATATTATAAAAATGATTTAAAAATTTCTTCTTTTTGGAAAAAAATTAAAAATTTCTTATACGCATATAGGACTTTCTATTTTATTGATAATATAATTTTTTTATAGAAAAACAAATTTATATTTATTTACGCTTTAAAAAATTAAGTAATTTTGTTTCTTTTTGTTCCTCCAGTAATAATTTAATAAAAAAGTAGTGCCTTTGCAATTAAGTTTTAAGTTTGTGTGTAAATGATTGTAAACGTTTTATAAATAGTGTTTAAACACAAAGATAAGTTCAAAAATTGCAATCTGGCTACATGCACGCAGGGTTAAACAGTTCACATAATTGGCGAAGGATTTAACTAGTTTGCAAGTTGTAAATTCAAATTTCTTGTTTTGTTATATTATAAAAGAAAATTACGCATTCATCATGCATATATCAATGTATATACCAACTTGTATACTAATACTAAATTGAAAGGGCTTTTTTTTAATACAAACTAATATTATATTTGGATAAAAATTTTGGCCATTGATGATACAATAGCTTTCCTATTTTCCTATTGCACCTGGGGCTAACTATAATTTAGATGCCTGTAAAAGCAAAATCTGACTGACATTAAACTACGTTTTTTGTTGTTTCTATTTTACACTCTTCTCTGTTTTGTATTTTAATTACCCCACAATTTCCATGTGCCGTGGTCTATTCAAACATGGCAAATGACATGTTATGAGGAGAACATCTTCAGAGTTTCGAACATTCTCCCTTGCTTTCACAAAAAACCAGTCTTTATGAATCATGAGGTAAACATGATGCCTTTCAATACCATATCTTAAAATTTTAGGTTGTACAAACTTTTTGGCACAACAATCACACATATGTTTAAACTTATGACCTCTTATAAATTATTCAAGTCTCTTACCATTAACTCACTCTTAATAGCTTAAGTTGTACAAATTATGGGAGGGATAATTAAAGAACTCCATTTGTCTTTATTGTTATTTTCTTAAAAAACTATAATACTATCATCCAGCAAATGACAATATTATTTTAATTTTAATATTATAATTAGTTATCTTCTTCTTTATTCTCACATTTTGGCAACATTTCTTGTAAACGAAACACCATTCACTTCTTAATTATAATGTAACTTGTCTATGGAGAGAATTATTATAATCTTCCTTAAGAAATTATAAAATCATTGACATTTGACTTTTCGAATGATATTTTATTCTTTGATAATTATACTAATTTATACAAGTTTATAGGCTTATATATATATATATATATATATTTATTTATTTATTTATTTATAAAAGTTTATAGATATTAATACAAAATTAAACAAAATATATTCTCATAGGTTTATAGGTTTTTTATTAAAATTTAAAATTATTATTAATAATCATTACTTAGTATGTAATTTATTCACCGAATTATATTAATATATACTTAAGAGAATATCATTTGAGTTGAATAATTGGTATAAACTTATTTTTTAGAATAATATGCTTTAAAGAATTAATTGTGAAATCTTTAAAAATACTTTAAATATTTTAAGAAGATGTACTTTTTTATTTTGTATAAACTAATAGTATCTTCATACAATTCAGTTTATTTAAATTGTTCCATAAGAAATGAAACCTCAGTCTTTATATTTAGAGACGTAACTCACTTTTATTATGTTAATGCCTTTTTAAATAGAAGATATACTTTATATATTAATTTATTAAGTTAAATACTTATTATTTATACTATTAATAAATTAAATTTAATATAGACAAATAACTAAACTACGCACAAAATGTGTAATTTGCCCACGATGAAATCTAAAAATTCTGGCATCAAAAATGCATTTTGGAGGTATTGATTGTAGTGATGTTTGACAATAAGTCAAAATGCATTCTTGTACGATAAGGCATTTTGTACATAGTTAAATTTTTGTTACTTTTACCTATTGGATAGAAATTTTATTTGAAGCTTAATTAATTAATTTGTTCTTACATATTGCAATGCATTATATTCTTTATTGTAGTAATTTTATATCAAAAAATAGTTTGACTCAGACCAATCGAAAAAAACTCGGCTATTAAATATTTTAAGAATGAAATTAAGTGTTCAAAGTAATTTTGAAATTCATTCAAATTAAAAGTAATTATTCTCTGATAGTAAAATTACTTTACACAAAATGCATTTTGAGCACAAGTATTTGGACTTAATAGCCAAAAATTGACTTCTACCTGTCAAAATAAACTATTATAATCCATTATGGACCCATTATGTATTTTAGGCGATTATCGAAACGTGCACTCTATTTTAATCTAATAGTCAACGCTAGCAACTACTACCATATCATGTGGTATTATATTTTAATATTTTGATAAAATTATATATCGAAACGATTATCCTTTTATCACGAGGAAAAAGATACAAATAAAAGGATATTAAAATTTCTGAAATATTTATTTAATATTTGCTAAAATCATTGCATCTCTCTCTTTTTTTACTTTAATATTTAATTTTTTTGACAACTATTTAGTTGCTTGATCTCTATCTTTATTAATAATCAACCCTTTTATTTTTGGGTATTGTATTAATAATAAACTTTTATGTTAGCACGGACAATTAGATATGACAACATAATTTAACTCATAAAAAAAAGTAAATTAAGTCGTCACATGTCACCTATTTTTTGTAATTGAGCTTTTTTATTGCGTCCTACGTAATTTATGTTGTGGCGGGTTAAGTTTAATATTTTTTTATTTTTTTTATTGTTGATAGTCCGCTAGTAAGTTAATTTATATATGTTAATTTGTTTAATTAATTTTTTTATTTTTTAACTTTTAAATAAATTAACTCATTAATTCATATTTTTATTATTATTTTATTCAATTTTTAACAAATTGATCCATTAGCTCATTTTTTTTTTATTTTAAACAAATTGATTTATCAATTCGTCAACTCATCAAAAAATAAATAGATTAATTTTTTTAATATATCAAATAAAAATAGATCAACTCACTTTATCTTATTTTTATCTGACTGACTCATGACGTGTTAGGGCGAACCGATCCGTATTGTAATCTCTAATTAGAACGGCTAAGATTATATGAATTGGGTTTATCCAAATAAAAAAAAAACAGAAAAAAAATCTAATTTGGTTTGGCCAACCAAAAGCCATGATTAGCGTTAGGCGAAGATGGGCTTTAGCGCACTCTAGAAAAATGTGCGGGAGACTATACCCTAGAGAGGGGTTCATTCACAAATACATCAAAATAAAAGGGCCTCCACAAAAAATCAACACTTGTTAATGGAGAAGTGCATGTTAGTTTGCACTTCAAAAAAAAATCTAATAAAATTTTTTTCTTAAATATTTTAATTATAAATATACGTTTAAATTAATTTATTTTTATTTTTAAAATACTTTATGATCAAAATATTTCAAAATTTTTCTTGGTTATAACACTTTTTTGAATATAAAATGTTCAATCAAACATGCACACTTTATTTAAAAGTAAAATAAATTAATATAAACATGTACATAAATTATCAACATGAATTGAAGAGTGACTTTGGTATTATCTTTAAAGAAAATTTTAGAAATTATTTTATATAAAATTAAAATTTTCATTTTAAAATGTCATTAGGGTAAAACTTTTTTATATTATTATTCAATATTTAACTTTATCTCTTTTTCAAAATACTTATTTTTACTTTTACCAAATACATGTATTATGCCAATGTTGCTGACTATATTTTTGTCTTTGATATTTTATTGAGTTTTACTATTAAATTATTATTTTTATGTACACTAAAAATATTTAAATTAATTTTATATTAATCAAGACTAAATTTATTTTATATTAAGTAATGTAAGATTTGAATAATAATAGTCAAAGTAAGGAATTCAACTTTTCAACTATTATTCCAACTTTTTAGATTTAAATTATTACTTTGATAATTACTTTTCACAGAATATATTATGTGATAATAAATATTTCATTGATAAACAACAAATTAGTTGATCAATTCTAAGAAGTAACTCAAAAGGAGGCTGCGGTGTGAACAAATGGAAGATATTAGCTACCTTGAGGGTATTTGAGTCATTTAAATAAAAATTGTCCTGAGGGAAATGCCTGTATGAAAATTTGACAGAAGTGAAGGGATGAATTAGTAAATTAAGCGAAGAATGCCATTATGATACCTGCAATCCGCAACACCGACTACCTTCCTTCACCAAAGCCCATCAAAGGTAAAGAAAAGAGGACAAAAACAAAGCAACAAAAATGAGTGACAAACAAAAATATGTTTTTATAAGTAAAACTTTGAGAGATAAGTAACTTGTCTCAAAATCAAATTATCAATAAAGGATTACAAGCAAAAGTTAAATCACTAATAAAGGTTCACAATTGAGTTAATTAGTAAAATTCAACTACATCAATTCAAAAATATTGAGTTTGATTTTTAGGGTTAGTTTGATATGGACAAAAAATGAGAGTAAAAAAATTTATAAATGAGTTTTTATATAAATTATCACATAAAATTTAGAGTAAATATTCATTTTAGTACTAAAAAATATATTTGATATTAATTTAATTTTTTTTAAAAAAATTAACATTAATTTAATCTATTGATTATAAAAAATTACATTAAAATAATTTTTTTATATTATGAACTATAAGAATATTGTTCATATAACCTTTGATTGATAGATTAAATTGATGTAACTTTTTATAATTGAGAGATTAAATTGATATTATTTTTATTCTTGAGAGACTACATTAATATTAGCTTTTTTTAGGATCAAATTAATTTTATTTTTAATTATTTAAAAACTAAATTAATGTGAATATTTCTTAGAGTACTAAATTGATGTTACATGTGTTTTTTATGCTAAAATGAGTATTTACTCTAAAATTTGTACGTGAATTGTTTACTTTATTTTTATTTCATATTAAACATATACTTATTGATAATTTCTCCCTATATGTAAGTACCACAATAATCCTAATTAATTATCAAGTTCAGACTTTTTTTTTATAATTTTTACGAGATATAACTTATTTGAAATATTGAGATTGTCTATTTATATTACAAGTAAAACTTATTTTTTTAAAAAACTCTAAGTTATTTTATGACTAAATTACCGAATTAGTCATTAAAAAATTTCATTAATTTTATATTATTTCATAAGATATTTTAATTTCATTCGTGATCTTTAACTGATCATTTTATCATTAAAGTTAATCTTTAAAAAATTTAAAAGTTGGTCGTAGTAGTCTTAAAATAAGAATTAATTTGAATGACGAAATTATTTATTAAAAATTATAATAAGATTTAAATCTATCAAGAATTAATATGACATCGATAAAATTTTTTAGGACCAATTTAATAATTTAATCTTGTTTTATTGACCAATCTGCAAACAAGGTCTTAACCTGCTTTGACAACAAAAATTCATTTTTGTTTGTATGGAATGCCGCTTCATCATCTGTCATTGCAGTCATTTTCCTTATTTTAAATATTGATGAATGATTATTATTAACAATTAACAATTAAAAATTAATAATATATTAATAATGACTTAGGAATTGTTATTTTCCATATTTGCTAAAAACTTGAGGCGTAGCTTCTGTTCATTCGTTGGATTTTCTTCTCAGCTCCTCTCTCTCTCTCTCTCTCTCTCTCTCTCTCTCTCATTTCCGTGCCTCCCTCGCACGCTATCTCTACAGTCCCTTTTTGGTTCTCGTCGTATGCTTCTATCTGTCCCTGCAGTACCAAGAAAAATTGAAGTCTTTCGCTTCTGAAACTGGGTTTCATAAAACATTGAGGGCACAGCAGCTCATCCCCCCACCACTTCTCATTGTTATTGTCCTCCACCGGTCGTTTTGGTTTCAGCAGCATGTCTCACACTAACTGGGAAGCTGATAAGATGTAAGTGTTGTCTTCTTCATTTCCACTTTCCCTCTTTTTCTCTTCTTTTATCACTTTCACCCCATGGGTTTTGCTTGATTCTCAATTGTTTCCCTTTCTTTGTCGATTTGGGTTCTGGGTTTCTGGGGTGCTGGTAATTGTTTCCGGGTTGCTTTTTTCGATTCGGGTTGCCCTCGGTTCGGTTCTATGTGTATTGTATGTTCATACTCGTGTGAAAGTATTTTGCTGGGTATCTTAGGGTTTTTAGCCCCCTACAAGTTGAGGGGGGTTTACATTGAATGCAATTGTCTCTTTTGGCTCCTGCATTTGGGTCGACGATATTCAAAGTCACCGGCTTTTGTCATCTGTTCTGTGATAAAGTCGATGTAAAGATGCAATCTTTCCCTCTCCTAGTCCACCTGGCTGATACAACCTGTTCTTGCACTATGACATTTCAGGTTAGATGTCTACATCCATGATTACCTAGTGAAGAGGGATTTGAAGGCTTCTGCTCAAGCTTTTCAAGCTGAAGGAAAAGTATCCTCGGACCCTGTTGGTGAGTTACCTAAAAACAAAGAAGTTGGATTTAACGGTGTTATTTTTTTTCATCTCTATTTTGTCCATTTTATTAATTTGGTTGCTTTCTGTGATGGCAATATGGGATTTGCAGCTATTGATGCCCCTGGAGGATTTCTATTTGAGTGGTGGTCAGTTTTCTGGGACATATTTATTGCCAGGACTAATGAGAAGCACTCAGAAGTTGCTGCATCTTATATTGAGGTTGGTTTGATAAACTTTTCATTGTTTTTACATTAGCATCCTTCTTTCATGCTAAATCTGAGCAGGATAATTGTACTAGAAATTCATCAAAGGAAAAACAGTGTTGTGAGGGATTCACATTTTGGGTTGAATGTGATTTGCAGTTGAAAATTTTTTCACTGTACCTTTTCTTGTATTCCATAAGGAAGTTTATGCAGTCCATGGGTAACAACCGTACAAATTTGATGTCTCTGTGGCTGACCTATTTGTGCCTCTTTAACTATTGAGTAATTTAGTCAGCTGTTCCTTGCTTTCTATGTATAGTTTAGCTGTTATGGAAAGTTGGAATCTTTTCTTTAGATTCAACTTTTATTAAATAATATTGTTGAAAGATGTTTATTCTTTAGTTCCTGTTTGCTGACTAGGTTGCTAGCGGTATGATTTGATACTGCATTATCTTGTTTGAGCTTGTGATTCTTTGTCTACTTTAAGTCCAAGGTGATTATGATTATTCAATGGTTTATGATACTATCAGTTTTACCGACATAGAATCACAAATTGAATACAGAAAACTGTTTTTATGTTGTCCTGTTAACTAATGGTAGAAAGGCAACCTTGAATACTTATTTGCACAAATCAAGGAAAAAGAAAATTGAGAAGTTGGTGCAAACAGGAGACTGCTCTGACTGCTTTGTTAAATTGCAGAAATTATAGACTAACTTTATTTTTTGGGTGAGGAAATAACTGAATAAGAATCCGTCCATTTCAGTTGGCCAACTAGTTTAGGTATCTCTAGCTAATCATCTATTTTTTTAATATCTTTGCTGCATTTGTAAAATTGATGGCATACTGGGATCTACAATTTTACAAATTATTTTCGAAGGGGAAAAAAAAAAAAAACTGAGATACCATTTAAAGTTTATGGTTTGTGAAACTCCATTTGCAGACACAGTTAATTAAGGCTAGGGAGCAACAGCAGCAGCAACAACAGCAGCAGCCACCCCAGCAGTCACAACATCAACAGCAGCAGCAGCAGCAACAACAACACATGCAGATACAACAGCTCTTGTTTCAGAGACATGCACAACAGCAGCAGCAGCAGCAACAGCAGCAGCAGCAGCAGCAGCAGCAGCAGCAGCAGCAGCAGCAGCAGCAGCAACAGCCACAGCCGCAACAACAGCAGCCACAGCCACAGCAACAGCAGCCACCACCGCAACAACAGCAGAGGGATAGGGCTCATCTCTTAAATGGTGGTACAAATGGGTTAGTTGGAAACCCTAGCACTGCAAATGCATTAGCAACAAAGATGTACGAGGAAAGGTTAAAACTGCCCCTTCAGAGGGATTCTTTGGATGATGCAGCAATGAAGGTAGGGAGATGTTCTGGACCTTCTGGTTGTCTATTATTAGATGAACTGCTGTTTTTATGATGTACATATTCATAACACTCGTTTGGTATTTTATACAGCAAAGATTTGGCGACCAACTCTTGGACCCTAATCATGCCTCAATATTGAAGTCAGCTGCAGCTACTGGCCAGCCTTCAGGGTGATTTTCTTTAAAACTTAGCTTTTACTGCTTATTGTTTTCAGTCTCTAAATTATTATGATACATGACCTGGAAAAGGAAGGTAGATACGCTTAATTAGTCTGTGGCGAGCTAATTTAAGTTTGATCTGAAATAGCATGAGTTGAAGCTTACTTCATTAATGTGAAAGAAAAAGAGGATCTTGTGTGGTAAACTTTGTATCGCCATCTCCTAGTCTTTTCTGGAGAGGGGGGGGGGGGAGGTGACTGGAGTTGCAGTGGGTCATTTAAAATGGGGCTGCTCCTTCCATGCCCTTGAAGAATTAACAGTTATGTGCTTCCCATTTGAGAAAAAAACAGCTAACTGGTGTCCAGTTAATTGTCTTAGCATCTGGTATTCTTCATAGCAATGGGTGTTGACGTTGTTAGAACCAAATTTCTTGATTTCAGCCAAGTTTTACATGGTGCTGCTGGTGGGATGTCTCCACAAGTTCAAGCTCGTAATCAGCAATTACCAGGGTCTACTTCGGTATGCAATTGTTCTTAGAGTGATCCCATTGCTTCTAGCTATATTTGTTATCAGCTGTTTTCCCCTGACTTGCCACTTGGAATCAGGATATAAAGAGTGAGATTAATCCCGTTTTAAATCCCAGAGCTGCAGGTCCTGAAGGATCATTGATGGCAATTCCTGGTATTCTTCCATCATGTTCTTTCTCTACTAACTGATTTGTGTTATTCCTTTGGAAACTGGTTTGCAGGCATGTGATTGGATTTAATTTCCATCTATTCTGTTCTTTGCAATTTATTCATAACCCTGTTCACAGAGGATATTTTGGGATTCAATGTTAAAAGTTTGATAATGATTTGTCACTATCCTTGCACATATTGAGTTTGAGTTAACAGGAGATTTTCTTGTGTCAGGATCGAATCAAGGTAGCAACAATTTGACTCTAAAAGGCTGGCCACTCACAGTGAGTAATCTTTTTGTTTTTATATCTATTTAAATTAAATGTTACTTTTGGTGGATGTATCATGCCTTCATAAACTTGACCATCAATTGTAAACATAAATAATATATCCTTCAAAATAATGTTGTGCTGGAGTGTTCTTTGCAGAGAATAAGATAGGATGTAGCCTTCCTCTCTGTCCTGTTTTTTTTATGTACATGGCAATTGAACCTATGACCTCTACCCTAACTCTATCTACCCATACCACTTGAGCTATGCCTAAGTGGCAGAAGTATCCCCCCTTTGCTTGTATCTGTTAACCCTACGAAACCTTCCTCGTCTGCTAGAAATATTTGCCGCTTATCTGAAGTCTCTAGCAATCAGCCAATCACCCTGCCGAGTTCTTTGTCACCTTAACATCATTTATTGTTGAAACTAAGCAATTGAGGAGTTTTCACACTTTCACTATTTAGATTTTCTGTCCCTTATTAGGGGTTGGAGCAACTACGCTCTGGTCTACTCCAGCAACCAAAACCTTTCATACAGGCTCCTCAGCCTTTTCATCAACTTCAAATTTTGACACCACAGCATCAGCAACAGCTTATGCTTGCACAACAAAATTTGGCTTCACCATCTGCTAGTGATGATAGTAGAAGACTTGGAATGCTAAGGAATATGGGCCTGAGTAAGGATGGTCTTTCAAATTCTGTTGGTGATGTAGTTTCCAATGTTGGATCACCTCTTCAACGTGGTGGCCCTCCTTTTCCTCGTGGAGATACAGATGTGCTAATGAAGGTGCTAGTTCTCTTGTAATTATCTTTCCATTTTCAGTGTGGCTTCTTACATTATTTGTTCAACTGTTGTATTTATAAATTTCTTACTCACCACAAGTTTCATTATTTGAATCTTATGAAGTTTTTTGTGTGTGCAGTTGAAACTGGCTCAGTTACACCAACATCAACAGCAGCAGAACACCAATCCACAGCAGCAGCAACTTCAACAGCATGCTCTTTCAAATCAGCAATCTCAGAATTCAAATCATAACATGCATCAGCAAGATAAAGTAGGGGGAGGTGGTGGCAGTGTCACAATGGATGGTAGCATGTCAAACTCCTTTAGAGGAAATGATCAGGTCAGTCCTTTTTATGGTTGCCGCTACCACATGCATATTTGAGCAATGCATAATTTCTTGGTTCATTATATCTAGGGGTGGGAACAGGCCAGGCCAAGCTTTGGCTTTAAATAGGCCAGGCCTGTATTATAAAAAAAGTTGGCCTGAGCCTGGCCTATTATCTGCAATAGGCAGGCTACTTTTAGGGCTTGGCCTATTTAAGGAAAAATAAAAGCCTGGCCTGGCCTGAAAGCCTGCAATAAAATCCTATTTCTTAAACAGGCCAACAGGCCAGGCTAGTCAAATAGGCCAGGCTATAGGCTTATACAATAAATAGGCTTTTAAAGCCAATCTTGTACCAAAAATGCAAATCTCATTTTTAATTTTTCAATACATTCATATAAATTGCCAAAAGTATAAATAAGCCACATTCAATAGACAATAATGATAAATCCAAATATCATGTCCAATAATCTGATAATAGATGACAAATCCAAATACAAATTAAAATATTAATAGAAGCTCCTAAGAGGTATTGAGGCACAAGTCAACAACCAGCAAACAATTTAAGGAGATCACTTTCTCTTGTTCAATCCCCTACAAAATAAGAAATTAGTATGTTATCAAACCTAAAAATAATTTAAGAATAATCAATTTAACATATATAAGAAAAAAGATAATTTAAGTGCTTAAAATTTCAGCAAACAAGATCATACAAGTGCAGCAAAATATGCTTCTAATTGCTACAGTTATCATAAATCCAACTTGAAGAATGCATATAAAGCCAGCCAAAGGATTCTGCTTTAGAACAAAATAGCGCCTATGCAAGGTTTCAACCATTATAACCACCAAATTTTTGATTGAAAGAAAAATATGCTTCTAATATGCAGTGGAGCCGTGGACAGGCCCTAAAGTGACTGCATTGATGCAAGTATTCTAAAATATCAGGTTTGCAAGCACCATTAGTAATTTTATTAGTTTCAGAACCACAAAGATCGAGAAAGGCAGAAGAAAAACTCACCTTGAGAAATAGCAGAACAGCTTTAAACTTTCTGGGGGTAAGAAATTGCAGTGGAGGCGTGGACAGAATTCTGGGTAACCAAAGAAATTAACCAAAAAAAATTAATGAATTTCAGGAAATTAAAGAAATTGAAAAAAAAAAACCAAAGAAATTGAAAAAAAAAAAGGCACACGACGGCTAGAGCACGACGACAGAGTCGAACGCCATGGACACACCTTCAGTCACGATTCAGCGCAGAGCATGACGGATGGTCACGCACAAACGAACCCAACCACGACGGGGCAGCAGCTAACATGGATGGCCAAAGCTTCGGCAAAGGTGTGACTCAGTTGCTCAGGTAGCGGCACACGGCAAAGGCCAAAGGCAGAGGGAGACTGCGTCTGCGAGAGGGAGGGTCAAGGTGTTATTGTTAGGTTTTAGAGTGACTTTCAATATACTCATAATTTTTGTTACAAAGTTAAATAATTATAATATTTTGTAAAATTAAATTATTATATAAAAGTAAATATTTTAATTATATATAATATAATTATAAATATAAAATAATTCGATAATAATATAATTAAACAGGCTGGCCTGTTAGGCTCAAAAGGCCTTTTTATAAGCTTATTGCCTGGCCTGCTTAGTTAAATAGGCTTTTTAGTTTTAAATAGCCTTGACCTACCCTAAATATCAAACAGGCTAAGCCAGGCCAGGCTTAATGCAGGCTAGGTTGTAGGCCCCTGACAGGCTGTAGGCCTATATATTACAAGTCAGAAGTGGCCAATTTATTTTTTGCGTTTAATAATGTGGAAATTTCAACTTCAACTACTTGTTTGTTTCTTTGAATGTATTTTTTTAAACCATATATGTAAAAGAAATGCTAGTGTCTTTTCCCAAAATTATGAATTACTAATTTCTAGTAAATAAAAGCAACAACAACAACCAAGCCTTGTTCCTCCAGGTGGAGTCGGCTACCTGAGTTTGGCATACATCTGATATATGTAAGTAATGAAGAGTTTGAAACAGGTTCCTAACATGGTTTTCTGAATGCACTTTAAGGTTTCCAAAAACCAGTCTGGGAGAAAGAGAAAGCAGCCTGTATCGTCTTCAGGTCCTGCCAATAGCGCTGGAACAGCAAATACAGCAGGCCCATCTCCAAGCTCAGCTCCCTCAACTCCCTCAACTCATACACCTGGAGATGCAATATCAATGCCTCCTTTGCCTCATAGTGGTAGTTCTTCAAAGCCTCTAATGATGTTTGGCACTGATGGCACCGGAACTCTTACATCGCCGTCAAACCAGTTGGTGAGTGGCTTTTCTGTGTGGTTCAATTGATGGAAGGAATAATGAGTTCCTTGCATGTAGACTCATTGCCATTCCATTTTGGCAGTGGGATGATAAAGATATTGAATTGCAGGCTGATGTGGATCATTTTGTGGAGGATGGATCTCTTGATGACAATGTTGAGTCTTTTTTATCCCATGATGATACAGACCCTAGAGATACTGTCGGTCGTTGTATGGATGTAAGCAAAGGTGCAGTAAACACCATTGTCTTTATTGATCAAAAAATATTCTGGCATCATCCTCGTAAAAGAGTTTCTCAAGTGTATGTGTATGCGTATGTCTTCCCTCATGCTGGTGCAAAAGATTGCATTCTTTTCTGTTTATAGATAACTCGTCTACTAATGGTAGATTTTAATGAACTAAAAATCTTAAACAGCAATCAAAGATTCTTCCTTGATGACATATGTAATGCTTCTTTTCTTTTTTCCTCAAATACACTTTAGAATATTTATTCTGTACATATGCACATGAGCACATCCTTTTTATTTTGAACCATTTATTCATAGTAATATAATTTAGAAGGGGTGTGCTTCTTTATCTTCTTTTGTATGTGGAGATGCAATGTTGCTCTTTAATTCCTTGACTTGCATATGTTGACTCAGAAACTGAGGGCATAAATTTGTTTTGTTTTCAGGCTTCACATTTACTGATATAAATTCTGTACGTGCAAGCACAAGCAAAGTCATTTGTTGCCATTTCTCATCTGATGGGAAATTGCTTGCAAGTGGTGGCCATGACAAAAAGGTTATTTAAAGCATTAATCTGCAAAAGCACATGTTGTTCAGTACTTTTTCTGTTCAACCAACTTCCTGAAATTAGCTGCAAACTTGTGGAATTGACCTGCTGGAAGGAAATTGAAAAACAAAATCTGGAACTTTTGCATCATTTATTCTGTTTATGTGTAGAGTATGACCTTTTCCCCCTGATTGTTTTGTAACGCAGGCAGTTTTATGGTACACGGATTCTCTAAAGCAGAAAACTACTCTACAAGAGCATGAATCTTTAATCACCGATGTCCGTTTCAGTCCAAGCATGCCTCGTCTTGCAACATCTTCATTTGACAAAACTGTCAGGGTTTGGGATGTCGACAATGTTAGTGGATTTCATTCCTGTTTTACTTTAATAGTATGCCACTTTTGAGAAATCGTTTCTATACATTCTAAATTTATATTTGACTTGATTATGCCCATCAAAAGTATAAGATTTGCCCTGCCAGTGAAGTGTGACACACCAGAGGGTATAAAGATGTGTGGATGGTCATCTTTTACTGAAAATACGTACATAGTGAGATAATAAAACTTATTTATGTGCTTGTATCGTGCTTATTTCATTTGAAATTGTAAATACAAATATACAATAAACAACAAGAGTTTAATCTCTCAAATAACTCTATTCCTAGTGAGCTATGGGGTTGAAATATATTATGCTTTAAGATATATTTGTTTTATAGCTGTGTTTCCTGATTCCTAAACATGGTTTTACTATTCTGCTCATTGGTCAGGTAGATGGGGACAATATGCATTGGTATTCTTTGTAGAAGCTTAGGCCGAAAGCTTATCCTTATTCTTTCATGATAAAGATGATTAGTGAGGTGCAAGCTTAGTGCTTCACAAGCTTAGCAGTTTCAAATGCTAATAATACCTAGTGTTACTAGCTATTAGAAGTTTATACAGATTGTTTTGTGTTCACATGGATCATGGATGTAGAATTATACCATGAATTCTAATTTTTGTATGGGTTTATTTATATTTATACAAGGTTTAAAAAAATTGTTCTTGTTATTGCATGCAGATGTAAATGTTAGGTCTATTTATAAGCTGGGATGTTGTTAACAATTGCAGGCTCAGATAGTTTGTTTGCTTTGTCTGGATTTTGGTGGATTGTGTTTTTCCCTAGTTGAATATTCTGATTTAGCTGAATATATAATTACCTATGCAGCCTGGATATTCGCTTCGCAGCTTTAAGGGACATTCTGCATCTGTTATGTCACTAGATTTTCACCCAAATAAAGATGACCTTATCTGCTCTTGTGATGGTGATGGCGAGATACGATATTGGAGCATAAACAATGGCAGTTGTGCTAGAGTCTGCAAGGTAGAATCTTAGTCCTTATCTTATTTTATTTGCATGTCTCTTTTTTGTAGGCTGTGTATCAAATGATGATGTATTCACTTTAGTTTTCTACACTGACAATTTTCCTGCCGATTAGGGTGGCACTGCCCAGATGAGATTTCAGCCTCGTCTAGGGAGGTACCTTGCTGCAGCTGCAGAAAACGATGTCTCTATACTTGATGTTGAGACACAAGCTTGCCGATATTCATTCAAGGTTGGTTTGCACTTTCTTTTTTTTTTTTTTTTGTAAGTTTCTTTGTCGGAAGTAGAATAAATGCTTTCAATGAGATATGCAATTCTGCTACTGCTTGAGTCTGTCTGACAGAGTTACTGAGTTTCAAACTTTTAAAAAATAAATGAAAAAAATATACTTTCCATCCCTTAACTTTAGTTTAGGTTTCATTTTCATCCCACAATTATAATTTGTTTTTATTTTCGTCCTAAATCTTTTTGAATCCGACCAAATTTGTCTGAAGTCCAATCCACTAGCATTGTTAGAAATGGTAATGAAACTTGCTAAAATGGCATTCTATGTGGGCACTAGTGCACGATTGGCATTGTCCAGTTAGGATTTTTTTTTTTTTTAATTAGTGGTTGGGATGAATTTGGTGAGTTTTAGAGAGATTTGGGACAAAAAAGAAACAATATAGTTGTGGGACGAAAATGAAACATAGAATAAAGGGACAAAAGTAGACTTTTTTCTATAATGAATTTTATGCACATTTTCCTTTTGAACTTCTATATTTGTGCTTTAAAAGGATGTTTTTCATATAAGATTGATTATTAAAATCTGCATTAAATTAATCTATAACAAATGGTTAAGATTTGATACTGATATTTGAATTGACACGGGAATAAAGAAAGGTTTTCCTCTCTATAATCCAATGGTTGAGCAAGATAGGATTTGATATTGATATTTCTAGTAAGTTAAGAAAGAGATTTGATGACATCTTTGTTAAGCCCATTTTGTGGATACATTTTTTGTAATTTAATGCGATTTTCAGTAATTAATAAATATGAAAGCATATTTTCTTTTAATGCACAAATATAGAAGATCAAAAAGAAAATGATGCATAAAATTCATTATAGAAAAAATTTCACTTTTCATCCTATAGCTTTACTTTAGGTTTCTTTTTCGTCTCACAACTATATTGTTTCATTTTTGTCATACAACTATGCTGTTTTATTTTTGTCCCAATTCTTGTCAAAACTCATTAAATTTGTCCCAGCCACTAATTCAAAAAAATCCTAGCTGGACAGTGCCAATTGTGCACACATAGGATGCCATGTCAGCAAGTTCCGTTGACATTCTAACGATGTTAGTGGTTGGGATGAATTTGGTGGATTTTGAAAAGATATAGGATGAAAATGAAATAAAATATAATTGTGGGATGAAAATGAAATTTAGAATAAAGTTAAGGGACAAAAACTATATTTTTGCTCAAATAAATGGATAGTTGCTTTCAGTAAGGAAAACGACTTGAATCCAGGCAATAAAATGTTACAAGATGGTCATAAGTGGGGGCAAGGAGGAAGGGATAACATATTGCACTAAAGAAGTTTGCTATATAGTGAATGAGATGTCTCTGTTAACGCCAAAATTTCCCTTAATTAATTTTGCAATCTTGTTCAATATTTGGTTTATAAATTTTTGGGTATATATGTAATTGTGGAGACACTTATCATTTTAACACCTGACGTGGGTGACAGCTATCCATTTGGGTATAATTTGTAATTTTTTGTGACAATCACAAAGTTATATGTTTCTTTTTACTGTATGACATTGGCTTAATAGTCACTCATTTCCAGATATTAGCTGCTATTTCTTCCTGACACTATATTTTTCCTTTTCTAGGTTTTCTGCTAAGCCCTAGTGTGTATAGTGTACAGCCTTCTAGACTTAGATTACAGCAATAAAGTGTCAGTTTTAGGCTCTGTAGAACATGCAACTCAGTACAATTTGCCATAAGATCATGGTAGTTTCTTGAGTGTGTAAAATGCTGATTATGGAGCTCTTTCCTTGTTGACCTGAATATAGCCAAGATATATATTCTCATGGTGCAAGATTTATGATGGTGTTTTAGTGGAGATTGCAGTTGCAGTTGCTCTAAGCAAACCGGCAACTTAATTGGCTTTGCTGGGGGAGGTCAAGGAAAGAAACATTAGTCATAGTTGCTATAAGAATTAAATGCGCCTGACAGTATTTTATATATATCCAAACAACTTTGGAGCTTGTTTATTTATTGTCTTGGTGATTTCAGCAATTATTTTACATTCCTCATGTAGCAGTTGAATTGTTGTCATTTTCATACTGTCCCTGAAGCATCACTGAGATTTTCTTGTTTGGAATGTGGTACCATGATTGAAGGGACATACAAAGCCAATACATTCTGTGTGTTGGGACCCTTCTGGAGAGTTCCTGGCATCTGTCAGTGAGGATTCTGTCAGGGTGTGGACTCTTGGAACAGGGAATGAAGGGGAATGTGTTCATGAGCTTAGCTGTAATGGCAATAAGTTTCACTCATGTGTTTTCCATCCAGCATATCCTTCATTGCTGGTCATTGGCTGTTATCAGGCAAGTCTACGCTGTTTCTTCTTTATTTCATCTCCTTTTCTTTTTGATATCCATGAATTTGGCTGTTTGTCATTCTCTTGCCCCCCCTTTCGCTCTCTCCTCTAGTATGCAATTAAGAAGCATATTAGAGGGTTTCGGGCAGCTTATGAGATGGAGTACCAATATGATTATTCCAGAAGGAGAGGAACAGAGGGGTTTGTGTGCCCTGAGCTGAATCAGAAAGGAGTGCAATTCCTGAGAACTGGGAACTTTATAATAGCACTTATCCATCATTAATAAGAGATGTTTTTAAATATATAGAATAAAAGTATTACTTTTATCATAAATACATAAATTTGTTTGTATTTGTTATGATGTTGTGGCTGCTTTTGGAGGTCTGACCTTGTGGTTGTATTTTTTTTCCTGTTCCGTATCCTGGATGAATGGCGATTAATGTTGTAATTTTTGACCTCATACACTTTGTACATGCTCTGCAGTCATTGGAGCTCTGGAACATGACTGAGAACAAGACAATGACTCTATCTGCTCATGAAGGTCTTATTGCCGCCTTGGCAGTTTCAACCGTAAATGGTATGGTTGCTTCGGCCAGTCATGACAAGTTTGTCAAGCTCTGGAAGTGACCTGGTTGTGTCTCCAAGCAATGATACTTGCAATACAGGTGGTTTTATCAGTGTTGATAATATGCTTGTAGTTTATGTGCCTTTTTTGTTGCTTGATCAACCCACCTCCGTCTTTTGCCTTCTAGTATATCTGATTTTCTGAGTAACCTTGGCTAATACCCTTTTGTAATATTGTCGCCCCTGTTGTTTCCTGTTCCATAATGCATTAAAATTTACTTGGAGATTTCTGTTCTTGTATCATCTGGACTAGTTATTATATATTCTGTTCTTTTCCTTTTTTTTTTCCCAATGGTTAGTGTTGATCACTTGATCCAGTCAGCAAATCAGAAACGTCTTATTGAAGCTTGATTTAATCCGTTTGCTCAAGTATAATTTTTGACTTGAATGCTTTCTGAAGCTCGTTTTATCTTTGTTTTTGCTTCCTTTTCTATGTATTGTTAGTTTTTACACATTGCTGGTTGTACCGGCAGCGTATTTTTAGCGGTACGAGTGATCGGATAATATAGCAGTATTATTTATTTATGCTTGCTTCTTTCTTTTATTATTATTATTATTATTATTGTGAGTGTGTGCACAAGTCTTGTGGATGTGCCAGAGTGTAAGCAAATCACAAAAGTCTGTTGATATATGGTAATAAACAGTATTGTCTCGAGCATAACCCATATCTGAAGCAACCTAACCTTGTTTTGGGAAGGGAAAACTTAAAAACTTACCAAGATGTGTGTGTGTGTGTGTTTTTTTTTTGTTTTGTTTCTTTGTTTATTTTGTATATGAACTTGTTAAGTTTAATGTGATTTTGTACTAATTTTGAGGTAGATAAAGATTGCAAGTTCTTGTAAAGAAAAGAATGTGGGTAGTACTCTTGGAAAAGATGACTTGGTTATATTGTATATGGTTACTATTTAATTAATGAATGCTTGTTAGATAAACTCGAGTGAGATAATGGAACATTCAGGAAGAATAGTATATAGATGGTTTTTTTTTAATAAATACTTCAATTTTAATATTCACTGTCATGTAGGATTTGTCTTGAATACGATGATGTGTTGAAGCTTGAAAGTTTTGTATAGTTACATTCACTTCTCCTTTTGTGTTTGGATTTCCTATCTATTCAAAAACGAAATTATTTTTCTCCACAACTAGAGAGTACGTCTTTACAAGAAGTTAAGTGGCTTCGTGAAAGATCAAACCTCATCCAGTACTTGTTAAACGTTAAACTACAAACTTAATTCAAATTTTTAAAAAGACGGTGTAGCATGCGCTTAACCATGAACAATAGGCATGCGTATGCATATTCATTGAAGCACATGTTTGGTTATAAGTGCAATATTGCAATGGTGTCTTACTTTTAATGTTTTCAAAAAACATGAGAAAACATAGTATGTTTTTTTTTAGCTGAAAAATGTAATTAATGAAGCGACAAAAAAAAATTGAAATTAAATTACTTTCGCTTGATACCAAATAATTGTAAAATGATTGTAAGTGAATGCAAATAATTGTCGCCCCAAGATCATAATTTCTGACGATTCCTCTCAGGACATGATGAAGGATAATGAATTAAAAAAAGAGGAAATAAATTTTCATACGATGATTTTTTCATAATATTTTCCAACTTTTTGCTGATGATTTTCAATTTTTTCAATTTTCAATCTACCAAGTGCCAAATAGTGAAAAACTTTTCACCCTACTCCATATACACCCTTCTTTATTTCTCCGTTTTTTATCAACCATCTCTACCTCTATATGTTCACTGAGAAATGGAACTCGTGGTAAAAACACATGATAAAGTGCTAAAAAGAAACTCTGATAAGTTTATGAGTTGTTGATTATATTTTATGAATTTTACATATTTATTATAAGAATAAATGATTAATAAATATTTCATAATTCATCAAAGATACTGAAAAGTATCGTACCTAAAAAAATGGAGGTACTGTGGCAACTCCCTTAATAAGGTTGAGTAATTGATTGTAAGCCTTTGCAATGTACAAAGAAGAAAAATTATTACATATTCTTATAAAGTATCACGTCTTATTGTATTCCATTCATTTATACTATTTTAGGCCTTCACTTTTTTGTGCTGCTAATAACCGAACTGGTGGGCTTACAATTTGTCTTCAAAATACTCGCACAATTGTCGGAAAGTTAAACTGGGACAAGAGAGCAGAGGCTATCGGTTTCACATACAACTCATCAACAGCCTTATCAGTACCAATGCTTCAACCCCCCATGACCCACTTTTTGACTTAAAGATTAGACTGTCTTCACTCTTTTGAGGAAATTTTGGAGGATGACTCAGAAGACAGAAAGCATGTGTTCGCCCTTGCCCTGTCATGTAAAGAAGGGAAAATGACACAGAAAGAGCAACCAAGGATCAAGTTGGTGTCCAAATTCAACAATATCTGACGCCAAGTAGACCATTGCCTCCTTAAACTACTGGTGGTACACAATGTTACCACAACTAGTTTGCACCACCGAGTGTGCCAAAGTTATTCGATCTCCTCTCTCTAAATTGTGAAGTTGGATTATTAGTATAGATCCAATTCTTTCTGCCACCCGACACAGAACTAGATGGGTATGAGCTTGCATCATCCCCATCCTACAGGGAGAGACACTATACCTTTCCATATCCTTTGACCTTATGAATTATGAACAAGCTAGCAGCTTAACTGTCACCGATTTCAGTCTTAAAGATTAGGGTGTCTGATAATGATGTCACAAGTTCGATTCTCCATTAGGTTACTTATCTCTTTCTTGTTATAGGTATAAAATTATTTATGTACTTTCACTTAATAGTTTAAGTTTTTGAGATAGTTAGTCCGTGACATGGTATTAAAGCCTCTATGAATAAGCATTCAAACAAATTGATACTTGCCATCCCATTTTTCATAATTAAGTTGAATTTATTATAAATTGTCTACATTTCAAGTCCAAAGGACTCTTGTGTGAAGAGGTATGTTAGAAATATAAAATCATTCATACACTTTTACTTAATAGGTTAAACTTTTGGAATAGTTAGTTCGTGATACTTCTCCTACTTACATGCTCTCTATGTACCTACGTGCTTGCCCGTCCAATGTAACAAAAGAAAGAAAAAAGTAATGACAACTTAAGGAGATGTATTACCTTCAGGCCCCATAATGTAGATTATGACCCTTCAACTAGCTGGAACCCCTTGTGCACTTATATATACATATCAAAGTGCAACAGCGACCGGTGAATGGGAACAAGACACATATTCTCACAACAAAGAGCATATGGTTATATTGATTTGGACCACACAAGAAAATGCATGCCTTGTTGTGGCTGCCAGAAGACAATACAAAAGATAACAAACAAAATGCTTGAATTGTGTTAGTAACCAGAACCGCCTCTCATCCTTTTTGCAAGCAGACAACCAGTGTATCAAAGTCTGACTTTTCCTTCTGCCTTTTCTCATCCTCTCCTGTAACTTAGTAATGGTCTGGTTGGGACAACTGATCAACAAAATGGGAAAGGGAGAAAGGTAGAGAGTAAAACAAAAACAAATCAACAAAATGACACAACATTTCTAAATGTTGCACCAATTTGCTGTCATGCAGAATCTTCCTTTGATATGGTACTTCCTTCTGCATATTGGGACTGTAATTGTTTTGGTTTGGACAACTAACGAGGAAAAGAAACCTTTGCTTTAATCAAATGAAAAGAGAGAGATGGAAAGTGGAAACTAAAAGAAAATGAAGAAAAAAAGGTAAAAGATGGAAAGAATTGCAAACTTGCTTTATCTTAGAAGGAATAATTTGGTAGCTCTTAATCTGCATGCATGTCAATTTGACCAGAGTCAAGATGTTTCAAACAATTAATTAATATTATCTCATTGATTATGACTTGTGAACTACTGGACGTTGTGATATGTGCATGACACACATGGTGGTTGGGTCGAGTAGCAAGCTAATTAATTGTGTCAATTACCCTCCAGAGGGGTCTATGCATATAAATACCTTGTAGCATGTGACTTTGCCGACTTCTTGATGTTGTAAACTTGAGAAGAGTGGGTGTGTGAGAAAGGTGTTTCAGAGTATCACATCCAGAAAAAAAGCAGGAGGGATCTGTAATTGAAGGATTCTCCTTATATGTTAAAATCCTTTCGAAGGGAAACTTTTTCTTTCAAAAAAAAAAAAGAAAAAGAGAAAATTGTGAAGTGCATGTAAATTTTTTTTAAAACATACATATAAATTGAATTGGAAATACTTGATAGGCTGAAAACAAACATGAGACCCCAATTATGGACCCAAGTGGGCCGCACTTAGGTGAGCAAACAATTTATTATTATGAGTGTTTAGAACCAAACTAAATTGATCTAAATTAAAAAATTAAAAACTGAACAGTTTTGTATGGTTTTTTTTTATACAAATTAATTGATTTGGTTCGGTTTTCAATTATCATTTATGAAACGGAACCATGAAACCAAACTAAACTAAAATAAATTGAACTAATGTATATATATATATATAATATTATATATTTATAAATGATTAGATTTTAATTTATTATTATTTTTATAGAAGTATTTAAGTTAATTTGTTATTTATATCTATTTGATTATACTTTTATTAATATTTTTACGCTAATTTGTTATTAATTGAATCATGGAAAGAAAAAAAAAGTTTAGTTGAATATAATTTTTTAAGAAAAAAGTACTTAAGTAAAACCAATTGGACCGAAGAACTAATTGTGAACAGTTTAATTCGATTCGGTTGGATTTTTTAATTAAAACAAAATCGATCAGTTCCCATTATAAAAAAAAAACCAATTGATTTGAATCGAATGATTTTTTTTTAAATTGAACCAAATCAATTCACAAATACCCCCATTTATTATTGTAGAACCAACTATAACATGTAACGTCCATATATCAATAAATAGAAGCCTCCATGTACTAAGTGAAGGATTCAACTCTCTCACTCTCTACCCCTCTGTCTAATCTTACTTCTCTATCTTGGATACTTATTGACTTGAGCGTCCAAGTAGACACGATGTCCAAACCCCCTCTCTCTCTTGTAGGAATCTAGCCTTCAAGTAAGGGTGTTCATGACACAACCCGACTTGAATTATTCGAGTTAAGTAAGACTCGATTTCAATAAAAAAGTTGGGTTGGGCTCGACTCTAAAAAATGGACTAGTTGCATTTTCAGGTTGGGTTAGGCCACCCTTCGAGTTAGCCTAATTTGATCCAAAATTATATAATATTTTTTTAAATTATCTTTTCATATTTATTCTTGAGATTAATACAAATACTATTATATTATCATTTAAACATTAATAATATTACTTTCTAAATTTTCTATTTATAAATACTAAAGTCTTATGACTTTGTTAAGTAGTTATATATATAAAAATTTAAAAAATGTTCAAATTTCGAACCAACCCGATCTCGACCTGATCCTAGTTGGGCCATGCAGAGACCGGAGCATGATTGAGCCTGCTCAAGTCCAGACCAAAAAAATTAACTTGATCAAAATATCAAGTTTGAATCAGGTCAAGTCAAATCTAACTCAGACTAAGCCATGAAGACCCTTAAAAATCTTGGTTTCTTGACTCCAGAGCTCAAACCACTCATCTCGGACCACATATACCCAAACACCTTGTGACGTGACTCTTCCTTGTACGCAACCCATCTATTGCTACCTTAGTACAAAACATAAATTATACTCATATATAATAAAAGTATTTAACACTTTGAAGGTAAATATATTTCAAAAGATATTTAATTACTCATTTTTAAAAAAAATTCAATACTAATTAATGTAACAATATGCAATTAGTACATCTAAAACAAATTGTAATTACCATTAGTTAAATAGTATATGTTGAACTCACAAGTGAATGAAGAATCCTTGTTATAGATAAGAGTATTCTTGCCCTTCTCTGTTTTTTATTTCATTTTATTTTTGTCTTTCTCTGATAGATTCTTTAGGAGAGAATTCTAAACATCGCCAATTGGAAATCTGTAATAAATGCTTTGCTATCTAGGAGTAATTTGTCTTAACCTCACGGTAACTATGCCTATAATAAGGATTAATATCTTCTTGAAAACAATGCAATATTATGCACGATTTTTGGCATAATACAAATTTATCTTTTGTTTTTTTCGTTCAATCTCCATTTATAATGGTTGAATGAAGCAAAACAAAATTTTCATATGACCCATTTGAATTAAAGATTTTGCTTTGCAGTTGTCTTAATGATAAAGCATCCGTTTGGATTGAATTTTTTCAATCGTAGGCACACTCTCCAATAGCATTTGTTTAAAGGAAGTGAATACTTCCTTCCTCTCAATGCCCGTTTGCATTGGGAGGAATCTAAAACAAATAGAGCAAAAATTGTTCATCCGCCAAATTTTTCTTTGACTTTGATTAGTTTAGTCTTTTTTTCTTTCTTTCAATTTTTATAGAGAAAAGATTTAAACCCGTTTCTCTATCTTTTATGGGTAGTCAAATTATCCCTTATATATTGCTCAAGTGGCTTTAGTAAATTTAGTTTGTTTAGAAATAAATTAAAAGAAAATTTTGATTAATTATCAAGTACCTACTAATAAAATATGGGATACTAATTTATGATATGTTAATATAGTATAAGTGAGTTATGTTTCTAAGTATGAAGACTGCGATTCGATTTTTAAAAATTGCATGTCATGAATGATTTAAATGAGTCGAACCTTATAGGAATATTCCTAGTTCACAAAAAAAAATATTAAAAACTTTTACTAAAAGCAAATAATTTATATTTATATAATGATATAATACTTTTTTTTATTTGTTGACATAGTATAAAGAATTTTATATTGACGATAAAAATAATTTCTTAAATTTTGAATCATCATTCATTACTTAAACCTTTACAAACCAACTTTGTTATATTTCAACTTTTCTTTTCTTTTTTTCATTCAAGGAGGGAATCTGAGCCTAATTTTTACAGAGAGAATCAAGTTACCACTTATCACTTTAGTTATTGCTGGCGTGGTATATCTATACATAATTCAGTATAGGACCTATATTAATTCCTTTTCTGCGTTAATAATATTCCCATTTTTACCTAGTGGGAGGCTACTGCTACTCACTTTCTATAATAAGTCTCTATAAAACTTTGATTTGTATAGGAATGCGTCGTTTATTTAGTATCAAGATCGATCCTTGATAAAAATAAACTTACTTTCATGCAAGGGTACTGTTTTTAGTATTAGAATTTTCTTAATTAAGTGTAATAATCAATTATTATATTTTTTATAAAATTGACTGGCATCAAAGTTTAAACATATATTCACGAAAAGTTTAATATTTGTATTAGTAATTTTTATGATTATGATCATTGTATACACCTAGCTATCTTAGGCTTTTTTTTTTTTTTCCAGTAAACGTATTCTCAAATCATCTTTTACGTAAATTGAGACTAGTGATGGACCTTCCTTACATGCCCCCACTCAATTTTTAGAAATTTTTATTATTGTATACTAATTTATTGCCTTTGTCTTCATAATTTTTTAACCTTTGCCCCCACACTCAATGAGTAAATTCTATCACACTAATTTCTTTTCATGTGAAGAGAAAATAATTGAAAACCTCATCTCTCCTTCAAAGTTTATTTAAAAATTTATTTATTGTATTTATGTATTGTCTTTGCCTCCACTATTCAAAATTACTGAGTCAGTGATTGAGACTAAGTTTTCTCTCAGATTTTCTGAAGAGTGTATTCTCTATATGCAGTAATTTTTAATGGTGAATACTGGCACATTTTGAAATCTAATACATCATCATGTATTTTTTTTGACTAAAGTATTTCCATAGACATTACAATTACCACTATACTTAACTCACTTACCACTACATCATCATGTATTTTAAATTCATATATCGGTAAACAAATTTGCTTACTATATTTAGTTTGTCTTTGAATTATATTTTTTTTATTACACTGGGACAGTATTTTTTAGATTTAATTATTTGCACATTTGTTTTCAAGATTTTATGCCCTTAATTGAATGTTTTTAAAAACAATGATTTTACTTTATAAATTATCCTACAATGATTATACATAATCTAAATCACAAATTAAAAAATAAAAAATCCATATATAATTAAGTTATATAGTCTGAGTGCATAGATATTCATAAAAGTATCACAGACATTATATTTTATTTTTGAAAGATTTTAATAACATTTTGATACAAAATGTCATGTCAAAATATGAGAGTCCACTTGGATTGGTATTTAAGAGTTCACATTAGCTTGTGAGATTATTTCTTTAGAGGAGGACCATATATTAACACCTTATATGATAGGGCAAAAAATAATTTGTAAGAATTTATTTTTAATAAATTATTTATAAATAAAGTGGTATGAATTCATTCAAATTTCAAATTTACCAACCTAAGTTTATTACTCATTCTTTCTTTATCATTCCTTTAATCTTTATTGTTTGTAAGAAGCCACATGAACACTTGAGTATGTGAGATTATATAATTACAAGGGGCCAACTTTAATCTTACATTCTTTTCGGTAAGGCATAATCTAATATTTTATTTAATGTTAATATATTTCTTTAGTATATAGTTTGTATGTAAAATAAAAATATTAAAAAAAATTCTCATTTCATATAGACCCTGAGAAAAACGTTCAAAGTATAGCGTTTTTATATTCAGAAACCATAAAGGAGTGTGTCTCCTCATTTTCGGATAAAAAATGCATTAGATTTAGTATTTGGTTTCCGCAGTTGAAAATAATTCAATTAACTACACACCTTGCTTGTGAGAAAGAGAGACGGTAACAAATAGTAATGGCTAATCAATTAAGCACTCAATGGAAAATAAATGAAGAAAACAACTAATCAAGCATTTATTGCATTTAACAGGAGCCCAACTACTGCATTGATGTATTTTTATTTATCATTTAAAGTAGTTATATAAAAATTAAAAAAATTATTAAATAATTTTAATTAAAAAAATATAATTTAATATAATTAAATTATTATTTTTTATTTTTATTAATATATTTTCTTTCTCTAATTTCACATTATTAATTTTATATTCTCACTTTCTCAATATATAGTTATTGAATTTAGTGAAAGGAAATTATTATTTAAATTTTTTTTATCATAATTTTTGATAAAAGTGATTTGATATTTATTAATTTTTAAATAGATAAATAGATAGAGTGGTCTGTACTATTTAATTCCATTCAACAATGTTCGTTAATTCTATCTAAATATCTATTAAAAATTTTAATTATTTTTTTAAGCTATATAACATATTTTTTAATAAAAAATATTAAAAAATAAGAATAAAAATTAATTAATATTTTTTAACTTTTTTTAAATAATAAATAATTTGAGACTAAATAAATTTTTAAACATGATAAATAAAAATAAAGAGAGAGTAATAAATAAAAAGCTAATACATATGGCTTGCATGCATGAACATTTGGGCTTTACAGGCCGGGTGTCACCGTTTAGGCTCCATATACACCTCACTCCTCTCTACCCGTCAATTTTTTTTTTTTTAAATTGTTTTACAAAAATCAAAGAAAGTTTAAGTTCCTCGAATTCTGGAAAGAATTTAGATCCTCCAATTTTCTTAAAACCATGATAATATCTCATGATATCATAAAGACACAAATTATTTTAAATTTTTATTTTAATTTACAGTTTTAAATATTATTATTTAATTATAAATTGATATATTATTAAAAGTGTTAAAATTGTTTAAAGAATAATTATCATAATTAAATTTTTATAATGTAATATATAATATATAATTAAATAATAATATAAAAAAAATTTATCCTAACAATTAATCACAATTAAACTCAGCTATATACTTTTTTAAAAAGATTAAGAAACCTGTAAAAAAAATGTCTTTCTATATCATAATTAATAGACATTTTCAATATTCTTTAAAAAAAAAAAGAAATTCTAGTGAACCGCGCCTGTTGTATTTGTTGTGATCACATTAAACTCAACTACACACCCTTTTTAAATACTTCCTTTATTCTTTTTTATTTATTTTAAAAAATAATTTATATTTTATTTTATTGATCATTTTTAAAAAAATACATAATTTTTTAATTTAATTTCATATTAATAAAATAAAAGAGAGTTAATAAAATAAATAATAATAATAATCTTTATTGTTTGTAAGAAAGCCACATGAACACTTGAGTATGTGAGATTATATAATTACAAGGGGCCAACTTTAATCTTACATTCTTTTCGGTAAGGCATAATCTAATATTTTATTTAATGTTAATATATTTCTTTAGTATATAGTTTGTATGTAAAATAAAAATATTAAAAAAAAATTCTCATTTCATATAGACCCTGAGAAAACGTTCAAAGTATAGCGTTTTTATATTCAGAAACCATAAAGGAGTGTGTCTCCTCATTTTCGGATAAAAATGCATTAGATTTAGTATTTGGTTTCCGCCGTTGAAATAATTCAATTAACTACACACCTTGCTTGTGAGAAAGAGAGACGGTAACAAATAGTAATGGCTAATCAATTAAGCACTCAATGGAAAATAAATGAAGAAAACAACTAATCAAGCATTTATTGCATTTAACAGGAGCCCAACTACTGCATTGATGTATTTTTATTTATCATTTAAAGTAGTTATATAAAAATTAAAAAAATTATTAAATAATTTTAATTAAAAAAATATAATTTAATATAATTAAATTATTATTTTTTATTTTATTAATATATTTTCTTTCTCTAATTTCACATTATTAATTTTATATTCTCACTTTCTCAATATATAGTTATTGAATTTAGTGAAAGGAAATTATTATTTAAATTTTTTTTATCATAATTTTTAATAAAGTGATTTGATACTTATTAATTTTTAAATAAGTAAATAGATAGAGTGGTCTGTACTATTTAATTCCATTCAACAATATTCGTTAATTCTATCTAAATATCTATTAAAAATTTTAATTATTTTTTTAAGCTGTAGAACATATTTTTTAATAAAAATATTAAAAAATAAGAATAAAAATTAATTAATATTTTTTAATTTTTTTAAATAATAAATAATTTGAGACTAAATAAATTTTTTAACATGATAAATAAAAATAAAGAGAGAGTAATAAATAAAAAGCTAATACATATGGCTTGCATGCATGAACATTTGGGCTTTACAGGCCGGGTGTCACCGTTTAGGCTCCATATACACCTCACTCCTCTCTACCCGTCAATTTTTTTTTTTTTAAAATTGTTTTACAAAAATCAAAGAAAGTTTAAGTTCCTCGAATTCTGGAAAGAATTTAGATCCTCCAATTTTTCTTAAAACCATGATAATATCTCATGATATCATAAAGACACAAATTATTTTAAATTTTTATTTTAATTTACAGTTTTAAATATTATTATTTAATTATAAATTGATATATTATTAAAAGTGTTAAAATTGTTTAAAGAATAATTATCATAATTAAATTTTTATAATGTAATATATAATATATAATTAAATAATAATATAAAAAAAATTTATCCTAACAATTAATCACAATTAAACTCAGCTATATACTTTTTTAAAAGATTAAGAAACCTGTAAAAAAATGTCTTTCTATATCATAATTAATAGACATTTTCAATATTCTTTAAAAAAAAAAAAAGAATTCTAGTGAACCGCGCCTGTTGTATTTGTTGTGATCACATTAAACTCAACTACACACCCTTTTTAAATACTTCCTTTATTCTTTTTTATTTATTTTAAAAAATAATTTATATTTTATTTTATTGATCATTTTAAAAAATACATAATTTTTTAATTTAATTTCATATTAATAAAATAAAAGAGAGTTAATAAAATAAATAATAATATTTTTTATCAAAAAACAATTTAGTCATATATATATATATATATATATATATATATATATATATATATGGGTGCATGAAATGTAGTTCGTATATTATGAGGAGAGTCATACCATTATTACTTTCAATTCAGAGAAATAAGTTTTTACGATGGTTCAAATGAGTCGAATCCTATAAAGACACTCCAAGTTTACCAAAAAATATCTATGTATCCTTATAAATGTATGATTTTTTTAGTGAAACTATAAATGTTGCTCAACATAATTCTAATATATTATTAGTGTCAAGTTTTCTTACATTATCATTTAATTATATGTGATTATATTCTTTTTATATAGTTATTATAGTCAAACTGTTATAATGATTTGGCAACTTATTTGATGATAATGTAAAACTTTTACGTTGATACTAATAATGAATCAAAATTAAACTCAAATGTTATCTGTAAAATATAAGATTCAATTTTAATCCATTTATCAAAGTTTTTTTACATTACCATCTAATTATATTTAGGACACATATAACTAAAAGAGTGTGACTATGTTGAAAACTTAATTTGTTTTAACAATATGCTAGTACACAACTAGATGATAGTGGAAAAACTTTGAGCTTAATTTTGATTCAGTATAAAAAGTTTCACACTATTATTTAATCAAAATATGTTAAATCATTTAAAAAGTATGACTAAAATAATAACTACATACCTAAAAGTCAAACACTAATTAAAATG
The DNA here is from genome assembly GCA_019955255.1 of Castanospermum australe. Lineage (NCBI taxonomy): Eukaryota > Viridiplantae > Streptophyta > Magnoliopsida > Fabales > Fabaceae > Castanospermum > Castanospermum australe. The sequence goes on along the minus strand of NSJW01000337.1, from coordinate 504,254 downwards.
TGATTGAATAATGTAAAAAAAAATTTTATATTGATAGTGAATCAAAATTAAATTAAAAAACTTATACACTGTAAATCAAAATTAAACTTAAAAATAAAAACGTAAACGCAAGTTCTTTACATTCAATATATGATGACGAGACTCTAATTCATTGTCACTTTCCCTAATATAGCTTTTCTTTTTTTTTTTGCCTTAATTTTCTTTGCCTCTTTTCCGCAGCTAGCCAGGCTTTTGAGAGAGTAATTAACTGGCTATATATACCAGACCCCTGTGTATGAACAAGTGAACAACCCACACAGAGACCGAGACAAAGAAAGAGAGAGAGAGAGATGAGAAAGGAAGAGAGGGAAACGGGGAGTGAGATTGAGATCATCCCATGCCTCGGTTTTTCCATGGATGGGTTGGGAATGGAGGAAGGCAGTGAGGGATGGAAAGCCACGAGCAAGAAAGTGAAAGAAGCTTGCGAGAGCCATGGCTGCTTCCTGTTGATGTACGACGAGATCATACCCATAGGGCTACGTGAAGACATGTTCGTGGGCATGAAGGACTTGTTTGATCTGCCAGAAGAGACCAAGCTGAAGCACACCAGCCAGAAGCCTTACCGGAGCTACAATGGCGAGCGCTCCATCATTCCCCTCTGTCAGAGCTTTGGGATTGATGACACCCCCCGAGGGTATACTGCTCAGGCCTTCACTAACCTCGTGGCCTCAAGGAAACCCAGCTTTCTGGTATTTCTTCTTCTTATCACTCGTTATTTGTCTGGTTAATTAGGGTATCCATGTTTTTTATTTCTTTTTTCGTGAGTTGTCAAATATTTGGTACATGCTGTTTTTCATAATAAATGTTTAAAAACTTGCTAAGTATAACTAACAACTAATAGATATTTAACAACTTATTAAATATAAATTGTTCATGATCGATATTACTATTATTGTTTAATTGTGACATAAAATTCTAGACTTTTTTTAGGCACTTATGACATAAAATTCTAGAGTTGAGTGATAATATCTATAGCAGTCACCAAATTCCTTTACTGTCCTCCGATATCACATGTTTATTAGTGCCTTATCTTTGAAACGGATTAAATTTGAGAGCTACTAATTAAAGGAATTTGAATAAGACTCTGTATTTCTCATGTGCAAGGGTTTGATTAATTCCTTTGATTTGTAGTTGTCCTTGGTGGTCTTCCTTTCTCGGAGAGATCCCTGTTATCCGATGTCTAGGAACTAAGTGCCCTTCTTTCAAGGAGAAAAAATATCCTTGAAAGTATACCTGCCCATCTAGAATGTTAGGTATGACACTGATACCTTGACTGATAGTCTTTGATTAACTTATCCTTATTATTATTTTTATTACAAAAAAATTGAATTGAAAGAAATTTTGTAACAAAACTGCACATGGCGTCCTTACAGAAAATTCGGCAAATAAACAAAAAAGAGTAGATTTCTATGCCAAAGTTTAACACCATTCATTTAATTTATTATTCTTTTCTGAGTGCTCGCTGGAGTTAAAATTTAAAATAGTCAACACCAAAAACAAAGGCATTGAAAGAAGAGTTGTGTTATCATTAACTCAAGTCCATGATGGATTCTAGACGTGTCAACATGTGTCTGTTTATTTTAGATAATTTAAAATTATAATCAAATACATATTATAAAATTCAATTTATAGACATATCACGTTTCAGATACATGATGGACTCGAGTCTATAGTAACCAAACTCTTAAAAGAATTGCCCATCAATCTCTATTTTAATATTTCTCTTTATTGATACAAATCATGGCATCTATTGATTATGCATTAATCATATGTAAGGGTTTGATATTCCTTCAATTAATAGTATTACTTGGTAGTCATTTCTCTTTAAATAAATTCTCTAGTGCTTAGGAACTAGTTAGCCTCCCTTTAAGGAGAAAATATCCTTGTAGAAAATTTTCTAAATGGCCTTAGACCTGTCCCTTTGGAATCCCAAACTGGCCATTAGTACCCTAATCGATAGCATTAGAGTAACTTTTATCCTTACTATAATTTTTGTAACAAAAAAAAGATTGAATTTACATGGCACCATTGCAGGAAATTTGGTAAATAGAAAAAAAAAAGAGTCAGTTTCTTTGGAAAGTGTAACGCATTCATTTAACTTTCTAGGTGGGTCCAGGTCTAATCCTTTGAGATCCCAAACTAGTCCCTAATAGCATTAGAGTAACTTTTCTCCTTACTACCATTTTTGCAACAAAAAAGAGATTGAATTTAAAAGAGTTTTTATATCAAAACTACACCTGGCGCCATTGCAGGAAATTCAACAAATAGAAAAAAGAAGAGTCAATTTCTTTGAAAAAGTGTAACGCATTTTTTAACTATCTCAGTGGGCTTGGGCTAGCCCCTTTGAGATCCCAAACTGGCCATTGATTGAAACTTTTCTCCTTACTACAATTTTTGTAACAAAAAAAAAAGATTGAATTTAAGAGAGTTTTTGTATCAAAACTACACATGACGCTATTGCAGGAAATTCGACAAATAAAAAGAGAGTCAGTTTCTTTGAAAAAGCGTAACGCGTTCATTTAACTTTTTGGGCGGGCTTGAGCTAGCCCTTTTGAGATCCCAAACTGGCCATTGATAGCATTTGAGTAATTTTACTCCTTGCTACCATTTTTGTAACAAAAAAAAAAGATTTAATTTAAGAGAGTTTTTGTATCAAAATTACACATGGCGCCATTGCAAGAAATTCGGCAAAAAAAAAAAAAAAAAGAGTCAGTTTCTTTTAAAAAATGTGACGCATTCATTTAACTTTCTGGGTGGGCTTGGACTAGCCCCTTTGAGATCCCAAACTGGCCATTGACAGTATTTGAGTAACTTTTCTCCTGGCTACCATTTTCATAAAAAACAATATTGAATTTAAGAGAGTTTTTGTATCAAAACTAGTAAACTACACATGGCACCATTGGAAGAAATTCGGCAAATAAAAAAATGAAAAATTATTTTCTTTGAAAAAATGTAACGCATTCATTTAACTTTCAGGATGGGCCTAGGCCTGTTCTTTTGAGATTCCAAATTAGTCACTGGTAGTATTAGAGTAACTTTTCTCCTTACTACCATTTTTGTAACAAAAGCAGATTGAATTTAAGAGAACTTTTTGTATCAAAACTACACATAGCACCATTGCAAAAAATTCAGCAAATAAAAAAAAGAAGAGTCAATTTCTTTGCAAAAGTATAACACATTCATTTAACTTTTTGGATGGGCCTAGGCAGCCATTTGAGATTCCAAACTGGCCACCAATAGCATTTGAGTAACTTTTCCCGTTACTATCATCTTTTTAACCCCCCCCCCCCCCCAAAAAAAAAGAGATTGGATTTAAGAAAATTTTTATATCAAAACTACATATGGTGCCATTGCAGAAAATTCAGCAAATAAAAAAAGAAGAGTCGGTTTCTTGGCAAAAGTGTAATGCATTCATTTAAATCCATTGTTCTTTTCTAATAGCTAGCTAGAGTTAAATTTGAAATAGTCAACACCGAAAACAAGGACATTAAAAGAAGAGTCAAGTACGTTATTGTAGACTCGAGTCCATGATGGACTGGAGTTCGCGATTACAAAACTCTTAAAAATAATGGCTCAATTTCAATCTTAATATTTCTCTTAATTGACATACTTTGAACCACTTTTAGCAATTTTTATTTTCAAGTTCGTTGAATATGAATGAATTTCACTAGCTATGGTGGAGAAATAACTACTCTATATATATGTGTGTGTGGTTTCTACTTTTTAAAAATCTTTTCTATATACTGAGGCACTGAAGTCCACAAGCTCAAAGTTGCTTGAACTGAGTTCCCTCATCCTGAAGATAATCCTGGAGGGTTATGGCCTTCCGGAGGACTACACTTCAGACATTGAAGGCATGAAGAGCACCAGTAACTTTCGGGTGATGAAATACAGAGTTCCTGAACGCAACAAAGACTCTGAGACTAGCCTCTTGCCTCACACCGACAAAAGCACCTTAACCATTCTGTACCAAAAATGAAGTGCAAGGCCTCGAGATGCTATCCAAAAGTGGCAAACGGATTCAACTGAAGATACCCCAGGAAGGCTTTGTGGTCTTTGTTGGTGATGTACTGAAGGTATACATACACAACCATGTTATCTATATGCTTCATTTTTACACCTTTCTTTGTACACATACCTTTTAGGATAAGTTTGGTATAAGAAAAAAATTTTATAAGATGAATTTTTTATATAAAATTGTATAAAGAACTCATCCCATGAAAATTTATTTTATTTTTATTCTCGTACCAAACATGCACTTATGATAAAAACAAAGAAATAAAAAAGAAATAATAAAAAGAAAGTAAGTTTGTAAGATATTCTTAAATATTCAAGGAGTAAGATATTTTTCTTACTTTATGCCGTTTAATGGTAACCATATGCTGCACAGAATAGAGAAATATCTTACTTCTTAAGCATCTAAAAATTTTTCGTGAGTTTCTTTCTTTTCGGATAGGTGTATAAGATAAGGTGTAGAAAGTAGTACAAGAATAATATTTTTGATACATATATGTGTGTGTGTGATTGCTCTTGCTCTATCTTCCTCATACACTATATAGCTACTTATAATGAATTGGAATTCTTGTAGATTTACTGAATACTAATAATGAATTAATTAACAGGCATGGAGCAATGGGAGACATCATGCTGCTACGCACAGAGTGATGATGAGTGGAGACAAGGAGAGGTACTCGTTTGGGCCATTTGCATTGCCAAAGGAAGAGGTGGAGATCGAGGTGCCCCGCGAGTTGGTGGACGACGAAATGCATCCTCTCCGTTACCGGCGAGTCAACTGCGGGGAGTACTTCAACTACTTCGTCACAACTCTCACAGAAAATGCACTTGAAGCGTTTGCAGGTGTTTGATCGCTGTTTCTATGATGCTAGTGTATTAATGTTATAGAAAATGTTACTTTTACATCCTTTTATCAACACATTTTCTCTGCACTTCCTTGTTATAGGAAAAAGGAAGAGAAAAATGATGAGTAAGCTTCTCTCTTATTTTTTTTCCATAAAAAAAAGTATAAGAAGAAAGTGTAGATAAAAAGGTATATAAATAACATTATCCTCGTGTTATTTATGCAATAAAATACACTAGCTAGAACTGTTGGGTTTTCACTCATATAAATAATATGTGGAATGTGTAATTAAGAGGTCAGCTGAGAAGAATTATAGTCACTGTAGGTCTCTATCCTTTTGTATAATGCAGAACCATTTTGGAGTACTACTGATCATTGTGTTTCTGCGTTAAGATCAATTACTAAGACTCTCCTTCTCTATAATGCAAAACTATATATATGTTCCCCTATGAGTTGCTTTCTTTGTGAGTATAGTACAAGCACTTTTTCATTTTCTTGATTTATTAATTATTATTATTGTAGGTTAGTTATACAAGCCTTCTTTCCTTAAACTTTTCACTTCAGAATTTTATTTTCCTTGATATCCCCAAATATGTGTGCCTAGGTTATTTCATATTTCACCCGTTGCTTGAAACGTGAGATTTCATTATTTTTTTCTTCTTTAAATTGAAAAAAAATGAGATGAAAACTAATTTTGCATGGTAAGTGCTAATGAAATAACTTTTATTAATTATCTATTTTTAATTATAAAGGCATACACAACATGATTCGTGTTAAGTTCTCTCTTCCAAAAAATACATACAAAATTGTTAAAAAATCAGAAACAAAATGAAGAAAAAGATTAATTAATTAATATCATATTATAGTTTGTTTATTTCACATCAATCAACAGAAAGCAAGTGACTATGCTCTCCATTCCATTTGCACTTAAAATGAACCATTAGTGATGGATTAGATTATAAGCAAATCTTATTTGTCTAATTAACAAAACTTTGATAAAATCGAGATATGAAAAATAATTCAAATAAATATAACATTTACAAAATATGTGTTTGGATTAGTTTATTTTGTGATTAAAATAACTTATAAATAAAATTTTTTTGAGAATACTTTTAAAAAAAGCAATTTTTTTTTATAATTAAACTATCACATACATGCTAAGAGTGAAAGCATGGACTTAAGAAGTTGTACTTCAATATGTGTCGGATACTAGGTGGTAGGTATCCACCTTTTTTTTTTATAATGGCAACATAGAGATTTGAATTTGGACTTCTTACAAATTACTTAAAATTTTTATCATTAACCCCACTTCTAATAGTTTGTAGATACCCATTTATTAGGTTCTATGTCCAGTATCATCACTAACTCACTCCTAATAACTTGTGGATACCCACTTTCTAGGTCCTATGTCTAGCATGAGGGAGAAACTAAAGAAATATGACTAAGACAGGGTAAAGAGAATTTGACTTCTAACTAAGACAGGAATCTGTTGGGAATTCCCTCCTTAATCAATTCTTGGTGACTACACATTCCAATGCAACATTGGAATGAAAATAGTGCAATTCTCCATGCATGGGAAGATGAAGTTTGCAAAGTTTTCATGCATTGGAAATGTGATTATCAACCTTGTAAATCCTCCATCATAAATGGAGAAGAATCTAGACATTGGAAGAAATCTCTCCTTGGCATCTATAAATAGGGAGGAAGACAAGGTTTCAAGCATCACAAGCATTTGAGAGAGTTCCTCCTAGTGAGAGATAGAGAGTTCCTCCTAGAGAGAGATTTGTGTAATCCACTCCATTAGTGGGTGATGTATTGAGAGCTATCCTCTAGCATAGTACTAGAGAAGAAACATCTTTGTAATCATACTATTCTCATAGTGGAAGTTTTTTCTGGGCTAGTGTCCCGTGGTTTTTACTCCTCATATTGAGGGGGTTTTCCATGTTAAAAATTCTGCGTGTGTTCTCTTCTTTTATTTACCTATTTTTAATCTATTTTATTTCGCTTCCGCAACGCTAAAGCACGCTCTTACCCAACAGTGGTATTAGAGCTCTATGAAGTTAGAGATGGAGGGTATCATCACTCATGATAGTGATATGTTCAAGCTCGCCGCAGAGAACTACTCATACTGGAAGCCCATGATGGAGGACCACCTTTACTGCAAGGATCTATACGAACCGATCATGAGTGCCGAGAAGCCAGAAGAAAAGAGCGTCAAAGACTGGGAGCTCTTGAATCGTAAAGCGGTCGCTATGATTTGCAAGTACATCAATAAAAGCCTATTTGAGCATGTGTCGACCTACACCAATGCTCATGAATTATGGACGAAGCTTGAATCCTTGATTCAAAAGAAGACACCACGCAACAAACCTCACTTGGTGCGCCGACTTTTGAAGTTGGAGTATAGGGACAGACAGAGCATGATCGAGCACCTGAACACGTACAAGGGGCTCGTGAACCAATTAACAAAAATTGAAATGAAAATCGATGATGAATTGCAAGCTCTACTACTCCTTAGCTCGCTGCCTGAGAGCTGGGACACCTTGGTTGTGACGCTAAGCAACTCTGCCCCAGACGGGAAGTTGACCATGGACTTGGTCGCAGATAACTTATTGAATGAAGAGGTTCGGAGAAAGGAACGAGGGACGACTAGCCAGTATGAGGCCAACGTCGTTGAAAACTGTGGGAGGTCGGAGAACCAAGGCAGAAGCAAAAGCCGAGGTCGAGACAAGTCTCGAGGCCGGTCAAAGTCAAGGGGCGACTTCAACTGCTTCTACTGTGGGAAGCCGGGCCACAGGAAGTCTGAATGCCGAACTCTAAAAAGAGACCAAAAGAACGGCACTGTGAAGCTAGATCATATAAAGCCGAGAAAGAAGGACGAGAAGAGTATAGCAGTAGTGGCCGCCAATGCTAAGGTCGATGTCTTCCTGATTGGCGAAGACAACTATCTTAATGTTGCATATGATGATTGTTCGTGGATCGTGGACTCGGGTGCATCCTTCCACGTCACACTACACAAAGGATTTTTCTCATCGTATCAAAGTGGCGACTTTGGTACTGTGAAGATGGGTAACCAAGTTACCAGTAAGATTGTCGGGATAGGTGAAGTCACTCTGATGACAGACATCGGATGCCGGTTGATACTGAAGAAGGTGAGACACGCTCCAGACATACGCCTCAATCTTATCTCAGTAGGAAAGTTGGATGAAGTCGTGCTCGTGAATTACTTTGGTGAAGGTAGATGGAAGCTCGCCAAAGGGAGTATGGTGGTAGCCCGAGGAAAGAAGGCAGGATACTTGTATGTCATGCAAGGCAAGGTTAGCAGTGGCGAGGCTAATGCTGTCCAAGAAGACTCTAGTCTAGAGTTGTGGCACAGACGGCTAGGACATATGAGTGAGAAGGGGTTACAAATCCTCACCAAGAAGGAACTACTTCCAAACTTGAAAGGCCAACACCTGGAGACATGCACCCACTGTTTAACAGGCAAGCAACGCCAAGTATCATTCTAAAGACTGGACCACCCTAGAAGGAGAAGGTATGTCCTTGACTTAGTTCACACTGATGTATGTATAATGTCAGAAAGATTACTAGGATGTGTATATTATTTTGTCACTTTTATTGATGATCACTCGAGAAGAGTGTGGGCATACCTGTTGAACACAAAGGACTAGGTACTCCAAGCATTCAAAGAGTTTCATGCCCGAGTAAAAAGAGAGACCGGGAAGAAATTGAAGACTGTTTGAGCTGACAATGGTCGAGAGTACCAAGGTCCGTTTGAGGCCTACTGCAGGACAGCAGGCATTAAGCTGGAAAAGACTCCTCCAAAAATGTCACAGTTAAACGGTGCTACCGAAAGAATGAACAGAACCATTGAGGAGCGGGTTTGGAGCATGTTGTCCTATGCCAAACTGCCGAAGTTGTTCTGGGGAGAAGCCATGAAGACGGCAGTAGATTTGATCAACTTGTCACTGTCAAGACCCTTGGAAGGAGAAATCCCAGAAGAAGTATGGATGGGTAAAAAGGCCGTGTACGAGCATCTAAAGGTGTTTGGATGTCGAGCTTTCATACACATTTCCAAGGACGAACGAGCTAAGCTGGATTCAAAATCCAAGGAGTGCATCTATCTTGGGTCGCCAAATGATGAGTTCGGGTATCGTCTTTGGGATCCGATCAACAGGAGAATTATAAGAAGTTGGAATGTAATGTTCTCTGAAGACCAAACCATTGAAGATATCAAGAAGCCAAGCGTCAGAGCTACTCCTCACATTGATCCCATACTGCCTCCAAATATCCTAGCAGAGACAGGGGGAGAAGAAACTCAAGGAAATGAAGAGCAGAATGGTGATAAAAATGGTGAGCCGCCAGTACAACAGGATGAGCCAGTTGAGACGGGCAGAACCAGCCAGGACAAGACGAGCAAGAGACTCAACCTCAAGTTCAACCTCAAATTCGGCAATCAAGCCGAATCAGACGCCCTTCCACCAGATACCCTGCAGATGAGTATACAGTAGTTGCAGAAGAGGGAGAACCTCGAAGCTACGAAGAAGCTATAGCAAGTAGCGAGAATAAAGAATGGGAAAGAGCCATGCAAGAAGAGATGCAATCCTTGCATGAGAATAACACTTTTGACTTGGTCGAACTGCCAAAAGGAAGACAGGCTCTAAAGAACAAATGGGTCTAAAGCTAAAAGTTGAGGAGAACAACCCAAGGCCAAGGTACAAGGCCCGAATTGTTGTAAAGGGGTGCAACTAAAAGAAAGGGATCGATTTCGAAGAGATATTCTCACTGGTTGTGAAGATGACGTCAATCCAAGCTGTTCTGGGCTTAGCCGTCACTCTTGACTTGGAGGTTGAGCGGCTTGATGTGAAGACCGCTTTCCTTCACGGAGACTTAGAGGAAGAAATCTATATGGAACAACCTGAAGGGTTCAAGGTTTCGGGTAAAGAATACCTGGTATGTCGACTCAAAAAGAGCTTATATGGTTTGAAGCAAGCACCGAGACAATGGTACAAGAAGTTTGACTCCTTCATGACACAACACGATTTCAAGAAGACACAGGTTGACCATTGTGTCTTTGTTAAAAGGTATGAAAATGGCGATTTCATCATCCTCCTGCTCTATGTTGATGACATGCTGATAGTCGGACAAGACATGAAAAAGATTGGTTCCCTCAAGAATGCTTTGAGCAAGTCCTTTGCGATGAAGGATCTTAGACCTGCTAGGCAGATTCTTGGGATGAAGATAGTCCGAGATCGATCAAAGAAGCTACTATGGCTAACGCAGGAGAAGTACATTGAGAAAATTCTCAAGAGGTTTAACATGGATAAAGCCAAGGCGGTCAGTACTCCCCTGGGCAAACACATCAAGTTAAGTCAAAAGCAAAGTCCGTCCAGTGACAAAGAAAAAGAAGAAATGTTGAATATCCCTTACCAGTCAGCGATAGGGAGTCTGATGTACGCCATGATATGCACCAGGTCCGACCTGGCTTATGCAATCGGTCTTGTAAGTCGGTTCTTATCGAACCAGGGTAAGGAGCACTAGGCCGCTGTCAAGTGGATATTCAGATATCTCCGAGGTACAACCAACAAGTGTTTGTGCTTTGGAAGAGGAAAACTCAAGTTGGAAGGATACTCGGATGCTGACTTAGATGGTGATGCTGACTCAAGGAAGTCAATGTCCGGTTACTTGACTACTTTTGCAGGGGGAGCTATATCCTGGCAGTCTAAACTCCAGAAGTGTGTTACCCTATCCACCACTGAGGCCGAGTACATAGCTGCAATTGAAGCTTGCAAGGAGTTGATCTGGATGAAGAATTTTCTACTTGAGCTTAACCACAAACAAGAAAAGTATGTGCTAAAGTGCGACAATCAGAGTGCAATACACTTAGCCAAGAACTCAACCTATCACTCTCGAACAAAACACATTGATGTCTGATATCACCGGATCAGGGATGTGATAGAGGAAAAGCACCTGCAGCTGGATAAAGTGCATACCAACCTCAATTGGTTGGACATGATGACGAAGTCAGTTCCGACTAAGAAGTTCGAAGACTGCTGCAAAGGTGCCGGGCTAACAACCCTGACTAGTTAAGTTATGAAGGGGGAGATTTGTTGGGAATTCCCTCCTTAATCAATTCTTGGTGACTACACATTCCAATGCAACATTGGAATGAAAATAGTGCAATTCTCCATGCATGGGAAAATGAAGTTTGTAAAGTTTCCATGTATTGGAAAGGTGATTATCAACCTTGTAAATCCTCCATCATAAATGGAGAAGAATCTAGACATTGGAAGAAATTCCTCCTTGGCATCTATAAATAGGGAGGAAGACAAGGCTTCAAGCATCACAAGCATTTGAGAGAATTTCTCCTAGTGAGAGATAGAGAGTTCCTCCTAGAGAGAGATTTGTGTAATCCACTCCATTAGTGGGTGATGTATTGAGAGCTATCCTCTAGCATAGTACTAGGGAAGAAACATCTTTGTAATCCTACTATTCTCATAGTGGAAGTTTTTTCTGGGCTAGTGCCCCGTGGTTTTTACTCCTCATATTGAGGGAGTTTTCCACGTTAAAAATTCTGCGTGTGTTCTCTGCTTTTATTTACCTATTTTTAATCTATTTTTATTTCGCTTCCGCAACACTAAAGCACGCTCTTACCCAACAGAATCGTATCTTGACTATCTCTCACATATGGTGCTTGTTTAGCTGCGTTTTTAACATTTTTCTGATCACTTTTGAGCCTACAAAATGAAAAGTTATTCTAATATGATATAAGATAATTATTCATATTGCCTCAAACTATCAATTGACTAGTAATTAACGTTATATCATCATTCGCTCACTCAAACATATAATTTTGAATGAACACATTATGACGTATAAAATTTGAAATCCTGTGATTCATGTAAAGATGTATAAATATCAGACTTTGTATTATTGTTTTCTGTTAACATATAGCATGAAAGCATCAATAGATATTAGCTCACTGTATTGCCACTAAAATAGTGTACAAAATATTATTCTCTATGTCTTGAAATATATATATATATATATATATATATATATATATATATATATATATATGTAAGTTAGGCTATTATATTGCCACAACAAAACACTGGGTATCAGCCCTAATACCCCTGAGAGTTGAAATCTCTATGTTATGTATAATGCTAGCTTGTTTTCACATCCCAGGTGTGATAGTAGTAAGTAATTCATGCATATATAAAAAGAAAAGTGATAAATAGTTCAGAGAATTGAAATGGAAATATAAGCAAATTATTTAAATATATGCCAACAAGAATAAGATGTGGTGATAAGCGAGTCATGCTCTCAACACTTGTTGGGAGAGTTTCCTGATGAATATTACAAAGCTGTTTGTTATTCATTCATCCCATTATATTTTGTTGCCATTACAAGAAAAAACCAACAATATTACAAAGCTTCAAGCCTTGGCCAATAGTGTTTTGACCTGTTTTTGATGGGTGGTTCTAGATTGTCGGCTCTGGAAAGCTCCGTCTATCGGTCCTCCGAAATTGTGGGTTACCTGCAAGACACTCCAATGATTAAGTTAGTATTGAAGCAAAATAGGAATAGGCTTACAATTATACTTACCTATAGGTAATCTCCTTAATGTATTTAAATAGAGGGTGATAACCCTTGAGTTTAAGGTAATAGATTGGATGTGTTATATTGGGTTTGAATCCATTTAGGACTTACCAGTCTACAAATAACAACTAATTAATAAATTGCCAAATCCTTCTTCAAACAAAAAATTGTCATCTAGTAACTAAGTATTCCTCTGCCCATAAGTGTGCCTATAACACCCACAAGTTACAATGATCTTTCTCTATCAAATAGTTGTAATTACGTGAATGTAATGAAGAGGCTATATAGGAAAGAAAACAAAAGGTTGTAGGATAGCAATTCTGGCACTTCTAGTTTTAAAGAAAAGGAGAGATAATGACCCAAGAAATTGTGAGTTCTCAACTTGAATTTAGCTTTCGAAATATAAATGCAGCTTACTTTACTGTAACTGTTATACGCTTTCAGGAAAAAGGAATGAAAATTTCTTCTCATTCTTCTATTAAAAAGAAAAAAGACTGAAGTTCATGGTAGATTTCATAAATAATAACATATATATTTACTTAAAATTAAATAATTTAAAATTACAAATAAGTATATATTATAAAATTTAATTTATATATACATGTTGACATATACAAGGTTCGAAATTGTTAAAACTAATTTTTTGGACATGATCGTAATTAATTTTTATTAAAAAAACTTTTTTTACAAATATTAATTTTAATTCTTCTTTAAAAATATGATTAACTTATTGGCACACCCAATCATTCAACGTCACCTCTCAAAAAGACTACCTGCAGCGTCTTTTGTGGCTGGTTTATTAGTTATTATGAGCTAAGGTCATTGGATGCTCTATTGTTTTGTCCCTCCACCCAAACATTGTCCAATTTCACCATCGCGTCGTGCTTCCACAATTTTTTTTTTTCTTTGTATTGTTAGTTTAACCAAAATTCAGTTTTTCTTTTTTTTTTTTTTTTTTTTTGGTTTTCAATGAAAAGCCAGTTACACTTGAATAAAATAATAATTAAGAAACAATCATGTTGTAAGGCACTATTTCTAAGGCAGTCGAAAACAGCTTGGCCCATGCCATTGCTTTGATTTCAGGCGTGTAAGCACGTACTCATGGGCCTAGAAGCAAAATAAACGTAGTTACAGGTGGGGGTTTCTATTAGCTAGAGTCAACCCATTTAGTTATAAATTTTTACTCAATTCAATTCATAATTAATAGGTTAGATATAATTTATAAGTTGGATTAGATTTTAAAATTTTCAACTCACTGATGATATGATTTAAATTGCAAGTTAAAATTTTTTTTTTAACTAACACAACTCAATCCAACCCATTATTGTGATATGAAATTAATTGAGAAGTTAAATGACAACAAGTTTTTTGAGAAAATTCACAATGAAATCAATGATTACCGTTATCCACTTGCCATGGATGATAGTTACTTTAATACGCTTATGTGATTTATTGCTTAAAACTTTTGGGACTTATGCATGTTTAGGATTTCTTATATTTAAATCTTGTTATATTTAAGTTTTAAAAATGTTTAAGGCTTGTTGAATATGTGGTATGTTAGTTTTTGTTGAGACTTGTTATAATGTGTAATAAATTTTTGATTGTATTAATTTCAATATTTATTTTAACAGATGAATTTTTTTTAAGTGTATGTTAAATCCACAAATTTAACCCAACCAAACTCACTTATATGCGGGTTGAGTTAGATTAAGTTTTAAAAAAGAAATTTACTAATCTAACCTACTATTTTAATGAACGGGTTAGATACAAAAAGTACTTTAAACCTAATACAATCCACACACGCTCATAATTATATGCGTGGAAAGAGCCTTTGCTTAAGTAGTAACAGTTGTAATAATAATAATAATAATTAATCAGCTAATGACAACTACTTCTCTTTCATCTCAAATTTAGAAGCCTAAAGAAAAAATCATAATAACAATTTTTTTTTTCAAATTTTCACACATATATGGTGATTTAATTTATTTTGAATTTAATTGGTCCACTAAAATTAGATTTGAAGTGAGACTAATTAAATTTAAGCAAGTCTCTACAAATGAATTACTCTTTAAATATAATGTTTTGAATTTATAAATATGAATCTATCTTGGACCCTTTAATTAATGAAAAGTTTAGCTAGAAATTGATTTCAAGATAATGGAGCAAATGATTTTATAATTGGCAGAAAGTTGTCATTGCGACTTGTAACATGTTATAACCTTAAATGATTTTAAAATGATATTTTTGTTTTATTGATGACTAATTTGTGTAAAATTTGTGAGGAAACAATTTATGTAAAAAAAAATTGAGAAAAAAAAATTATGTTATTGAAAATTTTAAAACTACGTATTGCTTGAATACTTACACACACATTATATTAAAAAAATCGGATAACATTTTATAATGTTGGATAATGAATTTACAGATTATTTCGCCACCCTTGTATATAAACACACAAAAGGTCATTAGACACAAAACAAGAAAAAAAGAAAAAAAAGAAGAAGCGAATGAGTGGGAGTCAAGTCTCAAGCAGATTTTGGATCTGCTCTACTCCGCCGGCTATGTCGACGCCACTGAACCCGATATACCACCGGCTGAGAAACTCGCCGGCGGCCTCGCTTGGTGCATCGCCGCCGTCAACGGCTCTCACTCCGATCCACACTGGAGCATAAAGCAAGTATCTCTTTCTGCCTTCCTCTCTTCCCAAACCAACCCAATTGCTTTGCTTTGCTCTGGTTCTGCCTTCAATTCCCCAAATTCGTCTTTCTGGATTAGTTTCATTCCATGATTGTTTATTTGGGGCCTTGTGTTACAGAGACGATCACAATACGCAGTGCATTGAGGAAGCTTTGAGATTAGTAGGATGCCCCCACCCTCTTCAACCCTCCCACCTTCGAAATCTTGATACTCAAGTTATTTTTCCTGTAATACAATGGCTCGCTATACGCGCGCGATCAAGACAAGAAGATGGTGCCGTTGAGGTATTAGACTTTTGCTAATGAATAAGACACTTTTCATGAAACGATTAGAACCTTTTCTGATTATTGTCAATAACTCAACCTGATAGCCGTATGTAAAATGAAAACGATGCTTAGAGGATGAGCATGATATTTTGAGTTGTTCTGATTATTTAGTACGATGGTTGCAACATTCCTCCACATTTATAATTTACCTTTTCTTTGCTATTGTTTAATGCAGTGTTGATTTTTCGGATGGAACCATAGGTTTGTCATTCTGAACATACTGCTGAAGAGCATGAGCATACGCTCCAGCAACACAAGAAGGAGTCTGAGAAATCAGAAATTTCCTTAAAGATGTTTAGTGGCAACTTGGATGAACTGGTTGGTGGGATGGCTACGATGTTAGATATGAACAGAAATTGGATAATCTATTCCTTTTCTTTATTTCTAAGTGCTATAATTATCATATGTTGTACACGGATTTATTTAGTTCTGCTAATCGTAAATTTCCTCATATTTTGTTGTACTCCAGAATCACCGGAAGATGAATGTTATGAAGGAATTGAATCATCTACGAGAGAGAATTAGTAAGCAGGGTGCTGACTCTGCAGTGCAGAAGTTGATCTCTTTAATGGCGTCTTTGGAGGTGAACTGTTTCTCTCAATTAATGTAATACTCAATGTTTGAAACCTATAGTATGGTGCAGGTGATTTATGAATCATCTTATATTTATTTTTTCCTATTTTTTAAAGATAATTACACTAAAATTTTGGTATGAGTATTAACTTTCTTGAGGATAACTAAGTTGTCCACCATTTGCAACACAATTGAACAACGATGAAGCTAACTCTTCCTAAGTTATACCATTTGCTGCTTTTCTGCCTCTATTAGAGATATAAAACCATTCATGTATCTTCACCCAACAGCTTAAGCTTTTGGGATAGTTGGTTCTTGACATGGTATTAGAGCCTCTATGACCAAGTGGTCAAAAGTTCGATCCTTACCGCCCCCATTCTTCACAATTAAGTTGAATTAAGCACAAGATAAGGTAAACCTGTGCATTGTCCACGCTTCAAGTCCAAAGGGTTCTTGCATGACGGGGCGTATTAGAGATATAAAATCATTCATATATCTTCACCGAACAACTTAAGCTTTTGGGATAGTTGGTTCTTGACAGCCTCCTATAAAATCAATAGACAAGCACATATTTTTAAGATGTTTTTTATTGAATTTAAATTATTTGACTTTATTTCTCAATATAAATATTACATAGATGCTTGGGACTTTCAACATGTTAGTTTCAAATATTTCTTGAGCTCAGTTTCCTGTTTTTTCTTTTCCCCCATTTGTGTGTGTGTACACATGGGTGTGAAAGAGAGGTAGAGAGGGATCCTTTGTGGTGGAGAGTTTAGTCATTATTAACCCTTACAACTATACATATAGTTGAATTCTGAAAGTCCACACCACACCCCACTCTGTCCATGCTGTTAAGTCATTCACTCACTGACTAATTTGCAATTCTTCTTTCTTTGCATGTGTACGGTGGTAGGAAAACTCACACAAAATGATTTCAATACATATATGTGCCTCTTTCTTTTGACTCTTCAGTTTCATGTGGGATAGAGAGGGATCCTTTGTGGTGGAGAGTTTAGTCATTATTAGCCTTTACAACTATACATATAGTTGACTTCTGAAAGTCCACACCACACCCCACTCTGTCCATGATGTTAAGTCATTCACTCACTGACTAATTTGCAATTCTTCTTTCTTTGCATGTGTATGGTGGTAGGAAAACTCACACAAAAAGATTTCAATACATATATTTGCCTCTTTCTTTTGACTCTTCAGTTTCATGTGGGACAGTTATTGTATGTATAGCTTCTCTTCTCCTTTAGTTAATTTTCTTTCTTAATGTATAATTAGCTGTGACGTATATATCAAAGTTAAGTGGAGAAAACAAACATCTCTTTCCTTCTCCTTTTAGCTAACTTCCTTTCCGTTGAATTTCTATAAAGTTTAAATTACATGCTAGTTTGATTAGTGATTTCTTATCTAAATGTTTAATTTAAAAAAAGCCTACCTGCATGATGTGCTATTCAATGCCATCTAAAGTCTAAGCCATAAGAGTGTGAAGGTTATGTGTTCCTTATGCTATTCACTCTGAGTTCAGGATCTTGAAAGGCAGGAAAATCAGTTTCTGTCCCATTGTGATGCTAAACATTCAGAACTTCAAGCTAAGATCAGTGAATTAGAGAGGAAAATAGAAAATGGCTGTGATAGCAAGAGCCTCTCAGATGGGCTACATCATTCTTTAAGTCAATCACTAGAAAAACTTAATTTGATGAGAAAGGTAAAATCTTTTTAGTAAGTGGATATGTCTGCTGCTCTTTTTTATTCTTAGTTTGTGACACCACATTTGATGAAAGATCTTATTCTCTATTTTTAAAGTTTCAATTTTCCTTTTTTCCTTTTGGTATTATGTTGTTGATCCTTGCTGATACCACTAATGCAGTTACTGTAAGTTGCCTGTTGTTTTCCCTTTCTGAGAGGAACTTGCAGCTAGAATGAGGGATATTGTAGCAGTCAGATGGGAAATTGATGACCTACCATGCTAATCAGAATTCATCCAGTATGTTGTTTGTTTCACAATCCATCATTATGCTCCTTAAAACTCTATGTTGAATGGAGTTGAATTCGTCCGTTACTTATTTCCAATTATGTGCAATTGGAACTCACTTCAACTTGAGATAGGGAAAATAAAAGCGTGTCTATAGATTTATTTTTTATATTAAAAAGTGAAATCTATTCTTAATTTCGACAATATATTTTGTTTCCTAAATGACCTGGAAATGTTTAATTATAGGATACAAAGAGACCCATCAAGCTTAAAATTGGTGCTAACATTATATCCCGTTGCTCTGCATTTGTAGATAACATGTTCCCCTAAAATGATTTGTTTTATGAGAAACCACGTCTCTAGTTAGTTTTCCATATCATTCTTATATTGGATAGAATTACTAGTCTCTAAAATATATTGATTTATTGAAGTGGGAGTTATCTCCCTGCCCCAAATTTATCGTGTGAGATGGAATGGGATGAAGAATATGAAAGAAAATTCTAAAACAGTTAACTATAGAGATGGTGCATGGCAGAGAGGAAAGCAATCCCATGCATGTCTGATACAGTTAGCTTGATAAGAATGTGGAGTACAGTTGTCCTAAATATAGTATTTACTAGATATTTATTCATTCCTCTAATCCTGTTTGGCAGGTATGAGCACCGGTTCTCAGAACTGTATGCTCAGATTCAGGTTCTCAAATTTGGTTTTTTTCTTTATAGAAAAAGAAATTTTATTTGATATAAAAGAGGACAAATACAGCCAGCGGAGGAAATTCTTTTGGTTATTTCATTTTAACCTATCCATATTTTTGCTAATTCTTACTATTATAGAATGTCCTTCTTGGTATTTGCCAATGAACAGGGAAAACATCAACAAACTCGTAAATTCTATGCTACCTACAATGCTCTTTTGAAAATAAAAGAATTGATGCTTAAGGAAACATCTTTATTGAATTCGATCATTTCACAGGTACCCATGGGAGAATGGAGAGTATGCTGTAAAATTTTTCTTTAGCAATTGCTTTGGTGCATCTTTGGTGATTTATTTTAGAACATTTTGACTTTATAATCTTTGCACATGTTGAATTATTTTTCTGCTTGAATATGTGCTACTGCTGATCATATGTTCTGCCCTTGCTTTTAATTTCTCTTATTGCCTTTCCTCATGGTTTATTCTCTTTCTTAATTAATTTTCAACAACTTTGTATTTCATCATGTTACTGGCATATTTCTGTTAGACCTTTTCCATATTGTCTCATCGCACCTCCTTTCTTATTTCCTGAGTGCTTCAATTGCCTTTCTGACTGAAACCTTTTTATGGTCAAAATTAGAGTCTGAATTGCATTGAGAAGCATAATCATTTGCCATCAAGAATATATATGTATGCATGCATCTGCTTTTTGATGCTGTTCCCATTGGACTCAATCCACATTATAAATTATAAAAAGAATAATTGGTATTGAATTTCTTATTTCATTTGAGATACAGATGAGTACTTGCACTTGCTGCTGCCTAAGATATCTGATAATGTTTTGTAAGTTTTGATGCCACCTGAGCAAAATATCTTATATTTTGGTTATTTTGGTTTTGAAAGAACTAAAAGCTAGTGATAGTCAATGAGCATATATGCTACTGGATATTCTGGCATGAGACTTCCTGAATCCTGATGAACTCAAACCCATGCAACAGCTGAGAATAAAAGCTGTTTGACCTCACATTTCATGTTCTTGTTTGTTAGAAAAAAAAATAAAATCTGTGTGTTTAAATTTTTCTGAATAAATTTTAGCAGTTGTCATGGTTTAATCAGTAATTTAATTGAAGCCCTCTGTATTTCACTTGACTGCAGTTTCAAGAGGCCTTTGGTAGAACTGATGGACGTATAAAACTTGTTCATTCCATGGAAGGAATTGTCGAGGGCAGTCAACAGGTAATCTGAAATATACTTTTTTCATTCCAATATTAAGTTCATAGTTAATACCAAACAAGTATGTCAAACATATAGAAGCATTTTTTAACTCATTTAAGTCCATTAGCCGTAGTAAGCACCCATTTCATTTGTCTTGTGATTTAAGAATGATAGGAACCAAATACTTGATTACTGAAAATTGGGAATAATCCCAGTTACAGCAAGCGTTCAGGCTCTCACACTCACAGAAAACTAACAAAAACACTCAAAAGGAAGAAGAAAATATAAGGATAAAGCCACAGACTTCGAGGGTTTGCACCTCCCAGCCAAAAGGCCCCAATTTCCTCACAGAATAATTGCCTCCTCATTCCATGCCTCCCCCAACTCCCTTTATTCTACTCCTTCTAACAGAATTAGTGTTCTCTTCCTCTCTCTCCTTGCCAGCTCAGCATGAATATTTCCCTTTGTTTCCCATTCTATCCCTCTTTACCCACGTTGTTGCCCTTCTACTTCCCCTCTCCTTCCTTGGCATACCCTTCAATAATAGGGGTCTATCAATACTCCCCCTCAGAAATTCACCTTGTCCTCAAGGTGAAGGTGTCCACTGGGATCCCATTGTTCCAAGCATAAAGGCCAAGTTATGCTTAATGCATAAGAACTTCCACTTGGGTCCCATTGACCCCTCCAATTACCACAGCAACGAATATCGAAGAGGTCAACCCATTTCTTGTCTTAATATTATACTCCACTTAGGTTGGTTGAATGCAAACAACACTAAACTTGTTTGGGAGTGATGAAAACACAAGAGCAGTTATACTTAATTGGTTCTTGTCAATATCCACAGCAAATTGCAGTACAAACTCCTCTAAAACTCCATTTGCAATGACCCATGGTCATAACTGGCAAGAATAGCACTCTAAAAGCTGAACTGTAGTTTTTAGAAGACCATGGAAGAAAGAATATGATAGCCTGAATCACAGTCTGATCATAACCAGCACATTTGAACATTTGAAAACTTTGCAACCTTCGGTATCAGTATAAAGCTATTCAATTTCTTCAGGCTTATCAAAACTTTGCATATGCATAGATGAACTCAATATCCATCTTGGGTGCCTCAATCTTCTGCCTAACTATGAGAATATATTTTACCAAGTCATGGTATGCAATTGCTGCTATCAGAAACGGCAACAAAGTTCAAGAACCAATAACCACCTAACCAGCCCCACCTAACCAGCCCCGACAAACATCTGACCTCCCGAGTGCATCAAAATCTGTTGGCGGTCTAGCTCCCACCCAGACTTCCATCTCATGTTCCCAAATGCTGCTACCCATACCCGATGGTAATCCTACTTGGAAGCCATCAATTTCAATATCAAAATAATATGGTACTTCACCTAAATTATTTTCAATTGTCATTGTTACCATATGCCTCGTTTCACCTGGGATACTTGTTGCACTAATGCCCCACTCCTCTTGCCCATCTCCTTTAGTAATTAATCTAAGCCTCCTTTGTCCAGCATCCATACCGTGTTCAGGACCAGCCTCAGGAATTTCCCAGCAAAACCTTCTTCTGAAACTTGGTGGTCAAAAGACTAATAAGACCATATTCAAGTTGAATTAACAGCGCAATGGAAAAACTACCCTTTTGACTTTGACCTTAGACTATATAATTGTATGGCTTATCAATAAAAAAACCCAATCAAAATTACAAGTCTAACTGAAATGGTCAATCAACCTTGCCTTCTCTGTCCCCCATCCTTCAGAAGGCTTTGTGAAGAACCTGACCAAGTACATTCAGTGGCTCCATTTCCTTGTCTCTCTCCCGCATATATCTCTGTTCAGTACTGGGATGCAAAGGTTTTAATCCAACTAAGAATTTATCCAATCTGACACTTACATATGATTGCAAAACATTAGTTTTGTAGCCTGCATAGTTGTGTTGGTTTTAACTTTTAAGACACAGAAAACTTGAATCACGTGAAAGAATCAAATGAAGTTCTTTGACTTCTGGATCACATCCCCAACAGCAAAAGCACATTCAATCTTAAACCTGTTTTGCAACTTCCCACAATCATGAGCAATTCACTGCCATATTTTTCACTTCTTACTGCTTTAAATTGTCCTCTTGGTTATTTATCATCTCGGTTTTGGACCTGTATTTGAAGTTTGCAAGTGACCAAATTATTTTAAATATCTCTTTTGTATTGTTTTATCCTAATAACTACTTTTGGTTTTAGTAAACTTTAGAAGTCCAAAAAGTTGTCCTTGAAGATCATTCTTGTTGACACACTGTGCTTATGTTACTCCGGTACTTTATAAAACCTACTGTTAAATTTATTTATTTAGTTGCATAAGAGGTGTTAGCACCTAGAGAGTGGGAGGGAGAAAAAAGTAGTCTCATGGAAGATCGAACCTCTATTATCATCACACTTAGTCTTAAGACTGACGTTGGTACTAGTTGAGCTACAAGTTTGTTGGCACCTATTGTTAAAATTTAATTGTTGAAGTTCAAGCAAATAAATATTTCAGTGGCATTTAATTGTAATTTTTTAAAAATGTTTCAGTATTACTTTGTATTTAAAGAACAAAAGGCACGTGTAGCTTCTAAAAATACGTGAGCTGAAGTTTTTAGAAGCCACCTGGGCTTATATATTTTCTTAGCACAAAATTTCTAAATATTTTCACAAATTTTTTAATGAAAAACCATTGATATATTTATTGTAACTTTTAAAAGCAGTTTTTTAAAAACGCTTACAATGCCCAGCATAGGTTATCAATTGCATCCTTCTTTTTATTATTGTTTAGTGTTTACATAATAAATCTAGTGAATCCATGTTTAATTTCATGAGAATTTGGTGAAGAAAAAAATTCTTATATTTCCTGTTTGGTAAGTACATTAACGTATTAGTGGACTCAAAAAGTGTGATTTTTCTTTTAATCTTCCGTAAGCATTTACATTTCTTCGTTAGATATGCTTTTTATGATTAAGAATATTTTTTGCTGCATTCATTTGTGCAGAAGCTAGAAAAGGCTCAACTAGGACTTCAAGAAGAAGAGAGAATCCTTAATGATCTTAAGGAGAGGTATTCTGCAGCAGTTGGTGCACAAAAGCGTTACTCTTCTCTGTTGAAAGCCTTTCAGGTAAGCTTTTTCCGATCCAAGCTAGTGCAGCATGGCAGCCAATGTTCAGAATTAACTTGTCATTTTGGTTAATATTTGTGCCGATTCTGCATTAGGTTTAATCTTCATATGGACCTGTTCCCCCTTCCATTATTGACAGTTGTATGTATCTGATAAAACATCAAATAATTTAGGAAAGAGAAAAGAAAATACAAATCTCTTAATCTTTGAATCATTTGCAAATAGATTCTTGAACTTTAAAATCGTTCTAATTTAGTACCTAAACTATAATAATTACACAAATCAATCTTTTCATCTATTTTTCATTCATTTCAAATCTTTTTTATTCAATTTAAAATAGATGAAACCTGCATTCATTGTCCTACTTTTCGTAACGAGATTGTTTGCTTTCATTCTTGTTGCTTGTTTTTTTGACGTTTATAGTTCAATGTCCGGGAAGAATGTGCCAAGAATGAGAGGCTTCAGTGTCAAAGTTCCAAGTGATATTGCTGACGTGCTTGAGGTTGAGTTGCCCAAATATTGTTCACGCATAGAATAAATCTGAACCGTTAAGTGTATAGAATAAATATAGATTGAGCGTATATATAACTTCAACAATTGAGTGGTTCCTTATTTAGCATACGGTTTGAAGACTTTTTACTTAATGAAACTGTGTCCCTTTTTTGTTTTTACTTTCTTTCTATGTCGATTTCGCTTATAGGCTTTCTAAAGTTTTGCCTTCCTTGTTTTTTTTTTTTTTTTACCCTTTGCATAGTCATATTTAAAGTTTTCTCTATGTTTTTTGAGTAACAAATAGTTAAAAAGGAAAGGCAGGCTATCCTATTGTAAAGTCAGGACATGTTACAAGTATCAGTAAAAACTTATAAAATACTTAAATATCATCCATCAAAAAATCCTACTGGCAGCAAAGCCTTGTGTTTCGGCCGAATAACATGGCCTTGTATATGTATGATCCTATTTGGTACATTGTACAAGACTTGATAATATAATATAAGATAGTATAAGGCCTAACTATAAGAGGAGAATGCAAAGTTGAGGGCTAAGATTGTTTTGAGATTGGAGTATTGTATTTTTATTTAATTTAATATAAAATAATCTTATTAGATCTTATCAAGTTATCTAAGACTTGATTAGTTTATCTTATAATCATTGTATAAAAATGAGTGGACCGAATTATTTTATCCTATTAAATATCATATCAAAATTATAATAAAAATAGGTCTTATAATATAAACTTATATTTTTAGGCTTTATATTATGTACCAAAAAGGGCTTATCTACTACTATCTATTATTATGGATAAATTATTCATCTGATATTTAACTTTTCTTTAAAAAATTTAATATTTTATTTTTAATGTTACTTAGAAGAAAATTATTGTTTTGAATTAATTGTAAAGATCTACTTCTTCCACGTATTTCTTATTTTTAAGAATTTTTTTAAAATTCTAATGAACTATGTTTTTTTTTTTGGGGGTCATCAATGAACTATCTTTTTTAAGTCGATGTTTATTCTAATTTAAAATTTAAAACGAATAAATTGTCATCCTTTAATACATTCATATAAAATTTACATTTTTTAATTACACAAGTCGGGCTGAACTACAAAGTGCAGTAGGGTACATATTTTTCGAAGTTGGAAAAATTTTATTGGATTTCCTTTACATTTTAGTGAAACTCGTCTCGCTTCTTTTTTCTAATTTTTTTTCCTCTGCAAATCACACATTTATAATTTGAATCTTCTAAAAAAAATTTCCTAGTTGAACAAACAAAAAAAAAATTCTTCCCAGTGGCTAGTAAAATGTCTTTTTTGTGCTGATGTTATTTTTTACCTGCTTCTATGAAAATTTTAAATATAAATTTATGCCAATAAAATATCATAATATTAAAAATCAACTATCTTCTTGTGTATTTCAAAGACAGGTTTAGAGGAAAATACCTTTATCACTTTTAATTAAGAATTTAACCAAGCAAATTAATACTTGACCCTATAAGTAACAAGTAACCAGGCACCAAAAAACACAAGTAACAAATTTAACCTAAAGGTTTTTCATAATGCTGGGTACGGGGCGTAATAAATTGACCTGCAAAGCAAATTGACCCTTAGCTTACACTCGAGCATTTTGCAAAAATAAACAATCTTAACTCGTTTCAAGTCCCAAGACGCATTAAGTATCCATAACGGAGCAAAAATTACCGAGGCTATTTATGACCATAATTATTGTACACAATTAGTGATATAATTAAATGCTATGAATACAAAATACAGTAATATAACGTTATTCATATGAGAGGAAGAAATTTATGATGATTCGAATGGATTTTTCTTTTTTTGAATTAATAATTTTGATGACAGTTGGATTATTGTTACTTAAATTTTAATATGGTATTTAATTATTAAAAATATAAAAGTACTATACATTAGAAGTATTATATATCAGAAACTAGAAGCATACTGCGAAGTAGGTGCAATGGGAAAGGTTATGAAAGTATCATATATATATTAACTACTTTGAACGGGTTTAATAACCAATCATCCTGTGAACGTTTCATTGATTTCTAACATTTTAATTTTGAAAGTCTTATTGAATCAGTCAAGTGATTGGTTATCGATTTTATTGGTTCCGGTTTGATCCGAATTTCATAATATTGATTTTAGGAATGCTTCAATTTCAAATTTATTGTGAGCAAATGATAATGACAGAGCTTCCAGGAAATGTTTGTTAGGATTGGACTGGAAAATAGTGAACTGGTGTAAGTTTGTTGAACCGTTTTAACTCACGATGTTAAAATTAGACTGCAAAGTGAATAACTATTTAAATCGATTGGTTGAACTGAATGATATCATAAAAATAATTTGTATGTAACAATATAAAACTCATAAAAAAATATTAAATATAAAAAATGTTGAATTTTTTTAAACAAATTTAATAACTAGTCGATTTAAATGGTTCAATCGGTTGGTTCAATCAGTTTTAACTAGTACAAACTGATTTAACTATAAATTTAATTATAAAATTAAATCATAATCGATTGAGTATCTGATTTACAGTTAAATCGATTAAATTATTTAGTTTTGATAATAGTAGTTTTAAACATATAAAATTTATAAAAATATTCATAAAATATAGTTAGTTCAAATGATTTTGGTTAATTTTATCTAATTTTATCTAATTTTAATTAATTTAAATTAATTATGAATTTAATTATAAAATTAAATCCTAGCTAACTAAATATTCTATTCCCAATTAACCCAATTGAATTGTCCAGTCCACTATGATTCTGACAGTACTGCTTCCAAGCCAAGAGTACATGACCTTTGTTTCCCTCCTTTCTTAAACTCTTCTTTATTTTTATCTGTTTCATTCTTCTTTATTTTCATGCATCCTCCTCTCTATAGTCTCTCCTTGACTCTCTCATCTCTCATCACTTCACCTATTTTCCTCAAGCTTGCAAGATTTCCTTAATTCCCTTAATTTTCTTGTTTTAATTTATTAATAAGTGTCTAGTTTACTTATTCTTACTTTTTCCTTACAAACATTGGAAAAGTGAATTTTTGAAAAAAGAAAAAAAAGAAAAAAAAAACACTCATCATGAAATATATTTTGAAATTTTTGCCTTGAATTTTCATTCAATAATTTTAAGAGTTTGTTTTAAATGAAATCTCAATGCAAACACCCGTGTGCATTCATTAACAGTGCATTGAATGCCGTGAAACCGACATTTGCAGTCACTCATTTAAAACAAACTGTCCTATATAATTAACTATTAAATTAAATTAAAAAATGAATATAACCCTATGTTTTGATTAAGTAAAATATTATTTATATATTATTTTTATTATATTATTTTTATATTATTTTTTAATAAATAAAAAAATATGTTTCAATACTTTATTTTATATTTTTGTTTTCCATTGTAAGAAATGGCGTACAAAATATGGTGATTAAGAAACATTTTTTTTTGTTTTGACAAATCCATCTCTTAATAAAACTATCTTAAAATATAAGAAGCTTTGGACTGCTCTTTAGCTTTTTCCTTCCCAAGAAAACAAGGAATATAAACAAGTGATGCAATGCTTATGATCGCCACAGTCTTTTTAATAGTGAAAATTTTGTTTTATGCAGCTAAAAATAAATTCCAGAATACTGTTGTGCGTCACTCACAATCAATATAAAAAATGTAATTTCTTCATATTCTAAGATTTGTCAGAATGTAATAAGAGCTAAAGGGAACTCCTTCAGCATTATTGAACACCATTTTATCAAATTAATTTCATCTAAGCACGCCACTATACTTGTGTCATCCTCCTAACTAATCCAAAGCCAATAAATAATTCAACATGCATTTGCACACATCAAGAACAGGATTAGTATATAATGTGATGGATCAAAATGCGTGGTTGATTAATAGCTTAATCTTCTTCCTATTTAATTTTTTAAGCCTAGTTGAGAATCACATGTTAAGATATATGTATGAGTATTCATTTTTGTCTCTTCCAATTGTTGTTGCCTTTGATAATCAGATTCTGATGTGATCAGATCTCATTATTTTTATCATTAAGATATATTATTATGTGTTTGAGGTCTGAGATAAATGGCTTGTAAACTAATTACTAACACAAAATTTATTCTCAGTAAAAGAATTTTGGAAGAGAAAATTGTAAGAGCCATTTGAGCTTCCTCTCATATACATAGCTTGAGTATGTATATATCTATAACCAAACTAACAAGTGATGATATGAGTAGAAGAGGTTTGAATTTCCTTCAAAATGAATCTTAATGGTAGAGGTTCGATTCTGCATGTCTCTCACTTGGTGAGTGTGGAATGATACTCTAAAAAATTAATATATATATATAATCAAATATGTACTATGGTTTCCTATAACCTCAAATACATTAAATATGAATTTCATAGTAGTAATTATAGTAATACCATTTGATGAGAACACTTAATTCCATAAGTTGAAACACCATGCACGAAGCCGAGTGAAGCACTGAAAGTCAGACCACTTTTTTCATCTACTTATTTATAATCAAAAGTATATAATTAAGCAATAATTAATTTTATCACTTAAAATTATGCTTGCTTATGGTTCGATTTGATTCGGTTTGAGTCTCAAACTTGAATCAAACTAATCTTAAGTGATCCTTAGATGTTAGAAATTAAACCAAATCATTGGAACTAGTTTAATCGACCAAATTAAATCATTGGTTCTAATTTGGTTTACTTCTTCTAAACCATGATTCACGATCTCTTTTCAATTTCTATTGATTATAATAATATTATGACACATCACATAATATAAGAATAAAACTATGAATATATTTTATAATAATATATTATGTCACATCGCAAAATATAAGAATGCAAATATTAGATAACAAACTTATTAGTATTACATGACTCAAAATTCAGGAACAACTAACAAATATATCTCTAAGTGAAAAGAAAATTAAAATAATTGCTAACAGATGTGGTCCTAATTCATAACTTACTTAGAGCAGCGTGAGACACACATAATTTATTTTCATAATTACAAAAAAAAAAAAGATTTCATGGAGCTAGATGAAGTAAAGTTTTATTATATTAAGGAAATTTAAAAAATTATTTTCTCAAATAAAAAATATTTTAGTTTTTTAAATATAATAATTAATGTAAAGAAAAAATAATTTTTAAATAAATTATATATTTTTTATTATAGTACAGATAGTTAAGGTTACTTGTATAATTAATGGCTGTAATTAACATCTTTTTGTGAAATTAATCAAAACAATTCAATTGAGGTGAACTGAATTTAAGATGAAACTAGTGCAAAGTTGTACTTTAAAAAGTTGTGTGGAAATAGCTAATACTCTTTTGGCAAATTTCACCTATTTAGGAAGCATACATACGTGGGGATGAACGTTGGTGTTTAGTGTTTACAAATTAAACTCATAGCCATATCTATATATGCACAACAAACTCAAGGATTTTCTTAATGGTTAAGAAGACATGTTCTCCATCTTCCCTATTTGATTGGATTCCAATTTTGAATTAACACATAAATAAATTAATTATTTTATATGCATTAAATCAATATAAAGATTATGTTTCTAAAATCACTTGAAAAGAAATTTAATCTCAATTAATGTAAAAAACTAATTCGAAAATACATATTTATTGCCAATCGTAAAAATAGCAATAGCACCGCACCTAATTTAGTGAAGCTATCTACAAAGTTAATATATACAAATGTAAATATATATATTAAAAAAAAGTTGTGGAAGCAGCATTTGAGGTCATATTGACATAGACTAATTATATATTATTACTAATAATTAAAGCTAAAAGCATTCACATATAGAAAATGAGCTTAATTAATGGCGCTAGCTAAGCTAGGTATTGAACAGCAGGTCAAGACACATTTACATGCCTCAACTTTACCTAAAGTTCATATGGGACATCAATTTAGTTTGCACTTAAAATGAAAAACTGTCCCTGATCCAATTATTACCGGCACCTCCTCGCTTTACCACCACAGTAACTCTGATGCACCCACCACTTCCAAGTTACTAATTAACCATTTCAAAAGAGAAAAATTCTTAGATAAATATGGACTGAACGAGGAGCATACTTATGGATTTAATATTATATCTTAATTTAACACTCTAAAACATTAAATTTATAAATCTTTTTACGTGAAACTTTTTCACTCTTAAATTTAATATTACATTTTAATTTAACACTTTAAGATATTAAATTTATACATCTTTTAAAGTAAACTTTTTCACTCACATGTCATTCGTACTTGAATTTATAATACATATCTACTTAAAAATTTCCTTTATTGAATCGAAGTGAAGAGAATATATCAGTGTCAAGTACTGATCGAAGACAATGCTTCCCCGAGATTCTTGGCCTTAATGCTGATGTACTCCTTCACAGTCACAGCACGAAAGCGAGCAACAGAGTTGAGAACCCCGCAGGTAGCCAAGGGAGAAACCACATGGTCTATTGGGGGGCCATAGAAATAAGCCACCGAGTGTCGCTGCCGAGTCCTGTTCACCGTGACGCGGTGGAGCGCGCAGCTGAACCGTGCGTTTGAGACGATGTGGAGGAGGTCGCCGGTGTTGACCACCAGCGCGTCGGGTTGCGGATGCACCGGAACCCACCCAGCACCTTCCGTTAGGATTTGGAGGCCACTGCCGCTGGTTTGGCTCTGGTGGAGGATGGTGAAGAGGGACGTGTCCGTGTGCGGGGCTAGACCCATGGCCCGGTTCGGCTCGGGGCAGCAAGGGTAGAAGTTCAGCTGAACCGCTCCACAGCTGTTGGGTGAACCAACCCACTTCCTTTCTTCCTCAGAAATGCCCAACAAGTCCAACATCATGTCTGTTAGTTTCTCTGCTAGTGCCTTCATTTGCTTCTGATAGTTCTCCATTAGATCACTGACACACACAGTTTGAGTAGTTTAGAAATCTTAAGGTTTGTAGAAAGTCGTGCAATTTGATTACTTGAAAGGATCAATCTAGCTCGGTTTTTTAAGACTCTGTTTGAATCGAGAAAAATAGAAAGAAAAAAAAAAGAAAACACTTATTCTAAATATTTTAAATTTAAAATTTTAAAATAAATTTTTTTACTTTTCTTTTTTCTCTAATCCAAAAATATCCTAAGAGTTTGGCTGTAAGTAGCTGAGTTGAGATATTGTAAAACCTTTCTAATTTGAAGCATTATGTATATAATATTCAAATGATAACTTTACTCACAGAGTTGAAGTTTCAAAACTTGTTTTAAGCTACTTATTATCATATATAGAAAACATTCCAAATCTCTGACCTTAGCTTTTACAAATAACTTTATCATGTCCATGTGATGGCTCAAAAAATTTAATCAGATAAAGCTTGTGAGGACAAACTAATTAATTAACAAGTCTTTTTTTTTTCCTTCATTTATTATTTTCTCTTGGAGAGAGAGAGAGAGAGAGAGAGAGAGAACTGAAAACTAAAAGCACTTGTTTAATACGTGTGCTGTGCAATAAAGAGTTTGAAATAAGTTCAAACTATAACACGATTCTCCTCCAAGAATTGCAGTGGCTTCCACTCCTTGCAAGACTAAAAAATGTAAAATTATATGATTTTGTCCACGTTGCATGGAAGTGCATGAGAATTGTACTCACCAAAACCGTGCATGGTCATTAGGCCAAATCTTTCTGGCATCATCAGAAGGGGAACCCATGATGGTGAAGCCTTCGTGCCACATGTGCTTGGGGAAGAACGGCGATATCCGAGCCCTGCCGTAGCCGGTGGCGCCGCCGGGGGATCTCAGGGCCTTCAGCTTCTGCTCGGCGGGGAGAGCGAAGAGGCGCTTCGCCTCCACCTCAACCTCTTCAATAACACTCGAGGGTACCCCATGGTTCTTCAATTGGAAGGCACCCCACTTCTCACATGCAAGGCCTATGAGCTCCATGGCATTAGGATCCATGAGGTCAATGACGGGTATGGATGATCCAGCTCCATCTCCATCTCCGCCGGAGCATCCATTGAATGAGAAGTGGTCATCTTCATCACCAGATTGAGGCCATGCATGGGAATCGGGGAAGCTCCTAACCGAAGAGAAGTCCAAGGGGACAATATGACGGAGTTGGAGAGGGTGCTCTCTGTAGGCTTCAGAGAGAGTAGTCGCCATTATCAAGGTGCTAGAGAAAGCCTATAGATCAGGGTGTGATTGATGCGTTGATGAGAACTTAAGTATATAAATATATTAAGAATATGAAATCAAAACGACATTAGGTTAAAATGATACAGTTGGATGAAGGGTGGCTATTGGACTGAGTTGTGTCGGATTTTGGGTTGTGGAGGAATGTGGTTGAATAAGACAAAAGAAGGAACAAAACAACTTCTGAAAGGTTGTGGCATCTCTTAGTCTTAAATATTAAAAAGAAACTGTTTCTTTTTTTCTTCTTTTTTTTTCCCATGATAATTAGCTTTCACTCATTGATCGGCTAGGAAGAAAAGAAAAAATAAAAGAAAAACAGAAAAATTTGTAGAGAGGATCCCTTTTGTTTCCCTTTTCGCTTTTGTGGACAAAAATTGGGCACGCTTTGTCTTGTAGTGTAGGAAAACCCAAACGGGGATTGGCTGGAGCTACCAGATAGGGCAGAGAATTTGACAGGTGTTCTAAAAAAAAAAGTTGAAAAATGATTATTGCATAATTGTGTGAAAGGATATTGTATAAAACTTGAGTCATTAGAAAAGAAAATTTAAGTAAAATTTAATTTAATCAGCTTGTATAATATATATATAATAATACAATATTTTATATATATATATATATATATATATATATATATATATATATAAAAGATTGTATTATTATATATATTACTCAAAAGTTTTGTAATTTTATAGATTTGTCTCATTAAGTTGATCCATGTGTGCCATGAAAAGTCACAGAGATCTCATTGATTGGGAAAATCTTGCAAATTATGCAAGTGGCCCATCCTGATATTTATATTTATTAAGGAAGGCTGCCACTACGGGAGCATATGGAGAACTTTTGTGCTACGACTAAGCCTTTGCCTTTAAAAAGGAGATGATTCCCATATGCATGACAGGGGCTTAAAAGTTTGGGGTGGGAATGCTTTTGGGGCTGGTATCAGATCATTACACATGTAAATGTATAATAGGACATTATTTACAATTGCCCTGCGTCCAGGAGTAACAGGTTGACAAGATTATACTGAAGCTTTTTTTGCAGGTCTCAAAGATGGGAAGTGAAACACTTTAATCTTTTGTTTTTCTTTATACACTAATTACTTTTTATGTTATATTTAATATTGGGAGTAAATTTTTACAAATAAAATTTATATGCAATTTTTGTGCACAAATTGTATATATTTTGTATATAAGTTTTATTCATAAAAATTTATTCTTGTTTTATTTCATACTAGACATACGATTAATGTATGTTTGATATGGAATAAAAAAATGAGTGAAATTTTTTATGAATGAATTTTATATAGAAAATTGTATACAAAATTTATCTATAAAAATTTTATCTCTATTTTTATTCTCATACTAGATATACACTTATGATAAAAAAGAAAAAAAATTAAAAAAAATTAAATTTCTCTATCTTCTTTATTATTATTTAGGACAAGTGTGTGAGAAAAGATACAAAATTAAAATGTAAAAATAATATTTTTTTTTAAAGCAAAACTATTTGAATGATGGGCGATATGATGGAAAATATGTACGTGAGAGTGAATTCAAGCAGTACATGATGAGGACAAAGAAATTCAAATTCGGGTTCAAAGGTGTGTCTCATGAAAACAATTCCATGAGCTAGCTTTCAAAGTAGACCTTTCTATGTCTTAATTTCCTAAAATTTCCAGAAACATATAGAGGGGCATTAGCTAGCTCCATCTATAGTAGATATTGACTGAGACTAGTTTTCACAAAGTAAAAGGAGGAAAAGGTGCCTCTTAGACTCTTAAGTTAGACTTTAGGAGGTATTTAATAATTACATGTCTGAATAATTTTCAAGACATCCATGTTAAGTTTCGGAGAGCTATTTGAACACTTCATCGATTATTAAATTTTGTACATTAATTATTTTACCCAAGATAATATTTTTTTAGAATAATTAAGAGAAGCAATTTGAAGAATGAAATATATATTCTTACACGGAATCACTTTTTTTCTTCCTTTACAATCTCTTACCTAACAATATATCTAAACAAAGAAAAACTGTTTGATTCAGTTGACAAATTTCTGAATATATTTATACAGATAATTAACAATTTATAGAAAAAAAATTCATGTCATTTTTAGATTATATCATGACTTTCTTACAACAAAATCCTATATAAAAGTTAGTCTATCACAAGATTCATCACACACAAGAAAATTTTTTGTGCATAAATTGAACCATCACATGTGATTTGAAGGTCCAAAAACCGATAAACAGGGGAAGTAGCTGGGCTAGTGGAATTAATTAATACATTGTAGGTTTGAATAATGTCAACAGTCAAAAATTAATAAAAACTGAGTTTGAATTTAAGTTTTAACTTCTCCCGTTTGGATTAAATTATAAAAGATCGTAAATAAATTCATGTTAAAAAATTAATTATAAAATGATTAATTTAAAAATTTTAAAGTTGTTTTGATATCACATAGTATACACTCTAAACTTCAACGTATAGTTGTATAAATATTTTAAAAATAACTGGTTCTCACTTATTGAAATTATTATGTGTAACATTAATTATAAAAATATTTTTGTAAAATAAAAAAAAAAATACTAGGCTCACTATGTGAATCACACTGGGACATCATGCTATCCCTAAACGAGAATTTACTATTAGTAGCCAAACAAGATGTGCACTCGTTCCAAATCATGGAGTGGTGGTGTGACCACTCAAACGGGATTCTAGGCGACCAAAAGCAAAATTCAAACCAAACACAGTTTATTGCAAATAATTATTTGTCTGAAACGTAAAAAATTTGAGAGAATTTTGTTTAGTATTGTTTTTTATACCATATTTCACTTTGGTATCCTTATCCGGATACCTTTGCATTATTTAGATATAAGACTAATTAATCCTGTTCAAGATATTAATGATGTCCTTCCCAACAATGTAATTTTTAACTTATTCTATAAATAATTACTAATTTTTCACTAGCGTATTGAGAGAATTGTCGTGTCTCTCAATTGACATTTTTTTTATTTTTATTTATATAAGTATTTTATAAATTAATTAATTAATTATTATTTTATTATAATTATAAATCAATTAATTAAATAAAAATATTTTTGTAAAGAGATAAAATATGTTTGAAATTAGTTTAAACTATATAATGTAATGTTTGTGTTTATTATTTTATCTTTTTTTCTATTTGTGTTTAATTAATTATTAATGAGTTTTTATGAAAAGTTAAAAATTTGATACCAAAGAGGAAAATTTTCTTTATAATAGTATAGATGGATAATACAATATATAATCACAAATAAGAAGTGTGATTATTTCCTCAAAAAATATAAGGAGTAAAAGAAAATAAAAAAAATAATTTTCATTAGAATAACTATACTCTTTCTTTCTGTGATTATCATATATATTCTTGTGAGAAGACGTATTTTAAGGGTAACTTTAAAAAAATAACGTGTCAAACTAATTAAACACCAAACTAAAAGAAACTTACCTAATTTAACATCAAAGAGATCTAGCTGTAGATTCTTCTAAAAAAAATTCAATGGCTTTAACCATGAAGTCTATGCTTACTCTGTGAAAACTGACAGTCAGTCGGTAATTCCTCTAATGAAATATATGAATAATTAATGAAAAGCAGTTCCACAATGTGTAGACAGAGGATTGGCACAACCACGACATTAATTAAATGTTAAAAGCAGAGTGGGGAAGCCCCAGTCAAATTCGTCCATGATGTGCAGACAGAATTTTCAAGTTCATTTCAAAGCCATTACATGTATATACAAATACAAAAATGGGGAGCATGCAAGTCGGTACCGACTCCCTGTCTCTCTCTCTTTCTTTGCAACAACAATGACAGAACAAAGTAATCAAATTCTTCATGAACTCGCTCCTATTAATTTACATTATCTCTTTCTAACACAAACACCATAGAGGTCATGATCTGGGAAAAGTTTTCTAAAGCATTTGAATGATTGTCACTAATGCATATATATATAGAGAGAGAGGAGAGAGATATCAAAAATAAATTCTAACTATTAAACATAGTATATAAATGGATAGGATTAAATCTTATTTAAAGTTCACATAATCATTTAAAAAAGTCATATGATTTTTTGTTCTAACATTGACTATTTATATAAAATTTAATAATTACGATTCACCTGTCTTATCTCACAATATATAATTTTCTCGCTAAATATGCTATATATATATATATATAACTTGGTATCTTATAGTTTAATGTATTATATATATTACTGTATAGTTTCATGTAAGTAGAGTGGGTTTAAATTAGATTTTGTAAATTTAATTTTGTTTGAAAGTGAGTTTATAATAAAGTAATTTATATTTTAAAAAAAATTGAGTTTAAGAAAAAAACAAAAACTTTCACTTTATCAAATGAGTTTTTAAAATCAAAAGAAAATAATATTAATTAACGTTAAACAAAAGCTCTTAAAAGTCAATTTGGATACGATTACATGAAATTGATTGATTTTTAGTAGAAAAATCAAAACTTAGTTTACGTAATCATCTTTAAGATCAAATTCAACTTTAGTTCTTTTAATTTACCATAATTAAGTTTTTTTTTTTGGTATGACCATAATTAATACTTTTTTTCATAAGTATCATTCTAGTCAGTCATTTGAAATTAAGCAAGCCATTTATCAGGAAATTACAACACAACACAGGTAAATCTCCAGATTCTGTAAAATATCAACTAGCTAGATTCACTCAGAAAATATTTTTATTTAATCCAAGGCTACTTACTTAAATATTTTTTTTTCTTCTCCTCCTTTCTTCCACTTATATTTAGTAAGATTTAGTAAAAGTTTTACAATTCGAGCTTTTTTTTGGGGGTATAGAGGCTATATCTACTTTAATATAGAGAAAAATGATTGAATTTTGGAATCTGGACATTGAACTCCATTGAGTTTTAGGAGAGCGAAAAAGGACTTGATATAAATTGTTTGGAAAAGTAAGAATAATAAGAGATAAATAAAAATGATAAATATTTTACCTTTTGAATCGCCAATCAATCTTGTGCATAGATTTTGTAATTTTACAAATTATTTCATTTATTAGTGTTCCTCTCAGTCATTTGAGATCCAAGATAGAGTTTTTTTTTTTCTTTTTTTAAGATCATACATCCAAGGAGTTAATATAAATTGAGTAGATAGAATTAAGGGTGAAAACGCATATTATTTTTATTGGAAAAGTAAGAATAATATGAGATGAATGAACATGAAAAATATTTTACCTTCTTTTGAATTGTCAATATCAATCTTATGCATAGATTTGTAATTTTACAAATTATTCCCTTAATTAGCTTTCCTCTCATTAATTTGAGATTCAAAGTAGAGATTTTTACTTTTGTTAAGCTCATGTATCCGCATTAGAATATCTAATTATATATTTGTATCACATAATGAGTGAGTCATTAAGATAGTCAATAAAGGTTAGCTCAAATGATAAGATCAAGTTACATCGACTTAATGATTTTCGATTAGAATTCTACTAGTGATCACTTATTGGTAAGCAATCTATAAGTACTACTATAAACTTTCGGTGAAACTTGTAGCATGCCGTAAGCTCAAAATAAAACAACCCTCTTACTCCTAAATTTTGTTCATTCAAAAAAAAAAAAAAAGTATCAGTCACTCAAATGATTTTAGTCCTTCCCATAAAGTAAAACTATAAAAGGTTGAGTTACAAAAACTGCAAACAAACTCTCTAGTCATTAGTCTCAAGCCAGTCCCACCAAAGTTTGACTCTAACATCACCAACAAGGGTAAAGTGATGTCAGCCCTTACATCAACCCTTACTTACTTCTCACTTATAGTGTGTTGTTTTAGATTTTTGGTAATGCAAATTAAAGCGCCTTAACTGCCGTTTTTCTAAAGGAAAAAAAAATTTTGCTTCCTAATGTGCGTTGGTATTCGCGCTCACAAGTAAAACAAACGAGCGACTCATGCTTCAATGTTTTCTAAATAAAAGCATTATTTTAGTAGGTTATTATATAGAAATCTTATTTACAAAATATGCTTATTATAAACATGTTTGCAGCTTTCACTAATTATGATATACTTAAGGTTAAATTAAATATTTAAACCCTATAATTTATACTCATTTAATTTGGTCTCCACAGTTTTTTATTTTAATAAGTTCTCATAGTTATAATGTTTTCAATTTGATTATTCTCCGTTAAGTTATTCATATATGGTAAAACATTTGCTGATGTAAATATTGACATGTCCAGCTCTATGTTCTATAAAGACTTGTTTGAAAAGAAAAAACAAATTACAAAGACCAAATTGAAAATAAGTATAAATAATAGAGACTAAATATATAATTTAACCTATACATAAAATGTCCCTTATCTTTACAAATAATGTTATTCCAGCATTGCATTTCAATAGGGTTCAAATTGATCTACAGTCTCGTCCCTGCTTATAAAAAAATAATCCAATATAAAGTTTTACAATATCAATAAATAAAAAATATCATATCATTATAATTAATTTTTTAAATTTGAAATAAATCTTTTTAATTTTTTAAGATAAGGAACGTTATAGACATAATATTATGACTTACTAATCAAAACTCTTTATAATAAATCTACAAAAAAAAAAATCTTTATAATAGAAGTTAAATCGTTTCATGGTAATATCTAATCTCAAATATATAGATGCAAAAATAGAGTTGTAACGTTACTCCGTCTTTAGTTATAGTCCAAGCTTGACATGGGAGAAGCACTCCTCGCAGAGCTCTTGGCCAAGGATCTAATTAGCGTAGGAGAAATTGCGACCACAGCGCGCAATGCTTGGTGTTGACAGAGAGAAAGAAAGCGATAAAAATGGAGATAATGTGGAGAGTCTATGAAATGGTGAGAGAAAAAGAGGCTATGAAATCGCTGAGTGGATGCCACAAGCATTTAGAGAGTAACATCGTGATTAATGAGACGTTGAAAATGAAAGTTAAGAAGACACTCAGGAAGTGATGAGAATTAGATTCTGCTAGTAATGACCCAGGCTCATTAAGCAATGCAACCCATTAAACCTAAGCCCAATATGAAGTGGGTCAACCATGAGTTTGTGAATAATCCGACAGACCCATACAGTTACATTCTGTTAAGATAAAAGACACTTGTCTCTCAAAGATCGATGACTCAACAACAGAAAGAATAAGATAATAAGAGGATAACGAGAGCCACACGCACCATGCAACGATCGTGCTATAACACCATTACCCCCTATCTAACACTATAAATAGGAAAGACTAAGAGGAGAAAAGATAAAGTTTATGTCTCCAACCTTTCATATTCACTCTCAAATTCTGTTATACTCATTAAATAATCGAAATACCTTTGTAAATACCCCACCGTCGTCATGAACAACCTGGTTTAAAGCTCTTCGGTGAGGTCCAGAAGTCCTGAATACCCCTTACCAAAGTTGAGACAGGAACAAGAATATTGCAAATATGTTAATATGTCGTAAAACATAGAGTTGATAATAAGCTAACGCCGATGCTACATATCGCGAGCTTCAAAATTTATTATTATATTATAGATCGTCGAGAGAGTAAAATCAGCACTCGAGTTATGAGGCAGGAGTCTAGTTACTGTGATCCTATAAAACGGCATTAGAATTTTGAAGGATGCTTTCCCTTGTACCGCAGTAAACTGCCTTTACGACCCATCAAAACTGTGAATGGAGCAAGGAAAGGTGTGTTTAAATGGAGGACAAGACTAGGCAATGGCACCACTGAGGTTTCATAAACTGAAGTTAGACCCATTAGGGAGCTCCATCACCTGACAAGGTGACAGGAGTTTAGAAACTGCAACATATTCAAAAGTCTGAAAGCATTTCACAAATTTATCTGATACATCTGTTAGGCCTCTTTGAACAATCATCCTACTCCTACTCCCCCGCAATAAAAAGGCCAATAAGGAAAGAAAAAAAAAAAAAAACAGGTGAAGGATCAGAAGGAAATTAGACATCATGAGAGGATGATACCCAATAGTAATCAGAATATGAGAACGCTCTCGAGCATCCTAATAAATAGGAACAGAACTTTTCAGGCTCAAACTCAGTATCATTGTGCTCTTTTGTCTTCCGAACTGGGATTTGCCGCTTGAACCGGATTTCTTGTATCTTTAGCTACAATGCTCCCCTGATGTGCCCCTACAACCAGTTGTTTAGCAATGAATAACAAAGTGAACAGTTTGGAAGACATGAAACTCTTGACATTAAGAAGAAGAGCATTTTCTTGTGATCATGTCACAACCAAAATAATGAAAATATTTTAAGTTGGTTAAAGCAAGACATAAGAAATCTTAAGGTCAACCAAAAGGATGATGTAGGAAGGGATCAGTATTATTTTTGAGTAAATTATTTCAACCTCTTCTCTATTTATTTATTTTTTCTCAAAAACTCCTCTATTTTCAAAAACTTTTACAGACCTCTCTTCTCAAGAAATTTATGTGTAGCGTGTTTTTAAAATATAAGAGATGTCTTAGTAAGTACTTAAGGGAATATGTATAGATTTTTAAAAATACTTCAGGAAGTATGTGTAAGTTTTGAAAATAGAGGTAGGTTTTATGAAAAAAAAAAACAGGTAAATAGAGAAGAGATCGGAATAATTTACTCATTATTTTTTAGTTTTAGTGGAAAAGATCATGTATAATGATAATTGTTGAGAAAAAGAAGAATCATAGAAACCCTTAGTTTGTGTGAATGAGTCAGTGAAATTACACTGTCCTCTGTATCAGATTTTATAATACTTGTGTAATTAATATATAATAAAAAAGAATTAATGCAACGATCCTATTACATGATCTACATTATTCTAATTGATTCTTTACGTATTCTACACTCCCCTATCAAGCTAGAGCATATAAATCATATGCACCAGCTTGTTACAAACAACTAATTTGAGGATATCTGATAAACTTTGTGAAAACATTTGTTAATTGATCATTTGAATTGACAAAGTCAATGGTGATGCATCCAGCAAAATCTTTTCTCGTATAAAGTGGCAGTCCACTTCTATATGTTTGATTCTTTCATAAAACACTGAATTTGAGACAATGTGCAGAGCTGCTTGATTACCACAAATCAGTGCATTTGCTTAACATCTCCAAATTTTAACTCTTGAAGCAATTGTTTCAGCCATATAAGTTCACACGTTACCAATGTCATAGTTCAATATTCTACTTCTGCACTTGACCTTGCAATAACACCTTGTTTCTTACTTTTCCAAGATAACAAGTTGCCTCCAATCATCACGCAATAACCTTTGGTGGAACGCCTATTTGAAGGAGAGCCAGCCCAGTCTGCATCTGTAAAACCAATGATCCGGGTATATCCTTTGTCTTCATAGAAAAGACCTTGACCCGGTGCTCCTTTGATATACCTGAGTATTCTAATTGCAGCAGCCCAATGACTATCACAAGGAGCTTGTAAAAATTGACTCACTACACTTACAGCAAAAGAGATATCTAGTCGAGTAATGGTAAGATAGTTTAGTTTACCAACAAGTCTCCAATATCTCCCAAGATCCGACAAAGGCTCCCTCTGTCCTGGTAAAAGCTTGATGTTTGGATCCATAGGAGTATTTATAAGTCGACAATCTATCATGCCATTCTCCTTTAAGATATCAAAGGCAAACTTTCTCTAAGAAATAGCAACACCAGTAGAGGATTGAGCGATCTCAATACCAAGAAAATATTTAAGGCGACCCAAGTCCTTAGTCTGAAAATGAGGAAAGAGGTGTTATTTTAGTTGATTGATACCGTCTTTGTCACCTGTGATGACAATATTATCTACATATACCACTAGAAAGATACCCTGACGTTGAGGATAATGGCGGTAGAAAACAGAGTGATCTACCTCACTGCAGATCAAGCCAAATTGTTGAATTACTATACTAAATCGTCTAAACCATGCCTGCAGAGACTGCTTCAACCCATAAAGAGAGCGAAGTAAACAACAAACTAATCCAGACTCCCCCTGAGCAACAAAACCAGAAGGTTGCTCCATGTAAACCTCTTCAGCAAGTTCACCATGTAAGAAGTCATTCTTAATATCAAGTTAGAATAGAGGCCAATGTCGCATGACAGCTATGAATAAAAGAAGCCAAACAGAAGCAATCTTGGCAACAAGTGAGAATGTATCACCGTAGTCTAAACCATATATCTGAGTATATCCCTTGGCTACTAGGCAAGCTTTAAAACGGTCAATTTGTCCATCAAGACCAACTTTCACAGCATACACCTATCGACACCTAACTGTGGACTTACCCTTAGGTAACAAAACTAACATCTAAGTGCCGCTAGAGTGTAACACTTACATTTCATCAACCATAACCTATTGTCACCCCGGATGGGATAGTCCCTCACTTGTAGTCTTGGGAATACAAACATATGACAAGGAGGTGACAAAAGAAAAATATGGAGAGGACAAACAGTGATAACTTAAAAAGGTGTAAATAGGATGAGGATTACAAGTAAAACAAATACCTTTTCGAATGGCAACTAGCGGACTAGCTGGAGGCAGGACCTGGAGCGGTAAAGGTGCTGGTTCAGGGCTAGAGTCCACCGGTACCACTATAAAAGTATCTTGAAGTGGAGTAGAAGGAGTGGCTTCGGTAGGATGTTCAAGTAAGAGAACAAGAAGAACATTAGACACTGAAAAATGCCTAGCAGGAAAGATGAAAATAATGATGACTCCTCAAAGAAGGTGACATCAGCTGAAGTGATATATCGGTTACTGCCTAGATGAAAGCACCTATATCCTTTCTAGAGAAGGGAATAGCCGTGAAAAACACACATAAGGGATTTTGCTTGAAGTTTGTCCTATCCAGTGGTTAGATTATGAACAAAACAAGTGCAACCAAAAACACGAGGTGCAATGGAATACAACGGTTAAGATGAAAACAGAATAAATGAAGGAATTTGATTATTTAAAACAAAAGAAGAAGACATGCGATTAATCAAATAACAAACAGTGAAAATTGCATCACCCCA
The DNA here is from genome assembly GCA_019955255.1 of Castanospermum australe. Classification (NCBI taxonomy): domain Eukaryota; kingdom Viridiplantae; phylum Streptophyta; class Magnoliopsida; order Fabales; family Fabaceae; genus Castanospermum; species Castanospermum australe. The sequence goes on along the minus strand of NSJW01000337.1, from coordinate 461,415 downwards.
AATCGTAGAGGGACATGATTATAAATAAGTAAAGTTCGTGCTGTTTCAATGAGATGACGATTCTTACACTCAACAACAATATTTTGTTGTGGTGTGTGAGCACAAGAGGACTAGTGAAGAATACCCTATGAAGCCATAAAAGAGGTAAAAGAAGAAGAGAAATATTCACGGTCATTATCACTATGTAAAATGCAAATAGAAGTATTAAATTGATTGTGAATTTTAGCACAGAAAGATTGAAAAATAGAGAAGATCTCAGCACGACTCTTTCTTAAAAATAACCAAGTGTATCGGGAAAAGTCATCAATAAAAGTTACAAAATACTAATATCCCATAGTTCTAGTAGTTCCATAAGATAAGGAATCTTATGGATGGGGATATATTTGAAGCATTTTTTGTCTATAGCTCTATGGGCTGTCTATAGCTGTCAATTATTAAATGGACCTTTAGATATCATGAATAAAAAGACCTCTTAGTGAATATTAAGCAATGGACAAGTGTGGAAAATCTTTTTTTTGAAGACCCAATACCGTGGAAGCCTATATTTGATATTATGAATGAAGATAGTAAAACATTAGCTAGACCATGACACATGAAATTTTGATGCTATTTGATCTATGGACATACTGCCACTGAGGAAAGGAAATCTTACATTTCATTTAATTTTCTTTTACCGTACTTAAATTCTTGGCTTCAATATATAGTTTCTTTGACTCATATTATTTCTTGTAGATGTGATGACAAATAGAATATCCTCAGTGAGGGAGTTGATTTAAAGTTGTGGATTTTATAATTTTACTTTTTTCATATATGGATAATTCTAATAATCAGACAGGAGAGAGCAATACTGTTGACCAGCAATCCTCCTCAAGTTCTAGTCGTAGAAAAAGTGATCCAGCATTGAAACATGTTAGTTTGGCTCACGAAAATGGAAAGCCAGTGTACACATGTTTGCTTTGTTTGACACGATATAAAGGAGGAGGGATTAATAGGATGAAGCAGCATCTTGCAGGAAAACAAGGACAAATAGCTTTGTATAAAACAGTTCCTCATTGTGTTAAGTGCCAAATGTTAGCACATTTCAAACAAACAAAAAAAAATAAGGATGATAAAGTGAGCTTCGGTGATAATTATGATAAAGCAGAAGAACAAGAAGAACAAGAGATTACTCCTCCACCTCTACCAACTAAAATGTAACGTATTGGAGACAAAGCAAGAGAAAAGCAAGTGCTTCCCAACCAATTGGTAATTATTTTGCACCAAGGACAACTCCCGGAGCCCAACCAAGTTTAAAAAGTATTTTTGCTAGCAAAGAAGTCATACATAAGGCTAAATTAGGAATAGCTAGATGGATGGTTGATGCAGGCATTCCATTTTCATGCAATTTAATCACCTTATTTTCAAGCTGCATTGGATGGTATTACTGTTATTGGACCTAGTTTTAAAGGTTCATCTTACGATGAAATGAAGGATTCACTTGTTGGGAGATCTTAAGAACGAGTGTCAGCTACTTGTTGATAGTTATCGAAGTTCATGGAAAGAAATTGGTTGTACACTTATGGCTGATGGTTGGACTGATCAAAGGCAACGAACTCTAATTAATTTTTTGGTATATTGTCCTGCTTGTATGTCCTTTCTGAAATCTGTTAATGCTTCAAACATGGTGAAAAATGCCACAACATTATTTAATTTGTTTGTTAATGTTATTGAATGGGTTGGACCCAATAATGTTGTGCATGTGTTGACTGACAATGCAGCCAATTATGTAGCAGCTGGAAGACTTATTCATGATAAGTATGAACATATTTTTGGTCTTCTTGTGCTGCCCATTGCATGAATCTTATTTTGAAAGATATTGGTAGCATGTCCCATGTAGCTAACCTTACATCCCGTGCTTCAAAGATAACTATATTTGTTTACAACCATATAGTGTTTTTGTCTTGGCTTAGAAAAAGGCCAGGTTGGAAGGAAGTTGTTCATCCAAGAGCTATCCGTTTTGCTACTGTTTTTATTTTATTACTTTAAAAAGTATTTATGAACATAAGGAAAACTTGTAAGCTTTGGTTGAAAACAATCATTTCACTGGATACAAGCTAGGAAGAAGTGTTAGTGAAAAAGCTGTTAGTGATATTATCTTGGATTAATAAGTTTTGGCATGATTGCTTTATTGTAGTGAAAATTGTAGGCCCTTTAATCAGATTGTTGAGAATTATAGATGCTGATGAAAAGTCTTCATTGGGATATGTATATGAAGGTATGCAAATGGCTAAAAATGCTATCAAGCATATGTTTAAGAATAAGAAAAACGTGTACAAGCTTTATACAGAAATCATTAAGGCTCGATGGGAGAAGCACTTGCATCAGAATCTCCATGCAGCATCTTACTTTTTAAATCCTGCTTTATTTTATGATGAGAAATTCATTGAGAAGCACAAGTCATGCAAGGTTTACTTAACTTGCTTGATATAAAAAGCCTTTGCAGTGATCCAATTAAAGCAATGAAGGAGACACAGGTATATCGAGAACACAAGGAAAGTTTTGATAGGCCAAGTGCTTTGAAAGCAGCCAAGGAGCTTCAATCGAGTAAGCAATTTTATTTTTATATGCTGATTTGTTTTAATATTTTGAAACCTATTATATATAATTGATGGTTGATGTTGAGAATTATATTCATTTCTATGTAGATCAATGGTGGACATTATTTAGCACTAATACTCCATATTTGAAAAAGATAGCATATCGTGTCCTTAGTCAAACAGCTTCTTCCTCAAGATGCGAGCAAAATTAGTCTTTTTGAACAAATTCATAATAAAAGGAGGAATAGGCTAAAGCATCAAAGATTCAATGATCTTGTGTATGTGACTTATAACTTGCATCTTAAATCCAGATATATTAATAATTTAAGTATTTAGCACTTTTATATTAATGGCGCCATTTATTATGTTTAAAACTTTATGTTAGTAAACTGAAAAATTATTATAATACTTTGTTTATTTGTTCTAGGTTGCATCGAAAGAAAAGGATGTATGATCCAATTTGATTATGAAAGTATTGACAATGTTGACTTTTGGGTGATGGAAGAAGATCCCGAGCCAGAGTTTGGTAATGAAGAGATTGAAAATTTAATCTATCAAGACAATGTCATTCCTTCTTATCATGTTAGTGAGTCTTATTCTTATAATTCTATATAAAAGTATTGGCATTATGTATTACTATTAACTAAGTCTTTTATTTTGTTAGAAGGCGGAGATGTTGATACTGAATTTGATATACCTGAAGCAACAATGCAGCCTTTATTTGATGATGATCATGATGGTGGAGATGAACAAGAAGATGATCTTTTTGATGAAGATATTCAACAAATTAATGCTGATTATGATGATCCTGTTTAATTTGTGAACTTTTTTATAATTACTTTTAATGGAACATTGTTGAACTTGTGTTGTTTACTTGTTTAAGATTGTTATTGTTAGTATGATTGACTATCATGATAGATTAATATTGTGTTTGTGTAAGACTATAAATTGTGAATTATGTGAAATATGTTTATTTTGGTTAATTTGTATGCTATATTGTTATGTGGATTAATGTTGTGTTACTCATATGAATGTAATACTTTTTTTGCTTTATGATACTATTTTTTTATATTTCAAATAATTTTATTATTAATTTATATTATATTTTTATAATTTTTATTTATTTTATTAGTATATAAATAATTTATATATATATATATATATATATATATATATATATATATATATATATATATAAAAACTATACTTATATTTATATATAAATATAAATATATATTTAATTATATTCTGGTTCGACCACGGTGGAACTATTAAATCTTGAATCAGTACCTCGACCGGTTTCAGTGACCGGTTCGATTTTCAGAACCTTAAAATTACTAGTCTGAGAAGCAGAAACAGAGGTAGATAACTGAGCAGCCTGATACGCTAGATAACCTTCATAGGCAATAGCTGGGATAGTGACAATGGGCACGTCTGAAGAGTCAGATGCAAAAACAAGAGAGTCTGACTAAGCAATATTAGTTATACGAGGAAGTTTCCCATGATAACATTCATCAGTGTGGCCAAACCTGTGACAATAAGTGTACTATGGACGTTGACCTTTGCCACGATCATGAGGCCCAGAACTGGCAGCAATAATGGTTGACTGAGAAGCCAGAACAGAGGCATCACTAATAGATGCAGCCAGAGCAGGGACAGACTGAGTAACTCGAAGTAGCCGAGTAAAGATATCCTTTATAGAGGGAATAGAAGCACTAGTCAATAGTTGTTGACGGAGAGAATCGAGCTCAGGAGGCAAACCAGCCAATGTGAGAAGCATAAACAACTTGTCATAGTTGATTTCTTGAGTTGCAATATCAGCAGTAATAGAAGAAGTTCAGTGAACTTAGTACGAACACTCTGAATATGACCGAAATAGCTAGACATGAATTGATATTATTCGCGAATATTAAGCATATCAGAGATAACACCATAAAGCACTGAATATCATTAGTGTACAGCAATTTGGCTTTGGTCCACACCTCATGACAAGTCTAATATGGTCGAAAAAGGAAAAGAATCTCACGACCAATGTTATTCCAAAGGAGACTGTAAAGTTGACCATCAATTGCCTCCCAAGTATCTTGATCAACCGCATAAATATTTGATGCTTTCTTTGTTAAATGATTAGAAAATCTTTGAACTTTAAACCAGAGCTCAATTGCAGGAGCCCAATGCAGATAGGTGGAACCATTAAGTGGTTCAATAGTGATGATTGGAGATGCCAGAATTACAGAACTAAAAATGCTCGACTTCCCAGTGGAGGAAGTTGTACCAGAGGTGGACATAATGAGCACAGAACTTCAGGAAACCCAAAAAACAAGAACCTGAGTTGAAAGCAGGAGACCCAAAAATCACGATAGTAGACGCGGTTCGTGGAGGTAGGAAAGCCAAACACCAATTGGAAGATCACGAACCACATGGATAGGGGCTAGATCTGGCTGGAAAACACACAGAGAAGTGGTCAGAAGAAATGGCAGCCGAAAAAGGTCCAAAACGAGCTCTCACGCACGCTGGAAACGCGAACGAACCAGTTTCCGTTGACTGGCGCGTGGCGGCGCATGGAGCTCCGATGACGACGCAGGTCCGGGGATGGGACAGGTGGGGAGGCGCACGTCGTGGTAGGGTAGGGTCGATTGCCGGAGAAACACCCCTCAGATGCGTAGATCTAAGATGGAAGCCGCAGGAGGAGAGAGAAAACAACACTGACAGCAAGGAAGCGAGAAAAAAAATTTGGGTTTCTATCCCTAGGCTCTAGATATCATGTTAAGAGGAAGAAGGATCATAGAAACTCTTAGTTTGTATGAATGAGTCAGTAAAATTATACTGTCTTCTGTATCGGATTTTATAATACTTGTGTAATTAATGTACAATAAAAAAGAATTAATGCAATGATCCTATTACATAATCTACATAATTCTAACATGATTTTAATTGATTCTTTATATATTCTACAATAGTCAAACTTCAAAAGTAGGCCATTCAAACCACGTAAAATGTTTGAGGATTACCTGCTGGAGTATATGCTCGATCGCCTGGTCCAGCGGCATGACTGTAACTGCCAACAGTAGACAATTTCCCATGAAGCTCCTGTGGAAGTGCCACGGTGCTCACTACAAATGTGTCATTTTCTCCGGTGAGCAAGTTAGTATCATGAAACATCTTTACAGCAGATTTGGGTGAGAACGTTGTGGACCAAGATCCACCATTTGACCCAGCTAAAGCCATTATAACATCTGCCTGCATACATCAGATAGAGCACGCAGAAGCATGATACAACATGAAAACCAAACTGCCTCTTTGAACATACATCAAATTTCAGATCAGCGGAATGACCCAAATTAGAAGGGAAGAAAAAAATAACACCCTTCTGTTACGAGGCCTTAAAGGCTAAGCAAACCTATATGCACTTGTAAACTTACAAGAACATCATAACTTGCTCACTACATCACGTTAAAACCTAGCTAATAGGCAAACTGGTAAAAATCAAAGTGAAATGAAATATATCCATGCAAATGACCATACACAAAAGGAAATAAAGGGTATTACATAAAATCAGACATGACTGAATATAAAGTAACACAGTTTGGCACAAAATGCTCCCTGAAATGACCAAAGTTACAAGTAATTTGCAATTGAGAACCCATCTTTGAGCAGATAATCATGCAATACAACTACCATCTTTGAGAAGACGTAGAGACATACTTCAACATTGCCTGTTGCCAACTAAAATTGCAATTCAGTTAATCTAAAAGCATAATGCTACTCCCAGCAGTTGTCAGTTCAAAATTTCAACATGAGGAAGCAGATTAAGAAATCATTGATGCCTTTGCCAGACATCAAAAGACAAAAGGAAATAACTGACCAAAATTTGTTATAAGAAGTTCCAGATATATCCTACCAAAAAAATGATTTGTATGCATTTTTTTATTATATACCACAGAGGTAATGTATGCAGAAGAATTGAATTTTCATTGATGAGTATATTATGAATACACTATCTGCATGATAAAGTTTTGATCCTCCACTAGATACTGCCACAAAGACAATATATCAATTCTGCAGATGTCTTTTTCATTTTATGCTATTTGACACAGAAAATTACTGGTGCTCATTACAGTTATTATTCTTCCAACCAGACTATGCAATGGTCCCTACTCCCTACTGTCTTGACAGAGCACATGATCGTTGTTAACTTCACAAATTTTTTTATCTGACTTCAAACTCTATGAGCTGTATCTTGCCAACATATGGTTCCAGTTTTATGATAACGGTCACCAACATATTTGAGCATATGTGACAATCACCAATTCACCATCACCTAATCTCCAAAGTCAAGGCAATAATTATACACACACATAGAAAAGAAAGAAACACAGATACAAGCAATGTGAGAGTCTAAGCAGATGGAAATTAAAACCAAGAACTGGTGGTGCTCCAGAACACCTGCTACTACCAAATCAGCAAAAACACATTGAAGTTAACAATAAATATGCAAATTAAAAAAGATTTCTGACATAGAAAAAGCTAGCATAAACACATAGTTGTGCTCAATGTGATGAATTCTCATTAAAAAGGGGGATAGAAGAGAAAGATGCGGCAAACCAGCAGTAAATGCCAACACGTTTTGGAACTCAAAGCAGTAAAAGCAATTCCTAAGCAGCATTGCTAACATCTAATATCTGCTGACTTATTATTTCAGGACAAAGAGAATACAACATCATCCATGATTTGCACAAAAAATTATCATCAAAATCCGGACACAAGGACCTTCTCCAAGTCCAAAACATGAAAGTAAATTCAAAGCTTCATCAACAACAAAACATACAAGAATAATAGGCTTTAATCTCCAGGTTGGAATCTGAATGCATGTCTAACACAGTATTTTACTGCAATTATTGCCAACCCCATTCCTTTTAATCCAAGCCCCAAATTTCTTTTGACAGCTTCAGGTTTTGATGCAAACAGCTATAGCAATAAATTCCTAGTGGAAAAGTGACACTGCCACAGATTAGTAAACTTAGCTTTAACTCACCATTGGCAGTACATTCTGGAAAGCCAAAGATCATAAGAAGAATTTGCAAACTTTCAAATCTCAGCAGGAAATATTTTGAAAAGTTCAGCAAAGAAAATTTCACAAAAGAAAAAGATACAAAAGTGAACTGCAAACCACAAACTGACTTCAACACTAGAGTCTCAACTAACTCCATAAAAATCACCAATGTATATTCTATTTAAAAAATAAAACGAAATATATATTCTCTAACACTAGTAAAATAAGCAATTTTCAATAGTGATTTCCACCTGAGTACCAAAACACCTATATTATTGGTTGCTAAAGATTTTCCAGCAACAATTATAGATTCAGCACAAGCACCAGACGGTGCATGGACTAGCAAAAAAAAAACTGTTGCATCAACAACATCAGTGCATCTAGGAAATGAACTCAGAACACCAAGACATGTTTCTCAAAATCAGAATGACAGTCTAAGTTCCTTTGAGAGGTTAAACTTTTCTTGCCATTGCCATAGGGCTTTGAAGAAAATGTTGCCTAGCAGTTTTACTGATAGAGGAAGAATGATTATTGAACCACTAAATCAAAGACCAAATTGCACAACACAAATTTTCACTAAATGCAATAAACAGGTATGCCTCAATAACAATCAGAGAGCAGACCTTATTAGGCTCGACATCATCAAACACGTGAGCTTGACCTCCATAAAAAATAGTCATCTGACGGCTTGCAGATGTTAACCCATGTCGACTGCAGGTAATACCAAAATGCATAAAATCCTTTTTCCAAGGTGAAGGTGATGAAAATTAAAAGAACCAAGGTGAATTGGGCAACTGTATTAATAAGATTTACCTCGGAGGTGTGGAAGATTCTGGGTCTATTATATTAGTTACAGGCTTTGGTCTGCTTCCACCAAGCAGTACTGCAGATGAAGTTTTCTCAGTGGCAGCAGTGGTTGTGTTCATAGAACTCAAAATTCCAGGGCCCTTGATTCCAGTTCTAGATCCTTCATCAGCAGCTGACTGGGAGATAAATGAAGGACCAGTATTGGTATCCTTCATCTTGTTTGGAGCTATTTGGTGCACAAAAGGTGTTAATTGACCCCCACGTGGTGGATGCTGCATGGAAGGGCCAACATTCATGAGAACTGATCGGTCCCACTTATTGGCATCAATCTTAGTGCCAGTGGGAGGCTGAAATATCTGAGAAGCAGAAGTTGGCTTCAGTGACTGCATACCAAGAAACACTTCATCATCATTAGGCCTTCTAACCCGCTCCCCTCCAGCTGCATTTCGGAAGATCTGTATAAAAACAAAACACGAGATATCACATAATAGAGGGCAAAAGCAAAAGTATTTTTCTGTTTTGGTTATTTTGAATATAGGAAAAGAATTATGTGAGACCTTCATCAAATGTGAGTTTTGAAGGGAGTCAGGGACCATTTGGAAGGCATCTCTGGAGGAACCCATAAAAATGGAATCAGAATTACTTCTCTTGTTTCTCACTAGTCTGTTACCTATCTCAGTGCCAGAAAAATCACTCCTCGGACCATAGAATGGAACTCCCTCAAGATGATTTCCTACCTGTCTTTCTATCAAATTGATGAGGGAAAACATTACACTCGTATAAAATTGAAAACCCTCAAAAGATTAAAGAAGCTTCCATAAATATCTTGTATTTTCAGCATTATAAGTAATAAAAAAAAAAAAACTTGAGGACTAAGAATGCACATCCATTCAATGAAATCTCAAGAAAAAGACAATATAATAACAAGAATTATGAAAAAGACTAAAAAGATATATCATCATTATTACCCAATGCACAAGCGTTGACAAAACATAACAATATGCTTGATAAAGTTTTCTGTTTAAAACAACAGAAATTCTCATCATAAATTCATGATTTCAGTTCTCCTGCTCTCGATTGTAAATGAAAATATATTTGAAGAAGTACGAAGCACAGAATCGAACCAAACACCATAATGCAAAGAAAAACTATGGGCAGAAAAACCATGACAGAAAATTTACAGAACTTCTATTCCTACTAACTAAATGCACACTAGATGAATGCTTAAGAGAGTGAAGAAAAAAAATGTTTAAGAAAAAGAATATAACAAATCCAAACACACAAAAACCGTGTTCAGAAAACGAAGACCAACAAAACCTACCCCCTCCAACACTGACCTTACTAAAACTAAGCCATCAGAAAGATACCCCACTACGAAAGAGCAAGAGCAAGAGAGAGAGAAAGACAATGAACAAAAACTGAGAAATTCAGTAGATGAAAACTGATACAGGAAACAAATCACAAGTAACCAGGGCCTCCATTGAAAAATCTAAACCCCACCAATCAACAACATGCTGGAGAGAGAGTGTAAGAGTATGCGTTACACGGGTGTGAGCCAGTGTGCCTGTGAAAAGAGAATTTTTTTTTATCCCTTCATTTCTTTTAATTATAAGAACTGAAAGCTCAAAACAAGTGGATTTAAGAAGAGCAAAGATCGTATTTTTAAGCAAATGGGGGGGGGGGGGGGAGACTCACTCACCGGAACCGATGTCAGAGGTGGTTGAGAAGGGGCCACGAGCGCCGCCGGAAGAGGCACCAACAGACACCGATGTCGACGACGGCGACGCCTCCGAGAGCCTCGCATCGGCAGTTTTAGGGGCCAAAACTACAGGCGAATCAGTGGGCTTCATGCCCAGAAAGTCATGGAGAACAGGCTTCGCTAACTGTTGGCTCGAACTGTTGCTGCCATTGTTATGCTGCTGCTGAGCCATTCTCAGCACGGCCATCCCATACCCATCTTGCCCTGCATAGCTCCTCCCGCTCCACAGCGACACGAACACAGAGAGAGAGATAGTGGGAGAGTGAGAGAGAGGGGAAAGCAGAAGAGAGCACGATCTCCAGAAAAGATAAAAGAAAGATAAACAGAGAGAATCAAGGCCCCTTTCGAGAGGGAGAGAGAAAAGAGAATGAGAGCAATAAAAAGCAAAAGGTCCTCGGCAATTGTTCTCTTCTGTTCTGTTCAATTTAATGAGCGCCTGTCTGTCTCCGTGTTCCGTGTTCTGTGTTCTCCCCAATTTAGATCATTTTGTTTGAGAAAGAAAGATATATATTATATTATATTATATTATATTATATTAAAATATGAGTTATAAAATTTATATTTTATATTTAATTTTTTTTTGTATTTTTTATTTTTAATAAGATATTTTTTTTATTTTACTTATAGGAGAAAATCTTTATCGTTGCTGTCGTTTTTTTTTTCTGTTGGTTATATATGTTGTGATAAATGTCATAAACTTGTGCATTCTTCTGGCAAATTTTTTTCCTGCATCAGTATAGATAGACGGACAGAGAGAATCTAGTGCATATTTTGATAAAAGATTTTAAAAAAGAGAATATATTTTTGGATAAACTACTAAATTAATTTTTAAAAAATAATAGTATGTGTATATTAATTTATAAAAAATTTAATCTATCATATAATTTTTTAATATTTTTAAAATTACTTTAAATTAGTTCTTATGACAATACAAATTAGTTTATCAAATAAGTCAAATTTTAACTACTGAAAAAATATTCAAAGTTTATAAAATTAATTAATTTATTTTTAAGAACTAATTTGCACTCGTTATTATTTTTCAGAAACTAATTTAGTAGTTTATTCTATATTTTAAGAGAATAAGAAATGTTAGATAAATGTTTTATATTTGATACAAGACATTTGAAAATTTTAAATATTTTTATCAGGATTTTTTTTACATAAAATGAAGAATTGAAATAACAAATGAATAAGTATTTATTGCTAGAACCCATGTTAACCGTTTGCCCATGGAAAAGTTAGTGGAAGACACGGAAAATGTGGAATTGAAGCGCTAGGGTTGAAGCTAAGATTGTAACCGGACATAGCCTTTTTTTGGGTAAGAGATTTTAAAAGAGAAATTATATTTTTTAAGAGAAAAAAAAATGTTATAATTTTTTTTAATATTTGATACAAAATATTTGAAAATTTTGGAGTATTATTATTATTCTGTATTTATTATTAGAACTCACCGCAACTGTTTGCTCATAAAAAAGCTAGTGAAAGACACGGAAAATGTGGAGTTGAAGTGTTAGGGTTGGAGTTAAGGATTGTAACTGGACATAGCCTTTATCTGGATAAGAGATTTTAAACGAGAGACTATATTTTTTAAGAGAATAAAAATATGTTATAATTTTTTTATATTTGATTACAAATATTTGAAAAATTTGGAGTATTTTCAAAATTTTGTTGAATAAAATGAAGAATTTGAAATAATAAATACTTATTAACGAAACCCACCGTAACCGTTTGCTCATGGGAAAGCCAGTGGAAGACACAAAAAATGCGGAGTTGAAGCGTTAGGGTTGAAACTAAGAATTATAATTGGACATAACGTTCATTTAGATAAGAGATTTTAAAAGAGAGACTATTTTTGAAGAGAGAAAAAAAATGTTATAAAATTCTTTTATATTTGATACAAAATATTTGAAAATTTTAGAGCATCATTATGAAGATTTTTTTTTACATAAAATGAAGAATTTGAAATAACAAATACAAAAGCATTTATTATTGGAACCCATGGTAACCGTTTGCTCATAGTAGAGCTAGTGGAAGACACAAAAGATGTGGAGTTGAAGCATTAAGGTTGAAGCGTTAGGATTAGAGCTAAGGATTGTGACAAATGTATCCTTCATCTCCACTAAATCATCGATTAGAGTTGTGGATAATGATGCACTGACATAGCTACTCCACAAATTTTCCGTTTCAAGGACAGATCATGTTCAATACTGACGCTGATATGATGATATCTATTTCCTTCTTGTTTCCCTCTTTTTTTTTCAATTTTTGGTCGAAGCTTGTTAGAGCGATGGCGAAACAAGAAGAAGCGGCCAAACACGACATGGATGCGGTAGAGACATGGCCTGAATGTGGTCTGTTCTTTGTGCTTCATTTGTAAGATTAAAGTTAGAACTCATCTATTCTTACAGATCTACATATGCAGTTTAGCGATGGTAAATGGAAATGTTCTTCGTGCTATGTTATTTTAGATTTTTGCTTGTTACGTTTGTTTTGTTGTTTTCCTCTGGATGGGCTATGTTGATCTGTTGCAATTGCAAGGAATTGAACTAAATATTTGCTGCATTATTTGTGATACTTAATCCTTTATATATAACTTGAATATATCCTATAGAATATGGTTGGTACGAGAATAAAAATGAAAGATAATTTTTTTATGAATGAGTTTTGTATATAATTTTTTATATAAAACTTATCTATAAAAATTTTGTCCTGATTTTTACCTTCATACCAAATATACACCTAGAGTAAATTATTTCAATCTCCTTTGTATTTACCTATTTTTTCACAAATCTTCATCTATTTTTAAAACTTACTCACATTTTCTTAAGTATTTTTAAAAATTTATACATATTTTTCTAAATACTTACACAAACTTTCTTTATATTTTAAAAGTATACTACATATACCTTTTTTTCTCCCTTGAAAAGAAAAGTCTGTGTAAATTTTAAAAATAAATTGATTTTTTTAAAAAAAATACAAGTAAATAGAGAAAAAATTGAAATAATTTAATTTATCCTTTATGGTAATAATGTAAGCAAAATATAATGAGATATCCTTTATTGAAGCAAATGTTTGTATAGAAAGAAAATGTAATGACAAATTAATTGGAACGAGAATGTAATTGGGGAAGAAAATAACACAATAGTCTTATTGTAGCAAATAAATTTTAATAAAAAGCAATGTCATCCAATTGTAAACAGATAGGTCACCTCAATGGCATCTTTGAGCTATGTTTAGATATCACGTTGCAGCATTTTAAAGAGTTTAAAATATTAAGTGAATTAAATTGTATCAATTTATTTTCTTTCATTTGGAATTTTTTTAGATACTTCTTATGTGCAATTATTAAGTTTCGTGTGTCTTGTAGTCTTTGAGGCATACGCACATTTCAAGTAATGGCCGAATTGCCAATGAAACTCATGGGAGGAACTCAAATTTTTTTTGGTTCCTCAAACATGTCCCCTTATTAAATACTGTTTACTAAGTGGAAAGTTACGCGACTATTTTGAATCATGTCTTATCTTTTTTAGTTTGCAAGTAAATTTTATTTTAGAGTAAATTCCTCTAACTTTACTTTTTTTTATAATTTTTTTTATTTTCTAAACTTACACATACTCTTTAAATATTCATACAAACTTTTTTTTTCAATGAATTCATGTGTAGTTAGTTTTTAAAATATAAGAGTAGCCTGTGTAAACACTTAAAAAAATAAGAAAAATCTCTACTGGCATCCTCAAATTAGTTTTTATAATAATTGATACTAAGTTCATCCTTATACGATTTTTGGGACTCACTTCTCATATCAAATTAATACATTGAAAAATATTAATTCTCCTAAATATTTTGGCTCAAGATTAATTCAAACCCAAATAATTAAAATAGAGAAGACACCTCCTTATCTGTGTCAACTCATTTTGTCAAAGGAATTGCAATTTTTTTTTTGTATGGTATTCTCATAGACATTCCTATGAGATTGATCTCTTGGACACTATCATAATTAAGAGGCCCTCCCTAATAACTACTTATATAAACAATTTTGAGAATTTTCAAATTGTTTGGATAACTGAACTGATAAAATTAACTTTTGCATTACTCCACTTCGTAATTTTCAGTTTCAGCATAAGTGACATTACAGAGAACACCCTTTTTGGCCGTTCGTGATTTGGGTAATTTTACAATATTACCAATAATATTAATTATAATTTATTTAGTAATTTCACAGTGAAAATATCTGTATCTTATACTATCTAAAACTATTTTTATTTTATAAAAATTAATTTATGATAAATACATCAAAACATAAAACTCATTCTTTAAAAAAAATGAAAATAACTTAAAATGCAATTTTACACAAGTTATTCAACACTCACAACAATTAGTTAATTACTGCACACATAGGAAAATGTGAATATCCAAATTGAGCTGTTTAAAAAAAGTATAAGTTAATCATATCCAAAAAAAAAAAAGAATAAGTTAAGTACAATTATTATTTATTTGAATTACACAGCTAAGTGTGTAAACCATGCTTTGAAAATTTTTGTGCGTAAGTGAAATTACTCATAATTTTGAATTGAACAACTCAAACTTCAAGTGTTATAGATAATTATTTTTTCGGTGCTAAGAGCTAGTGATTAAGTTACCTCGTACTTTAGATCTAAAAAAAAAAAAGTTACCTCGTACTTTAGATCTCAAAAAAAAAAGTTACCTCGTACTTTAATGCACTTCAAATTATGTTATTTGATAAATATATCAAATTTAATGCTTCCACGGTAAAGTAATTCATTATTATTATCTTAATTACTTGCATAATCATATTAAAGTAATGTCATTAAAAAGTAATTATTCACACAATTTTAAATCAAAAGTGATATGGTAAAATCTTTTTTAAAATAGTAACTTTAAGATTCAAAATCTTCATATTACAAGTAAAGTTTGCATGAAATACTATTCATTTTCACTACGTGAACCATGTTTGCGTAACATTTGCGTAACATACCTGATTAGTTATATGCATGGCTTGTGTGTGTCGATATATGTTGTTGCTATCACCCGTAGTTGCTGATTTTGTTATGATTGATATATAATACATAAATATGGGTTTTATTTTTTGGGCTTCGGCCCCGTTGTATTAAAATATATATATATAGCAAATACTAATTGTTTTTAACAAAAGTAAGATAATTTTGCTAACTTATGTACCATTTGTTACAAATTAATAGCAATATAAATGTTAAAGAAGACTTGTACAGATTTTTAATTAAAAAGAGTTAACATTTAATACACTCATATTATCAAATATCCACATTTTGAGAAAAAAAAAATAATGAGTGCATGCAACTATGTATTCTTAAACCAAGGTATTAAAAAAGAAATGCAACTATTCACGAGATGTTGGTACAATAAAAGTGAATTACGCTTGCAGATATAAAAATTATAATTCAATTTATAAAAATTACATCTCATAAAAAAAGTTATATCAATATTATTTCTTACCTGAATTCTTCATGCCTATAGGGCAATTCCAATTAGCCAAATTTTATAAAGGATTCAAATAAACACATAGTAGGTACATTTAACACAAAGGAAAAAAATTTAAATTTCTAAATATATGATTTTTCTTATGTATGTGAAAAATATTAAATTATAGAAAATATCAATTGATTTAATTAGTAAATTCTCTTTGTGACCAAAGTTTTGCTTGCAACTAATTTCATGTTTGATTGGCAAATCACATGCAAATAACTTGTAAGTTTTGACCCTCCCTCATATTTTATAAGAAAATGTGCATATAATGATAAATGCAGTAGCTGAGTCATTGATTATACTCCCAAATTTGTCCCTATGCTTCCAATACTTCAAAATAAAATAAAATAAAAACCACCACCCCTCGAAGATCCTTTTTAAATAACTCTGATACTGTATTCAGAATTATTAAAAAATAAAATTAATTTAATTTAAAAAATATTTTTAATTTTTAAAATTTATTATAAAATTCAATTAATTCTTATCAAATAAAGAATTTTATTTATAAATCAAATTAATTATCAAAACTTATGGTTTCATATTTTATATGTTTACGGGATTTAGGTTTTTCTTAAAGAGTATCACAGTATCATGTTATGAAAAAAAAATTACTTTTGTGAAAAATCTTCCATTACACTATCATATTCTTAAAAAATAATGAAAAGGGGTTGAAATTCATACTTACTTTTTCTCTCCTGTTATTCATATTATTAATTAACAATCTCACTTTCTTGCACTGTAGTGACATCACTTTGAGTTCGTTCAATGTACAATGCAAAATATTAGACCAAACTCAGCGCTGACCCAAAAAAAAAAAAAGACCAAACTCAGCTATTAATAATTACTTAAACGCACATAAAAATAATTATTAGTAAATGTTAATTTTGACTACTCTTCAAAGAAATTCGTAATATCACATAAGAAATTCAAAATATTACATTAGTCTTTAAAATAATATCAAATTTATTCTTAAAAAATGAAGTTAATGGCATTAAATAAAGAGAGGACTTAAAATATTGACATCTCATAAATTATTATTGATTGCACACACATAGCCAATCACACTAGAAGGATGAGATAATGATAGACGCCCACTAACAAGCATCCTCATTTCTCATTCCTCCCATAGTAACTATATTTTTTATATTAATAATGGCAAGACATTTCATAATGCTGATGAAGATGTTGCTTTTAAGAAAAAAAAAAGAAATCGTCAGCGAGTCCAATGTTCGGTAATATTAATAACCACATTTTTTTTATATTAATAATGGCAAGACATCTCAATATGCATTCATTAACTCAATTAATTTATGATTCTGATTCTCTCCTCATGCTTGCCTTTCCCCACTATACCCAAATTTTCACCAATTGATGGACGACACTTTCTTGGTGGAGCCTGCTATTACAACATAGAATTAACAATTGTTATGTTTATTAGGTGTATTTAGATAGACGTTTATCTTAATCAAAATGAATTTTTCAAAGTTTAAATGAATTTTTATTTATTTTTTATCTTATTTATTTTAGTGTTTGTATTATTTCTCTAACGTGATGCCAATTTTAAAAGTCTATTTATTTTGAGTTAAATTTGATTTTTTTTAAAATATAAATCACTTTACTCAGATAAACTTTACTTACTTGGCGGAGGCTACTATTACGACATAGGATTAACAAAAATACTATTTACTATGTACATCACTATATTTTTTTTAATGTTAATAATTGTTAATGTATATATAATAAAATACAAAAATAACTTACATAATTGATGTAACATGCAACAAATAATGTGATACTTAAGAATTTTTAATAAGTAAACAGTCTCCTCGCAACGTTTTTGCTTCACAAAATATTTTTTATTCTTAAAGAATTTTTACATAAAATATTATATCTTTATTTTAGAGCAAGATTTTAAAATATATTTTTATATAAAAATAATTCTCAAAAATAAAAATATTACATTTGCATAGCAGTAGAACATTTTGTTATGTCCATATTCAAAATGTCTATCCACCGTTGTCACATGCCAACCAACAAAAAGCCATATATTTCTGTAAGATAAGTACTGTACAACAGTTATTTGTATCTTTCTTCCAACATTTATGTGCCTAAAACAAATATGAAACCCTTTGTTCAAATAAGGATCTTTTCTTTTGTTCCGCCTTTCTCTTGTATTAGTCTCACCTAATCCATCACGTTGTAGAAAATTTCTCCCAATTGAGAGTATCCTAAGTGCATGTCTAGAAATAACTTTTTTTATAAATTTTTTAAAACACTCTCAATGAAATTTTAATTATAATTTATTTTAATTATAAAATAAATTAATTTAAATATATATTAATCTGTCAAGCTGATAAGTGAAAGATGAAACTCTATTTAGTACATTGTATAAGAGATAAATAGTATAATATAATTAATATTATTTATATTTGAACAAGATTCTGAATAATAATTTATTTGATCAAAATAATTTTATCTAACATTGACTATATAAGACTATATATGATAAAATAATTTAATCTCTATCTATTATAATATCAAAATTAAATAAAATTATATTAACTATATATTATGTTATTTAGTGTCTTATTCAAATATTATATAAAAATAAATAATATTAATTATACTATATTATCTATCACTTATACATTATAACAAATGAGACCTGAATTGGAATCTCATCTTTTTTCTAGAAGCATGACGAACTAGTATTATCTCTGCGGACCAGACCACACATCCTACAAATGAGTGGAGTGTACTGATTTTAAAGAGAGAAAAGAAAGAACATGGCATGATCTAAAGACAATAATAATTCAGTTGAAAATTATAACAAACATTTTCCATTTTATTATAGTAAAAAAGAGCAATAATACCCGAACACTTTTTGCACTCTTGCTTTACAAGCCATTGACTATCAACTTCACTCCCACTTTAAGTTTTATTCAAAACGTTTGCAAGACAATCATTATCCTATTAAAAAAATTAAACAAACAAATCATATAGCTCCACAAACTCACCAAGAACAAAATAAATACTTTTATGGGACAAAAATTGAATTGAATTGTTCACTTGATCAGATGGAATAAAAATATATAAAATTTAATTTAATTGAATTTGCTGTTTCACTTTAGACTACTATGGCGATCCTATGGTAACTTCCAGAAAATTAAGAGTACTTACACAGTTACACACCCCTTTTGTCACAAAACTCATTCCTAAGTAAGTAGGATCATTGGATCCTCTGAAATAGTGTCAAACCAATCACCTATGCAGATGAACCAATTATCCGCAAAGGGTTGTGAACTTTTGTGACAAAAAAATGTGTGAGCAGACATACTCGAAATTTACAGACAAATCTTTACCTTCCACAAACCTCGATAATTGAACAGTGAATACTTTCTCCCAAAAAGGAATTAACAGGCACCTATAAAGTATGGACAAAAAAAAGAGGCGGAAATCAAAAGAAATGAAAGGAACAAGTCGCACCACTGATGCCACTCTTCAAATGTATATGCGGATAGTCCCTGAGCCTTAATATTCTGTTTATCATCATCTCTTCACTGTTTATACCTTTTGAAGTCTGATGACCTTCCTCTTTCCAGATCCCCAGTGGAAGGCTGGAAGCAACCGTACCGACTCAGTAATAGGGGACTCCGCCCTGCCTATGAGAAAATATTATGATTTGCAAAATTTCGTTTTCCTTAAATAATCTGCAATCCACATAGAACCAAACCAGAATGAAAAAAAAACCAGTAATTCACAAATTTTAAACTGCTCGTGGCCTAGTGGCATTCAGCTTCCCTTGAAAAGCACCTGATGATGGGGTTCAATCCCAAGTTGGTTTCTAATGCTTTGCTCACCTTTTGACCCTCCCCTCACTGGGTCTTAGGAGTTAGAGTTAGGACCTCCCTTGTAACAAATAATAATATTAGTAAGTAAATAAATAATTAAAGTTCTCCTCATGGGCTATGAATATATTTGGAAAAAATGCAATTTAGGATATCCTAGTAAAAATGTTTCTAACTTATGATGGTGAATCAAAAGAGCAGTTAACAATGTAAAAAGATGGTTAATATGTTGACTTGATTAAGCATTCTTTTGTTTGGAAATATGTTCACTGGATATCCTACAACACTATAATTCTTCCAATAAAATTCAATAAATGATGAATTTTATATAAAGGAAAGCAGGAGTTTTTTTTTATGGAAGAGATGAGCATATTAACTGAGGAAAGAAAAAGAAAATAATATATGCTAGATAAAATATAACTAGAAATTTCACTTAAACAGACTCCTCTGTTTGATCCATCAGACAATTATTGGCATTTGCTCTAGCCTTATGATGGGAAGACAAGTCATTAGAAGCAATTTACTGTGAACTCCAACAGCAAGAATAAAGTGCAACACCAAAAAGTAGTACCTGAATATTAAGAAGGACTATGTTATTTATCAGCAAAAGGAAAATTTTCCTCCAGAGATATTGACCTTCAATCACATCCTTCTGGGCTATGCATATGGCTCCAAACTCCAGCTCCCAGCAGAGCATAACATACATTCGGTGAAAGAAGAATAATGAACATTACTCTAGTCACACAACCTCTATAAGGCCACCTGACATAATGTATTTAATTTCAGTTGCTGCCATCTCCATTGGTAAACCTGCACAATTTAGCTCACAAGAAGCTCTTTGCTGTATAAAGAACACCATTGTCTTTGCACATGCTCATGTAGACAAAAGTGAATCAGTTAACTGACCCACCTACTAATGCTGTGATGCCTACATATAGCATAAGGAAGTATAGCAGAAATTCAAGAAAAAGCCTCTACTTCTCTACTGTGATTAAATGCAAACTGATTCCCATGTGTTCAAACTGTCAGAATTTCTCCCTGCTGGTACTGAGATTGCAGAAGATGTTCATGTTGTACTTGTCTTTTTCTTAATATCCTCTATCAAAGAGTTTGCGCTTGAGACAGCATTTTCTGATGAACTTCTGTACTTATCAAGTTCTCTGGGGTCGTTACAGTTCTTCAGCATATCAGAAAATGCTTTGGCTTTCTGAATTATAGATTTTCTTCGTGCATATGCATCATCTCTGTCTTCACCATAAGTATTTGGCAAGTTGGTAGAATGGGGGACAGAAGACATCAAGTTGCAAAGTTTTCGAGCCATTTCATTCATACCTTGTCTCTTTAACTCTGCATGCATTCTCTGGAAAGTGAGATACTGAGGAACTATACCCCTTCGTATCATGTCCTCAAATTCCACAAAAGCCTCTTCCAACCTATGCATTTTGCAAAGCAAATGAACTAACATGGTACTTGTAGCCAAGTCCATGTCATATCCCTTAAACCTCATTTCCTTGCTAACTTGAACTACCAAGTCTAACCTCTCATCTTCACATAACATCTTCACCAGAAGATGGTAAGTTAGCCGATCTGGGGTATAACCAGATTCAATCATCTTGGCATATAGGTTCATCCCCTCCTCAATTTTCCCACATCTTGAAAAGTACCTAAAGAAGTAGTTATAGGTGGTCGGGCTAGGGAGGAAACCCCTACTTATCATCATTTTAATAATCTTACTGGCACCTACAAGATCTCCAGCCTTACAAAATCCCTTCACCAGAGAATTGTATGTTGAGTTAGTGGGGCCTATTTCTAAGACTAGAAATCGCTCCACCATCCCCAAAGCATCTTTGAATCTCCCAGCCTCTGCCAATGCATCAATTATTGGATTATACACAATTGCATTTGGTTCAATTCCTTCTTTGCTCATATCGCCAACCAATTCAAGTGCCTTTTCAACACGACGCATCCGACAATATCCTTCCACAAGGGTACCATACGTCACAACACTTGGCCTTACATTGTCCTTCTTCATCTCTGCCCAAAGTCTCTCACCCTGTTTGAATTTCCTTGATCGAAACCATCCATTTAACATAATGTTATAAACGCGATTTGATGGAACCCAACACGGGTCCATCTTCTTTCTCTGAAGGAAATACTCTGAAGCTGCCCTGACAGACCCTTCTTTACAAAGTGAATCCAACAATATCTCAAACAAACTCATTTCTGAGTCGGAATCCATAATTGACTTATTATTTCTTGCAAACTCAAATGTTCGAATTGCAGGTTGGGTCATACCTGATAATAAAAAAAAAGGGTGTCATTACTCACTAGTCATTACATGGGGATAGTTAGATTTCAGCCACTGAAAAAAAAAAAAATAACAAAGAAAATCCAGTTCATTATGGAGATGGCAAGAAAAAGAACTTATGCTAAAACACGCAACGGGGAAACTCGCATCGCCCAAACCTCCCTTGAGATAATATAAAGAAATAGAATAATTTTGGATAAAATTAGAAGCATACTCGGCTTCAAAATTCTCTTTTTGAGTTATGAAAATGTATAAAGGCAGTGGCAAACTACAATGTAACTTGCAAATTCAAAGTGATCATGATACGATAACGATCCTCATATCGAGCCGAAACTTCGATATACCAAATTCACATTGAACACTTTGAAAACCTAAATTTGCAAAATGTTTCTGTTACCTGCACGCGCATACCGTCTAATCATGATAGCAAAGGTATCCATGGAAACCAAAGCGGCTTCCCCGTCTCCATCAATGTGATCGAGAACCAGAGTCCAAGCAGAGTCAAACTCCTTCGATTTCGCAAGAACGTTGACCATGGAGTTGAAGAGCGTCGCATTGGGTCTGAACCCAGCTCGCTTCTCAGCCCAAAGAAACAGTGAGTGCAGCAGCTTGGGGGACGAACCGAAATGGTCGAACACAGCGCGCATGAGGGTCGGACCCGGTTCGATCCCGGCCCGGTCGAGTTCAGACTCGAGGACCGGACCCGGCGAGATGGAAGGGTCCGTGAAGAGATTGGCAATGATGCAGAAATCACCTCGGCAGAAATTGGAGTCGGCGTCCGGGGAAGAAAGGTCGGAACCCGGGTTCGGGCTCCGACTCGGGTTTGGGCTCGGAGCGTGCATGATTGGCAGCGAGGGCCAATCGATGAGAGGGTTACCGGGCACAGATAGCCATGATTGGTGGGAGGAGGAGCAGAAACGATGAGGTGAAGCTCCAGGTCGAGAAACAGGGTTCAGCCTCGACCTCAACAGCAGAAAACGAACTGAGAATAATATACGACGAGGATTCTGGTAGAGCATTAGGCTTGGAACCTGGAAGCAAACGCAGCGAAGGAGAACAGGAGGCGAGAGCTCAAGGAGTCAAGAGACAGAAGGGGAAACTGTAACACGACGAGTCGTTCTACCTCTCTTCCGTAACACGAAGCGTAAGGTGAAAATACGCTCCGTCAGGATTTTGCAACTATTCCTGTTCTGCTTTTGCAAAACCCCCATTGTTTTTTTTTTTTTAAACTAAACTGAAATTTAATTGCTTATTTGAGTTTAGTGCGAAATTTATATTTTAAATTATTTAAACTTATTTTATATTAATTTTTAAAAATAAAATAACGTAAAATAGATGTAAAGAATTTAATAATTAAATTATATATTTAATTAAGTTTAAAATTAAATTGTAAGGAAAGCATATTTTTAAAAATTATTTTTATTTTTTATTATTATATTATCATTTTAAGTTTGACTTATTTTTTTATAAAAATATAATATTTTTTTAGATATAAAAATTTATTTAAACATTTATTTTATTTTATAATTTTTAAATTAAAATTAAATTTTAATTTATTATTAATATAAAAATTTTATATTATTATTAAATTATTTAATAAATTTAAATATAATAATAATTATTTAAAAAATTAAATATTTTTAATAATATATTAATTATATAAAAAAATTTATAATTAATAATGAATTAAAATTAAATTTTTAATAATAAATTACATACATATATAAATTATTTTAAATCAAATAATTTTTTTTAAAATTTAATTTTAATTTATTTAATAAAATAAATATTATTAAAAATTTGAATTAAATTATATAATGATTATATTAATGTATTTTATTTTAAAAATATTTATAATATTAAAAAAAATTTTAATATAAAACAAATTAATCTTTCCATACCCAAATTTTTGGTCTTCACAAATCAAATTAATCTAAAGATGAATCAAACAAGCCCGACGAAATCAATAGTAGATCAGGTGTGAAACAGTAGAGAGGGTAGGGGCTAGAGAGACGAGAGTGCGCGCGAAGCAACCGCAACACTGAGAAAACAGTACGATGGCTTGCATGAATATATTCACCGCCATTTCACTACGCTCCCATCACCTCACCGTCGACGCCCGAGATTTCCGGGATGCGGCCACCTACTCTCCCCGCCGTCGACCCAAGTCGGTCCTTTTCGCCGGAAATTCGCCGGAATCCCCTCCCGAAAAGCCAGAAATCGAGCTCGAATTCATTGGGGTACTTGTTTATTTCCCTAAACCTAAAATATTCTCATATCGTCTTCATTTGTACTTTCTAGCGTAGTGTTATATAATGCTAAAAAAATTCGAAGTTGAACGAATCGAAAACGTTAATATTTGACAGCCGAAGCCGGGAAGCGATGGGTCGTACCCGGCGGCGAAAGCCAAAGCAAGTAGCGGAGACAAGCTGCTGAGGAACATCATGCTGGACAACAAGATCGAGCTCTATGCCACCTATGTACGTGTCTCACTGCTAATCGCTCAAACGACACAATCCAAATGATCCACAACCACAAACATATATAAAAGTACTACGTCGTTTTGTGTGTTTTTTTATTTATTTTTTCGTATTATTTTGTGTTTCGTTTCTTTTTTATTAAACTTCTAATTTGGTCTTATAAACATGATGTTAATATCATTTTGATCATTCAAAAAATGTCAATATCAATTTAGTCTTTAAATTATAGAAAGTGACATCATTTTATTCTTTCAAAATAATTGACATCAATTTAGTCCCTCAATTATGAAAAATGTCATCAATTTAGTTCTTCAATTATACAAAATTGACGTCAATTTAGTCTCTTAATCATAGAAATTATATCAAGTGAATCGCTATCCATATACAAAAAGACGATTTTAATGTTACATTTCATGATTCAAGGACTAAATTAATATCAACGTTCTTTAGAGAATCAAAGTGATATCAACACAATCTTTAAAAGACCAAATTGAGAGTTTAATTTTTTTTTTTTATGATTGCAAACTAGTTTTTGACTGTTTCAACAGGGGAAGTTGATGAACTGTGGGGGAGGTGGTAGCTGTGGAACTTGCATAGTAGAGGTACGGAATTCGCGTTTCCAATTGAAGCCCCGGTTAAGGATTTTAGTTGTAGTAGCCACCCACGGTTTGCAAAATATGTCCCTGTGCTGCAGTGTGTACCCTTTGATTTTTTCTTGGTTCTTACAAAATATGTTTTCTTCACTCTATTCACTTTGGATGTTTGAGAACAAGTTCTTCTTACAAGTGTATTAAACAATGTGTTTGGAATCTGTTTGGTAAAGGATTTTACTTAGGGTATGTTTAGACCGAGAAAAATAGAAAGAAAAAGAAGGAAGGGAAATGTTTATTTTAAACATTTGAACTTAAAATTTTAAAATAAGTCTTCCATTTCCCTACCTTCTCTATTCTCCTCCAATCTAAACATATGCCCTTACGATACTTATTTAATAAAATTTGATTTATTTGTATTTAACATTGGATGATTTGTTAATCATTTCATTTAAAATGAGCTTTTTTCAGTTCTATTATAGACTGTTCTAAACACATTGAAGTATACTTCTAGTTTTGACTGAAGTATCTCTATGAGTATGATATCTTGGTCAAGGAGCATGATATACGCATAGCATTTATTCATCTGTCTCGTATTGCAAGTACATATTGATTCTTCTGTTGCAGATTATTGAAGGAAATGATCTTTTAAATGAAAGAACAAATACTGAACTCCGGTATCTTAAGAAGGCATGTTTTCTCTCTCTCTTACGCACACATACATGAAGACTTTCTATATAGTTTTGCCAGTATTTGAAACATGATGGTTCCTAAAACACTTACAAACTTCAACACCACCTGATCTATTGGAAGGATCCTAACTCCTAAGCCAGTGTAGAGATCTCATAATCTCTTCGAAAGTTGTTTGAAAATTATGGTTCTTGAATTGAATGCACTTCCAACCTGTCTGATGGAATGATAACCTTAGCCAATGAAGCATAGGTGATTTTCCCTTCTTTCTTTATTGTGTAATACTTGCTTCTCATAAAGTTCCTTTTATTTTGTGAGGGTAATAATAGTATGACTTTAAATTTTAAAATTAGCTTCTCATTTGAACTTTGGCTTTTCTCAGAAACCCGAATCTTGGAGGCTAGCTTGTCAAACTATTGTTGGAAACAAAGAGAACTCTGGCAAGGTATCTTTCAAAATATAATGATATTCTTTCTACACAGCCATTTTTCATTTTTGTCTTTCATTAAATGTTCCATGTGGTGCCAGCAATGTGAGGGTGAGTGCAGAGCTTATACCATGATCAATGGATTCTTTTTATTCTTCTAATTTTATAATAATTCTGTTCAGATTTTATGCTATATTTCAGAAGTTGCACAATGCTATCAAGTTGATTTGCAATTGACTACAAGCAACAATAACATATCTTTCCCTATATGAAGTCTATAATTGGACCCTTAGTGATGAAAACATTTATAGCATGGAGAAAGTAAATTTGCATATGCTTGTCACTTTCACCTATAGCAAAGAAACTTAGTGACTAGGGAATTTTTTTTTTTTTTTATATATTTGTATAGCTGTCTTGAAGAATGAGGTATAAAAAGTTAAAAATATTGAAAGCTAAAGTTAAGTAAGTGGTCTTTACAGTAGTTCTAGTGGATTTATATTTTGCTATGATGGGGGTTTAGGTTGTTGTTCAAAGGATTCCTCAGCGGAAGAAGTAATAAACCAACCCCAGCAGCACCTCTTGATGCTTAGCAAGGACAGTACTATATGTATCTTCTGGCTCTAACAGAGTTGGAAGCATCATTGCAAATCACTAATGTTTGCATCCTAAATTTATCAAAACTCTTGTTTTGGGTCTTAATGTAAGCTTGCAGATATCTATAATGTATGATTCCTTTTATGTTCTGAACAATTGTATAATGGTTCCTACTTGGTTTCTGTTCTTTTAGCATACAAAACTCTGTGTGAATGCTATAATACCATATACACTATCCAAAACCAAGAAGCAAGATGCAGAAATTTATGAGCTTGAACTCTTTATGGAAAACCTGAACAGGTATACTACAATGAAACTTATATTGTCATATATCATAATACTGCTAATCCCGACTAATTATCCATCCCAACCAAGTGGAGTATATTTTATTTGCAATATCTTACAATTTACATTTTCTTAGAGTTGAAAGAATCAAAAAGAGTGTGAAAAAGTGTTAGGAGCAAAGAAGGATTTATTGCGTGTAAATTAGAAGTTTAAAATGATGAGGGAACACCGATCAAGTGAAAATAACCAGAGATCTTTAATCTCAAATCCCAATCTTGAAACAACACGTTCAAGAACACACGTCCAAGGCAGATGAAGAACATCATTAAAACATCCAAAAGTCACCACTTGTCGGTGAGCCTCGCCAGAGACCTGAGAACCACTGCTACACCTCGCCAAAAAACACAATTTCAGAGCAGATCCAAAGGAATGACAATTTTGAGACAACCAAGAAAATGAAAAAAAAAAAAAACGCAAAGCAAGAAAATGATGGAAAATGAACAAGAAGATTTCTTTGAAAATGGAAGAGAATATTGAGATTTTGGAGAAAATATTTGACGGAAGACAAGTGAAAAAAATTAGGAAAAGAAAATTAAGAAAAGAAAGAAAAAATTAGAAGGAAAAGGGAAAAAGAAAAGAAAAATGGTGAGAATGTAGCGGAGAGCTCATGGTGGATACTACTATGTCAATGATAATTGTAATATTCTTTTCACACTCTTTTACACCAGAGCCGCAACAATTATATCAACATACATTAGTCTAAGTAAAAGTGATTTATGTCTTATAAACATCATATCTAATATTCGATTCCTAATAGATACGAATGGAACATACGTTGTTGGTATATTTCCTTCACAAAGGACACGATCAAAAATCGAGAGATTAATCTTTCACCTTTCAAGTGCAGATACTTTGGGGTATAAAAAAAAAGAGCTGCAACAATTATAGCATTTCTTAATGAGACCTTTCATATTTTAATTTTGCAACTCTCTACAATTGCAATACTAAAAAGTATTACAGATAATTATAAAAAAAATTGAAATATTTTCTTACATCCCATGCTCTTGGAATTTATTAATACTGTCTCTCACTTTTAAGAGCTTTTTCTTTTAATCTTATTTCAATTCATTTTATATAATTTCAAAACAAACGAAATGCGCCTCTATTTACGGAGGCTTTTGGCTATAGTGTGAATGCAATTTGCCTCTCTATCTTCACGCTTTTCTTGTTTCATTACACATGGTTTGCATTAATGGTTATGAAAGTCATTCATAAGTTTTTTTACTTTTCATCTATTTTTTATGTAGTAATGTCCTGGTAACATTATTTTAATTATTTAAAAATAGAAAGTATAAATAAAAAATTATAAATATTTAATATATTAGTGTTTTTACATGTTCCTATGAGGGTGATGCATGTTTGCCTTCATTCTTAATATGCTAAAAAGTCTCATGTTAGTTGAGCACGACAATGAGATATTTATAAAAATATTCCGATGCTCAAATTAGTCTCAGAGCAAAACAGAATTAGGGTTTAGGCAGAGAGTGAATATATTTGAAACTGATCTTCACAGTGCATATAAATAAAGAAGATGAGATTCCTAAGATTTGAAAAGATGGGTTAGATGCATGCCATTTGACTTAGGCTTAAGAGGGACCTATCAATCTAATTGAAAACTTAAAAAATATTTAATACTTTTTTTAAATAATTATGAACATTATTAGGCTTATTTATTAGAAAGATTTTCTTTAGCACTTTTTTTAAGGATTTTTTTTATTTTTTATTGAGTAATGTTATATTTTTTAAAGAATCCTCATAATATACCAAAAAAAGTAAGACAAAATACAACAAAAAAATCCTTATAATATCTTTTTAGTTACTCAAAATAAAAAATATTAATAAAAAAGTAAAAATATTTAAAATTTTAAAAATATTAAATATTATTCTAAATAATTAAAAAAATTATTAAACTGGTGGTCTGGTGCATTAAAAAATTGTAGAATTTTTTTTTTTATATTTAGATCATAAATGAGTTGAAACCCTACAAATGCATGGAGAATGATGAGATGTCACGTTGTTGAAACTCCAAATGCACCTTCTCAATCCCAACATCAAAGTGCTCCGTGTCGTTATCCTTACTAAATAGGCTGTGTTTGGGTGGGCGTCCACTCAAACCAGTATTTGAGTCATCAAATGGGAGTCTGATGAATTTACACAAATGTTTGGTTTCACGTTGTCTTCCTTTCTCAAACGGGATTTCATTCTCAAACTCTCGTTCACTTTGAAGCAAATCCTGAATGCTTTTGCGTTGGGCGTCAAAGATTCATAGTGAAATAATTGTCTTTCAACGGTTTCCTTCCGACTTTGTTAGGATCCAGGTAGTTATGGGTATGCGCCAAAGGAGAAGAAGAAGAGCAAGTTCAGTGGGATCGGGACGGGAATGGTTGTAGGCACAGTAGCAGGTGTACTCGGTGGACTTTCACTGGCTGAGTGTGTGGAGGACAAAATTGTAAATGACGCGACAAAGAAGATGGAGGAGGATCTGGGTTGTGATGGAGATGATTTCTAGAGGATAATAATAATTTAATGACTTGAGAGATCTTTTTCTCTTTTTTGCCAAACCTAATAAAATGAATCCAATTTTTTTTTGCCCCTTGGTTCCTTGTCATTTTGAGGTTATCCATTTGATACATGGATATGTATATATTTGATATTCATGTTATTTTATTTAAGTTGTGATTTTTTTTATTTAGATTATGCACTTCATTTGAAAATCTAAAATAACATGTATATTTTTATTTTTAATTTAACACTAATTCCAAAAGTGAAAAAATATTATTATAATATTCATATCATTGGTTAAATTATATTTAAAAATTAATAAAATTAAATAATAATGATAAATTGAATAAAGTAACATAACATTCATACCCTTTTTAGTAATTACACATCTAAAAATGATTTTAATAAACAATATCCAAATAATATCAAATTTACCAAAATTATTTTTCAGATAAAGGTTTCTAAACATAAATCGCGTTCATACAAATTTACTTTGAAGCAAAATCAAATTAATCTAAAATCAAGTTTGTAAACTCTAATTCAAACATACACATAGTTTTCTAATATATTGAATAGACAAAATATTATATCTTCTTAATAATTCTCTTAATTATTAAATGAAATAAGTATTGAATGTTTTTTATATTTTTAAGATATTAAATACTTTATTTTTCATTTAATACATATTTTATTAAGTATTAGGAAGATTATTATAAAAGAAATTTAGGAAAATATAACAAAATTCCAAACAAAAATAACGAGGGAAGGGTGATATGATGGCGGTTTATTGCCTAATGATGTTTTGAATGTGAAGGAGGCTTAGCTATAATAATAGATGCAAATTCATATGCAAAAAGGGTGTTGATGTTTTACGCTATCTTTTTTTTTTTGGTAGAATGTTTTAAGCTATCTTTGAATTGTGAGAAAGAAATGACAGAGCAATGAAAATTTTAAAAAATTTTAAGTTTTTCCTTATTTAAAAGAAAGAGAGATCATAAAGAAAAAAAAACAATGACCAAAAAAGAAAATTCTAAATTAAACCTCAAATTTTTTCTCCATTCTAAATTCTAACAGTTCCTCTTCTCTTTTATTTTCTTTTCTCTCATCCAAACAAAGGGTTGATGTATGTTTGGATTAAATTTTAAAAATTTCATTTTGGTTGAAATTTTACATACTTGATTTCAATTTAAAATATATTTAAGCAAAGTAATTTATATTTTAAAAAATCACATTTAATATAAAAGTAAAAAAAATATTTATTTTAGACCAAACAAGTTTTTAAAATCATAATTATATTTAAAAAATGATATTAACATTATAGTAAACAAAACAAAATATTAATAAAAACTCCTTTGAAGTATTAAAAACTCTTTTGGATGATGACTCATGTTATTACTTGAGTGTGATTCATTGGGTTGAAATTTGTCTTTGCCATACCTTTGAACTTTTTGTCCAACCAGTCATTACAGGGGATCATATAGGTTTTTCCAACTCTTTCCTTATAAGTGATTAGGCCTGTGGAACAATTGACAAAGGTAATACGCCTTGATAAATCGTATCCGGAGTCGAATCCAATCCCTTCTCCTTCTTCCTCCTCCCAAATCCCCAACCCTGACCCGGAAAAAACAAAAAAAAAAAACCCTCTCCTTAACCTATTTTTCACAGATTCGATTATTCGAATGACCCACATGCATCTCCAAGGAGCACGAGATGGCATGCTCTGTATCACGGGTCACACTGTTAGCCCGCGCCTCAGAGCTGAAATTGTTATTAGGAATATTGCAAATGTTTTCAGTTTGCTTTTCTTTACCATTATTGAAAAGGGAAAAAGCAGTGCAATAGTCAAAGGGAAGAGACATGCTTCACAAGCTACGAGTACATTAACATTGGAGCGTGCCAAAGGCAGATATATAGCCAGAGGTGATATTCTTCGTGTGTTTGGTTTGAATTTTGAAAACTTACAAATCATAATTTGGATAAAAATTTCTCTCAAGGCAAACTAACAGCAATTGCTGAAACTGAAAAGGTAGAAACTTTTAAATTTTAACCCCAACATTGCAAGTGCTTGTTTGAATTACCATTTATTTCACCATGTCTCAGGCACTTATAAATTACGTTTATTAAAAGTAACTCAACTCTTGTTTTCCTTCGACACACATTTGTGATAGGGAGCTGAGAATCTGAGACAAATAGGCTGCAACTCGTTTTGAAAATTCAAATTTACTGATACGTGACTTCTCTGTTTGAGACTTGAAAGACACGTCTCAGAGTTGCTTTTACTCAACAAAAAGAGAGGGAAATAAAGGTTGCTTTGAAATTCATTCTTGCCCTTTTTCTTGTGGGGATGGAATTTTCGACCCTTTCCTAGGCCTTTCTCTAGAAGCACAGAAGCCGCCAATCCGTGGCTTTGCGGACTGGGAAACCTGTACCCACAGGAGCCTCACATTGCATAAATAAATGACTTTTTTTTTTTTGTGGTGGTTGCAATTTGGGACCATTGGGCCAGCTATGATTTAATTCAATTAAATCTACAAGAAAGTGTGAAATATTAAGTATCTGATGAATCTAATCAGTGTCCCACTTGCCCCTTAGCTTTTAGGGTGCACAATTAGCATCAAATTCTATACCCTGAAAAGGAGATAGGACACATGGGGGAGCGGGGAACTGAGGGAGACACTTGTGTCTTTGGCTCTAGTGTGGTTGGTGATTATGGTGTCTTCGATTTTGTTGGCGTGTCCACACTTAGAAGAAGGTGTCTGATTTATTTTTTATTTTTATTTGATAAATTTTTATTAATAATTATAAAAATATCATCTTATTTTTATTTTATTTTTTATTTTTAAAATTTTGTAAAGAAAATAATGAAAACAGAAAATATTTTAATGAAAATAAAAAATATTTGTTTTTACTATTTTCTTTACAAAATGTTAAAAATAAGAAACAAAATGAAAATAAAATAGTATTTTTGTAATTATAAGTAAAATCATATAAACTAAAAAAGAAAATAGAAAACAAATAAAATATTCTTTAACTATTTTCATTTTTTGGTCAATGTCTGAGTTATCTTTATCCAAACAATTTAGAATATAATTGGATAAGTATTTATATCACTCAAATAAATTTTTGAAGGCTGAAATAAACTTTTTTTTTATCTTATTTATTTTAATATTTTTATTATTTTTTAAACATAATTTTGACCTTAAAAATTTATTTGTTTTAAAATAATTATTTTTTTTATTTTTTATTATCAATTTTTTTTATTAAATATAAGTCATATTACTCAAGCTCACTTATAAATAAAATTAATTTTATAAAACTAAATTTATTTAAAAATAAATTTACAAAATTTAATCCAGTCATATAATTCAAATAAGTTATTGTTGCGGTTGGAGTAATTCAACTTGATGGATCTACTGGTTGGGACCATTCTAAATCGACCCAGTTCCGATGTCCTGCTGCTTTTAATCTTTCAATCAAATTGGTGGGCCAGGAACAGTTTGATTTGGTCAATGTAGAACAATGATTGGCCGCAAATGTGGTGAAGCACCGAAGCTCCGATAAACTTGTCAGACCTTGAAGATTGCCATGTCTGCCATGGGAAAATAATAGATATGTTGATATTGAATCAATACATTATGGTTACAACTAGGGATAATTTTTCGAATCAATCGTGAGCATTTGAACATTGAGTTTTTCTTCAAATCAATAGGACAATTGTTAAAGTTTTTTTTTTTAAGCGATGATTTTAAAATTTAAATTTTATTTATTTTTTTAAAATTATAATATAATGGTGTGCTAATAGTTACTATTAATCACTTGTAATTTTTTTTTTACTTTTAAACATTGAAATTTTAAGCTCAACTATAATAAATTATGAGAATAAATTTATAAATTTGATTTTTGTTAAGAAATGAGTTTGAAGTCAAGTAATTTGAATTATTTCAATAATATTAATAAATATCACTTTTAGATGTATGTTTATAAAAAAAAATGTTATCTTGTGTGTGTTTAATTTAGATTGTATAAAAAATTAAGAGTCTTTTTTATAAAATATACACCTATGAATTTGTTAATGGAGTAAAAATGAAAGTAAAAATTTCATGTATGAATTTCTTACATGATTTTTCACATGAAACTTGTTTGTAAATTTTTTACTCTTATTTTTTACTGCATACCAAAAATATATTAAATGAATTTTTTTTTACTATAGAAACAATAAAATGTTGCTTTTGTTCTATGTAGTGTTCCAGGGTCAAATTGGAGTCTGCAGGTAAATAATAAAATATGATAAATATAAAGAAAAATAATGTTTTTGATAGCAAAATCATGGTTTAGGTTGGGCAAAACGCTTTAGAATCAAACCAAATTCATACATGTCTCTGCAGGGTTTTGAATTAAACCAAGTTTTTTTTAATTTATTGTGAATTAAACCACGTACATGTCTCACTCATTTAGTCAATTACTTTGCCATTTATTGAAAAGAAGGTAAGTTTTTTTAATATTCTTACATAATTTACCTTATTTAAATCGCATTATAAATTTAATCTCTCTAAATTAAAAATAATAATGATATAACTACATCAACACCTATTAAGTAAATAAGGTGAATTTTGAATATATGAGACAAGAACTTCATTATCAAAGAAGAAAACTACATTAAAATTAAATTGGCCAACTTTTTCTTTTAACTAACTATAGTTTAAATTATTCATTATGTAAGTAATTGACTATTGATCACAAAATCTTTAGTCGCATCTGATCACTCTTTGTTTAGTTAATTTGACTTTTTGTGGTTGAGCTTGAAAATGCGAGCTCATTCTTTTAAGCATAATAATTCGTGCTGATTGGGGGTTAACTAAGAGGTGATTACTAAATCCAATGATTATCATTATTATTTATATCATGATCAAAATAAAAAAAAATGGATGTTTATGTTAATTAAAAAAGAAATTAAGAAGGCCATACCTTGGAGGGTCTAGTGAAGCCTAAAAGCTTTTTCTTTTTAGCATAGTTGTTGAGAAAGGGATGGACTACAGCTTGCATGAGCTATTTATATTAAAATCTAAGAAAAATAATCAAATAAATTGGGGAATTTTTTTTTCAAATTATAACTTCTTCAACTTTTCTTTCATGCAATTTATCTACTAACAACTTTACTTGGTGTAATTTATACTCAAGAAAATTTTAATTTATGTAATTTATCTCCTAAGATTTTAATTGATGACAAAAATATTATTATTTATTTTCATTAATTTTCTAATTGGTGTATTTTTGTTCAGTTATCAAATTTTATTATCAATTTAATAACATCAAGATAGAAAGATAAATTTAATTTTTAATTAAATAAATTTCAATAATCAAATCTGTTATAACAGGTTTATTATATGTTAAATTTATAAAACTAATAATTTCCATTTATTTTTAGAGGAGAATGGAGAGGCTAAGAGAAGAGTTTTTATAGTTAGGTAAATCTATAAAGACTAATGTTATATAGTCAAGAAAAATAATGAAAGAATATTTTAAAAAATTCAGCTAAATTTAAAGGTAGTTGTTAGATAAAATAAAGTGATAAGAACCACTCACTTATTCAAAAGCCAAGAAACATGCTAAATCTTCTCATAAAAAACTCTAGTACTATAAAATACTCAATATACTATATTACTTAACTACAAATGATAAAGTTTACCTTTATTTTGTAAACAACATACGAAGAGAAAATTAGTGAGGTGTGTGTGTGCGTTTTATGATTAATGCCTTTTATTTTTCCCATTCCATGCATCTGTAGGCTGTTTTGATTGGTTAATAAGATTTCGTAATAGTTTTTGTAAGAAACCATTTGTATGAAATAGCAAGGCTCTTACTTAACAAAGAAATTCAATTTAAGAGGGAAGTAATTTACAATTATATGATTTTGGTTGAGTAAAGAAAAATTTTAAAAATGAAAAATATTGAAAGGAAATTCATTGTGTTTAGCACAACAATCTTGTTTTCCTTTTATTCTTATAAAATTTGATATAGTGATTCAACATTGCATCTTAATTTATTTTCAAGTCATGTTACGATTGAATCTAGAAGAAAAAGTATAATTAGTCTATCCGAATAAACCTCGTAATGAGAATAAGACTTTTTTTTAGAGCTTGTTCGGATTGGGTAACTTCTAATTTTAACATTACAACATCCTTGTTGTGCAATTAAAAAAAATATATTACATCTTTATTTATTTTTCAAATGTGCTACGAGTGAATTCAAAAAAAAATTAATTTAAATTTTTTCAAACACAAGCGTACTTTTTTTTGAAAAGAATAGATTTTTACTTTTTTCATATGCTTACCGTAAATACGCATTGATATTAATTTAAATGTAAAATAAATAAGCCACTATCCTACTCAAGTGAGCCAATTGAAGTATAATGAGATTTACCATTTTTTTTTTCGAGTTTACTAGACTCAAGTAACTTATGGGAGTTACGAATTATTAATTTTTATATTATTTTATTTTACTTTGTTAACATTGAGGAAATAGCAAAACCGGGAGTGGAAATAGCAAATTCGGGCATTTGCCTTTTGGTAGTTTAAACTGTGCCTTCGTCCCGCTCACGCTCCGCTTTTATCAGTCTCTCAGAGTCAGAGAGGAAAGCGAGCACACTCTCACATGCTTCAGTTCAGTGCTTCACTTTCTCTCTCATGCTTTCTCTCTCTCTCTCTCTCTCCTTTCTAGCCATTGAAGAACAGAGTAAGCTTAGCTCGAACTCTTCTTCGACAAATATCTACTTTTTTCCTGGAACTTCAGTTTTTGCTCTGATTTACTGTGTTTCGGTGAATCATCATTCGGAGGTTCTACCGAATTTGTTGCTATTCTTTTGTCCTATAGATCTGATATCAAGCAGCATTACTTCGCATTCATCAAATTTGTCAAATATTCAACCCCTTGAAACAAAGCCCCATTTTTTTTTTGGGCTTTCGAGTGGTTTAATATTGGAATTCTAAATCTAAGGCAGTAGAGCTTTCAAATATAAGCTCTGCATATTGGTTTGGCGTCATTTCCTCTTGCATATTCATGGAGGTTTCGTGAGAGGATGCTATAGAGCTGTTGCTTCTTGAATAGATGGAGAATTTATATGATGTTTGAAGAGTACCTTAATTTGTGTAATGGAAACATTAGTCAGACAGAACAGAAGGTTTAACATAACGCGTCAATTTTTGCGTCCCGCTGATAATAAGAATGAAAAATTAAGAGTAAACTTTATAGGGAAAACTTGTACCTAAATTTTTCACTCCCCATTGTTAAGGACATTGCCAAACTCAGTTAATCAACATATATTATTAAGTCATTCTGAGTTGATAAGGTCTAGTGGCTCTAATTTTCCTGGCAGCACTAAGGCTTTGTTTGTGGAAATACTGTTCCTAGTTGTGTAAAGAGGTTTAACACTTAAGTCATTGGGAGTGAGTTAATGGTGAGGGGTTTGAGTGGTTAGCAGGAGGTTATAAGTTCAAATCTCTATGTTGTCATTGTACCAAAAAGAGAGTTTTATCACATAAGATGTATACTTTAATTTTTTTTTGCATCTTAGAAACTGCTCTTTTTATTGCTGTTATCTTAAGGCAATTTGGTCTTTGAATGCAGGTATGAGCAGGATTTTTATTTAAAAACATTCAGGTTGCTCTTCTTCAAGGCATGCAAAATGAATAAAGAAAATGCAGGTTGTGCCAAAGATGAAGAGCGTGCGGTTCGAATCACTCGAGCAAGGGCTAGAGCCTTGGGGTCATTGGGAGGGATATCTGCCTCTTCAAGACCACCCTTTAAAAAGGAACATAAAAAATTACTTGCAGCCAATTCCAAAAGAGCAGCTTTTGATGGGAACAAAGCTAATGCGGTTGGCACTGCTGATAAGAGGAAGGCAGTGCTGACAGATGTAACTAACATCTGTGGAAAATCATATGATAAGTGCATCAACGCATCAAAATTTCAGGTATGCATGAAACGCTCAATTTTTCACCAAATGGAGATTTTGAATTATTGACATTTTATAATTATAGTAATGAGGAAATAAAGATATGTTGAGTTTTGTGAGTTATTATCATTTGAAAATGCAAAGTGACTGCTGGTATATAAAGCAAAAATCTGACCCACTGCCCTTTATTTTCTCACTAAGTGATTTTCATAATTGTACGAAGCTGCAAACTTATCTATAAATCTAAATAATCTGAAGTGTGAGTTGGTGTTGCCGGTTAACTGTCTATTACGTAGGCAAGAGGAAGTTATAAGAGGAAAAACACAGAGCCAGCTTCAGATGTCTCCTTAAAAGTTTCATCAACACAAGAGGATGTTAGAGAAAAGTTAGCTGAAGAATTATCCACAATAACAATGGTAGAATCACATGACACCACTGTTGCAGTAAGTTTGGAAGACAAAGAGCCACCACGACCTTGCATGTCCAATAGCATAAGAGAACATGTTATAGCAGACCCCATGCTTTCAATGCAGGACTCTGTGAAGTCTGATGAACTCCAGAGCTCTCCAAATAAAGGTTTTTCAATCATCTCATATGTCACTACTAGTATGCAATAGACTGTAGGTATATGATATATGACATACCAATTGTACAAATGACATTTAATGCTCCTCAATGGTTGAAAATACGAAGATTACTGTTTTCTTTACAGATCAAGCCTGTGAAGTTTTGTTCTTCCTGTATATTTCTTCTTGATTGTCTACTGGCATGTAAAAATTTTCCGCAATTTATCAAAATATCATGTTAATTTATTATTTATCCACCATCTAAATTACCAAGAATTGCTAAATGCTACCTGACATACAGGCTTTAACATTGCAGTTATTGAGCTCTTTACCTGATGACCACTAATGCTACTTGCTCAAGAATATGTTTGTTGCTTATATTATTCTCTAACTACTCAATCCACCATATTTTATATGATTAGCAGTTAGAGATGCATTGACTATATTGATATACAAGGAACTTTCAAGTTCGTGGAGTTACAATTTATATGACTGCCCTTTATAAGAAACGAGTATTCACTACAAAGATAATCCGAATCTTAGAAGTTAACATCCCCTAAATTACTGAGTTTTATTGTCTTGATTGGATTACGCAGACATAGATATGATTTGTGAGAAACTAAGAGCCGCAGAGTCAGATGACCTGAGCATTGTGGACATTGATTCAGAGTTAAAGAATCCACTAGTTTGGAGTTTATATGCCCCTGATATATACAACAACATACGCGTCACAGAGGTTTGTGTTGTAGAAATGTCATTTTTCCTGATTATTGCTACTATACTATTTTTGTTTATGTGACTGGTGACAATTCTAGTAGCTTCTCTTAAACATTGTTATGATTTGAAACTCAACTGCTTCTGCTTTTCTCAACTATTTTCTCAGTCTGACTGCATTATAACATTATAATAAGGTTTTTTCAGGGTATGACATCCACTGTAAGAATTTCTTCTTGCATGACAGAGAGCATATTTATTTAGTAACATTATGATATTGTCGTGTAAATGAACTTTAATAATACTATATTAGTACCAAGGAAAGGAAAGGATAATAAGGTTCACTACAAAAATTTGATGGAAAGTTTTGGTGAAATCTCTCCAGCTTGAAAGGAGACCATTAACCAATTACATGGACAAGTTGCAGCAAGATATCACTCCAAGCATGCGGGGAATTCTGATTGATTGGCTAGTGGAGGTTAGTCCCATGGCAGTGTTTTCATTTCTGTACTGGAGGACATCTTTAGCTTGTCCTTTTGTCAATTGTTGCAAATGTCTCTCTTTCTCTCTCTATGTCTGTGTGTGTGTATTACAGTTCAACTACCTGCATGTATGTGATGCTTGGTGTTAGTATACTTTTGGATTTTGATGGTAGTACTTCAATTCTTCCTCTCGTTTATTGCAGAGAAGCTTTTGTTATAGTCAACCAGACAATACCAGCATACGAGTTTTTCTTCATTGTTAATTAAGTTTGTTAAATTTCAATACTCTTAAACCATGTTATGGTTGTTTTTATTTAAAATCAAATTTTTTGAGTTAATCTCAGAAAAAGAATGATTTATTTTCCATGTTGTTCACCAAGTGGGGATAAGCAGACCATAGTCTATTTCTAATCTATAGTTTCCTTTTCTTCCCCATATAATAGTTTTCTAATTTCATTTCAATTTGAAAAACATTAATTCCTTTCCTTTTGAATGTGGTCATATATTTTGGTATCTTAACTTCAATGTCATCTCTAACTTTCTCACTATTCTCCACAGTATCATGCATCAAAATCTTAATAATGTATTGTCATCTACAGCTTTCAATGAAACATAGTTGAGTGATCCATACCGAGTATCATGTTCCTGATATAAGCACATTAGAAGTAAAAAATTTCTAACTGTCAGCTGAGTTCGGGCATCGAACTTTGGTTGCTGAAGTTTTGCTATATCCTCTTTCAGGTTTCTGAGGAATATAAGCTGGTTCCAGACACTCTTTACCTTACAGTGAATCTCATTGATCGGTTTCTTTCTACAAGTTTGATTCAGAAACAAAGGCTCCAGTTGCTTGGTGTTACTTGCATGCTGATTGCATCGTAAGTACAGTATCTTGTAATTGTCCTGGTCGGTCCTGGTTAAGTAAGATACAAGTTCCCCTTGCTCAAGTTAGACTGATGCTTCTCTTTGAACTCAGAACCGTGGACATTAAGGCTTTTAAAATGATAAAGTTGATAATGACCATCCTTTTTCCATCCTCAGTCTAGTATGGTGATGATGATTATTATTTTAGGTAGTTCCTTGTATAATTATTTCACTTGTAGGTCTTGGACTTGTTTGTGTTCTTCATTTTACAAATTTCACATAATATAATTTTATTCTCATTATTCTCACTTCTCAGTAAGGTAATTCTATTTGGATTTCTATTAATAAATCTGTAATTCCCAGCATGTGTGTAAGATGTGTTTGGGGAGCAGCAGCATTTCTCTTCTTTTGCTATTGTTACATAGCCGTAAAGAGTTAGCAGAAAGTGAAATTTTTTAATGCATCTGGTGATGCTGACAAGTGATAATGTACGATATCATCTCTATTTTTTCTATATCATTAGGAAATTCTAAGATGCGCTTCTTTTCTTTCATGGCTTTAAGAAAGTATGAAGAGATTTGTGCTCCTCGAGTGGAAGAATTTTGCTTCATCACAGATAATACATATACTAAAGCAGAGGTATAGTATTCGGTATTACTATTGGAACTTACTTTCATTTTTAAAAATAGCATGCATGATGACTGATATATTAGGCACCTAATCATTGGCACTTGATAGGCATTGAAAATGGAGAGTGAGGTTCTAAATCTTTTGCATTTTCAATTGTCTGTTCCCACAACCAAAACATTTCTCAGGTATGGATAACATATCCATTTGTTTTTTGGAAAATGACATTTAGTTAAAACTTAATGAAATATGATGACCTTTTTTTGGCTTTTAGGAGATTCATCCAAGCAGCACAATCTTCTTACAAGGTACTATAGACTATAGTTGCTATTCAATATCCACAATATAACTTCAGAGGGTGCTTCTACTATGCTGACAGGAAACAAACAACCAATTTGGTTGTCAATTTTCCCTGTTAGACAGGTTCCTTATGTTGAACTGGAATTCCTGGCAAATTATTTGGCAGAGCTTACTCTTGTTGAATACAACTTCTTGCAGTTTCCACCTTCCATGACAGCTGCATCTGCTGTATTACTTGCCAGATGGACCCTCAACCAATCAGAACATCCATGGGTCTGAACTTATTGTGAATACCTAATTGCAAGTTGAAAATTCACCCTGGTGTTAGGACGTAAATAAATCTAAAGATTCACAATGTTATTTATTTGCAGAATCCAACTCTGGAGCACTATACTAATTACAAAGCGTCAGAACTTAAAACTACTGTCCTTGCACTGGCAGATTTGCAACTTAATACCAAAGGCTGTTCCCTGAATGCTATACGTGAAAAATATAAACAACAGAAGGTTAGAAATGTACAAACTATAAGACGAACTCTTGTTCTTTCTTTGGTTGACCAAAGTTTTTACACCACTAGTCATACGCCCCCAATTGCAGCATATCACCAGACTTATTACATAATATTGTTCAGTTTTCTTTAACCTATTCTCCATCTGATTAAACTAAGCGAATCAGCAAAATCATATCCTTGTCTTTAGCTTGGTGAAGAGGCTCATGAGATAGTTACATGACAGTGAATTTTGCTTCCTGACAGTTGAAGTGCGTGGCAGAATTATCTCCAAAACCGGCGCACTCACTCTTCCAGATTCAAGTGTAAATGATGCATCTCTAAAGACTAAAGGATGACTTCGGAGTTTCTGGCACAGTGAAGGTGATATTGTCATTGGTTGTAATGTATTTTACCATCTAATTTTTGTTAGTAATTCCCAATTACTGTCTGTTTCATAGTTGTAACTTGCAAGATGGCACCAAACTCTGGTGCTCAAAGATCTCCTTGTAACTTGAAATTGTTAACATCATGATACAGTTCAAGCAGAAGTCGAACTACTAGTATCAAGTAGACTTCATTTTCTTGTTGCCATTATGCAACAAGCCATGTATCTGCTTCAAGATTATTTTTGTATGGAAAACTGGTGTGTAATAAAAAATACAATAAACTTGACAGTATACTTTTTCTTTTTATAACTTGCACCTTGACAACTTTGCAGCTAAGGTTCACATATTCAAGGAATCATCATACAAGCTTCATAAGGATTTCCCATGAATGGCAAACGTAAGTAATTACTTGTTAACAATCTGTAGGAGATGCTTTCATAGGATGACTGCTAAATTAAAAGTATGCATTATTCGTATCACGTTCACAAAATTTTCCATCTATCTATATCATTTTCTACTTCAAATTTTGTTAAAACTAACATATGTGTTTTTTAAATAAATAATAATTCTTATTACTTAACTATATACTTAATTGGGGTTTAAACTCTTTAAAATTTGGTGTACATGATTAACATAGTAATTCATTAAACCCAACGATTAAGTTCCTTAAAATGATTTTGAGGAGTTACTATATAACTATTAATTAATTAATACTTAATCCAAGGTGGATTTGGTTGGCCTTATTGCCTAGGGAGAGTTAGCAACTCTGCCAGTAACGAGGAGAAACTGAGGACTGTAAGAAGGGGCACACAGAAAGGGAGAATATTTTGGATATACAGAAAATCGTTTGATCCACTGCATGGTCCTTTTCATCACTAATATCAGGAGGCAAATTGCGTCCCACACAGTTGCAATCAAAACCATGGCACTACATTCGGCTGCCAGAGGCATCACAAGCATAGAGGATCCCAAAAAAAAAATGCCACTCCCATTCTCCCAATAACAGCCATTACCACGTTTCTTTACGGTTTTCCACCATAACAGGAGGAAAGAAAAAGATTGGGAATCTAGCATGCAATTCAGGTCACTAAAACTGCGGTGTTTCCGATCACAGGCTGGAGACTGGCTGCATGCTCTAGCCGTTTCCACGCTTCCTTCCGCTTCTCAGCTTCTGAGCTCAAAATTGCTTCTTCCTCCTTAAAGTGAGAATAACATGACAGGAAGAGCTTCTCATCCATCTCCAAGAACATCTTTCTGATATTAAGAGTTAAGTTGACAACTGCCTGGTTCCAGTGGCCCTGAGAATTCCTATCTAAAGCTGGAAATATGATGGGCAGGATCACCTGACGGTTATGAGTAATCAGGTTGACAATGTGGTCATTGTTCCATAAGAAAAGGGCCCTTTCAGCTACCTGAAACAATCCATGTTAAAAAGGGGAAAAAAATGTTTTTTTTTCAACAATTGGCAAGCATGTCAATGGAAACAACTGATTCTCAAAAGAGAATGTGGCAAATATTGTTGGGGGAGAAGATGGATTGCCCTGAAGTAACAAGAAAGAATGTTTATCCTTCGAAGATATTCCTACACAAGAAGATACAACTTGGAGTTTTCAGATGAACCAAGGATGATGAGAGAACTACTTTCACATCCTATCAGGTACCCAACTCTCATATCCTATCAGGGACTCAGAATTAATGCAATCTAACAAAGCACCTGCACAGAAGCATCTCCCAACAGAAGTTGAATCATGTATAGACTTTGAACCTAAAGCAAAACATTATTAAGCAAAGACCCTCTTTATCGACACTCTACCACATTGGATTAACCTTTCAAGTTTAAAGTTACCAATTCACATTGGAAGTATGTCAAAACATAATTTCTTGTGAGTGATAAAGCAAACTCCAAAACTCCATGCTTGTTCCACCATCGAGTATAATTGCTCACTTAAACAATCAATTACACATGACCATATATCTCTAAAACGACCTAAGTGTAAACTTCTGATTAATACCATATCAGTGATTAACATTAAAACTCCATAGCAGTAAGAGGTGCCAACTTACAGCACATCCAGTGCAAGTAACAAAACCGTTCGCTGAAAATCTGAAGCCCAGGGAAACTTTTGGATAGCCATCACAACTGGATAAAGTTGGGAGACAATGGCATATAGTAATATTTAACTAAATGGTCCTTTCTCATACACTTAAGCTATGTTATATTTCATTATAGCTTGCAAAAAAATTGCACTTCTTAAAGCAGTATAATGGGCCAACAAATGCTATGGCAGAAAACACTAACCAAGTTATGGAAAAGGTAAGAGACTAGAAAAAGTCAAGAATGTTTTCCGCAAATAAATCTCCAATATAAAATAAACCATGATAGTGAAGGAAAGAATGATGTCCTGATTTATGACTTGTCCATTAGCAAAATCTAACATAAATTGTAAAATTCCAACAATATGTACT
Organism: Castanospermum australe; assembly: GCA_019955255.1. NCBI lineage: Eukaryota > Viridiplantae > Streptophyta > Magnoliopsida > Fabales > Fabaceae > Castanospermum > Castanospermum australe. The sequence goes on along the minus strand of NSJW01000337.1, from coordinate 417,070 downwards.
GTGCATACCCATGGAATAGACAAAGATGGTTGAATTGATATTCATCAGAGAATAAGACTGAGGATTTGGGGTGTAAAACCTTAATGCCTGTCATACTTAAGTGAGTAACTGAACTGTGAGCACTTCTCTATCAAAAAAGAGGGGGAAAAAAAAACTAAATCAGCATGTACAATCGTAGTAATAAAAACAGGACTTGTCTGACCAGCATTGCGAGCATATGAAATTTCATGCTAGTTAAAGGTACTATAAAACTAAGTTGCTCCTGCCCACCAAGCATGCACTTACATGTTAAAACTTTAGATATTACAAAGCATAAAGAGAAAAGAACTTCAAGTCTGTATAAAGACTGCAATGTATGTTTACAAAAATAAAACTTGCCAGAACATGACTGTAAAAGCAAATATAAAGCACCATGAGCTATAGAACATGAACTTAATTCTTTTAAGTGGAAAAATAACATAGGAATATGCAAATAATGAGGATTCACCAAATGGATGCAGTATAACAATTGTACCTGAAAGTGTAAGCTGTTAATGCAGCACCCAATCCGCCAAAATAAGGGGACCATGACCCTCTGGAACTCTACCATGTTAATTGCTTCCAAAATTTCTTCCAGTTCACCCAGGAACATCACCTCTTTCTGACTATTTGTAATTGGGCCAATATTTTAACAAACCCCTTATCACAATGCTTGCTAACTTCGGCTCCTTCTCTATAAACTGTATGACACAGTAGGACAATTGCTGAAAGTAAACTCCCATAGATTTTGGCTTGTGCAAGGGGATCAAAACTCTCCACAAGAAGATTTTGTGTTCCTCTTTCAAGGGTAAAGCAAACCCACTGATTACGCTCCCAAAAATCTCCAATAACTCAGCAATTCCATCGTGTTTCTCAGTCTCAAACACAAATCGATAAAATATATTGTTAATAGATTTTCGAATATAGGGTCTATGCACCATGAACTTGCCATAAATCCTATGCTGAATTGTCTTCAAGCAGTCTCTTTCTCTAGGATCCTCTGAATCAAACAATTCAAGCAATTTGGAAATAAACGAATGGTCAATATACTTTTTCGCTACCTTGGCATCAAGGCACGAAGAAGTGATAAACCTAAGCAGCAATTCATACACAAGCTGTAAATGTGGCCAAGCAGGATCAAACATTGGCTCATCATCGTCATTGTCACCACCAGCACCACCCCCATTAGCCCGATAATTTGGCGGGAAAACTCTAAAGAGATTAATAGCACACATTCTGCACATAGCATGGATAGCAGGTTCACTAAACTTCATCGACCCAGAAGCCACAAAATCAACAAGTTCATGCAAAGTTTTCCTCTTGACATCTTTCTCCACGGTGTTCTTACCAGGGTCAGTGAAATCGAATGTAACACAGCACAGGCTCAACTTGCTCACAAACAGGTTCATCTTCTCCGCATTGGGCACGTCCTTGAACGGCACCAAGGGTTCGATCCCGGACACGATGCTCGCCGGAAACACCGCCGACGAGGAAGTTCGTTTTGCAGAGTTTGATCGACCGGAAGAACCCCCACCGTGTGATCGGTGATTTCTACCGGTGCCGCGGGGCGAAGCGACATGAGAGGAGCTGGAACGTGTAGAGTCACCCCTGCACGACTCGTCCGAGTCGGATTTGAATGACTTCCGAGGAAGTTTGCTGAAGATTTGCTTCAGCATGGCGACCCAGAAGCTAAACCCGATGGATTCAAAGCTTTAGAACGAACCCATGGAGGAAGAACCAATCTAACCCAAACACGTTAATTTCTAAACGAACCGGGAAAGGGAAGTATGTGGCAGGATGAGAAACCCTAGATCTCGGTCATGGAAGCAAGCAGAAATTCCAAGCAATGTGAGAGGTTTCATGAAATTAAGATCCACATTTCAAATTGGGTTGAGGAAATTTTGCGATTTTGCAGCATACATCGATGAAAAATCAAATCTTGAAGATTGCAGCTGACAAACAACGTCAACCAAAAGGGGGATTCAGAAGCTCTCACGCAGAGGAAGGGAAAGGGAGAGAGAGAGAAAATATATCACAAAAGGAGTGAAGAATAATTACATTTGAATCTCACATTTTCTAATTTTCTCGGGAATATCAGAAAAGAGAAACGAAATTTGTGGTTGAATTTGTAAAAGGAGGGTTCTGGGGCACAAATCAAAAGGGGGAATCATGAATGTGGTGGTGGAGATCATGAAGCTTTGCTAAGATTTTGGGTAGGAACCCTCTTAGCTGTTCCTTCTTGTTGCTAATGATCCATTCTCATGAAACCGAAAAAGGACCAGAAGAAAAAGAGGAAAAGTACAATGAGTTTTTCTTTTCATTCGAAAAAAAAAAAGTTGTTACTTTTTTTTTAATCCATGAGAAAATAATCAAAATATCAAATAATGGCACTTTTCTATAGAATTGCAATTTTAATTCGCATAATGCCCCACATATTTTATATGCATTTGTGAATTCTATCATTATTCAACGTGGCAAGGGAAAAAGAGAATGCCATCAGTGGGTTTGTTTGGACATAAAGATGTGTCATTGAGAACCAAAATAAAGATTTGTCTTTTTTTTATTATTTTTAATCACTTTTTCGTTAAATGAATTATATTATTTTTTAAATAATTTTAAGTACACTATGCATTTAAAGAATTAATTTTTTTACATTTTAATAAATTTAAACTCAAGTAATTAATAATAAAATATTAAAATAAATTTTAATTTAATTTTTTAAAAATTAAGTCGACATCATTTAAATTTTTTAAAAAATATCGGTTACAATTTAGTTATTGAATTATAAAAGTTAATATCATCTTAATTCTTTAAAAAAAATATTAATTTAATTTTTTAATTATTAAAAAATATTATCAATTTAATCTTTTAATTATATAAAATTGACATCAATTTAGTCTCTCAATCATAAAAATTATATCAATTTAATCTCTATTTATACATAAAAAGATAATTTTGATGTTATATTTTATGATTTAAAGATTAAATTGATATTAATATTTTTTAAAAGATCAAAATGATATCAACCTTATCTTTAAAGAATTAAATTAAAAGTTTATTATAAAATATTATAATATTTATGTTATAATTTATTTTGGTAAAAATAATTAAACGAGTTTTTTTTATACAATTAAATGAATTGTTCAATATTTATTAATTATTATCATGAGTTTTAATTTACATGTATTAAGTTTTCTTAATTTTCAAATTAAATTTTATACAAATTATTTTATTTATACTAATTTTAAAAATTAATAAATATTTTACAGTTTATTAAAATATTGATACCCAGAATCCTAGACATTTACATGATTCACACTCGGACTCTCGTGACTATACAGAAGCATGGCACGTGTATTTTGAAAGGGATCAGGTTCTTATAGAACATTATTGCAGAAAGATATAGAATGACACACTACCCCGTCCTCTTCTTAAAATTTTATTTTTTTGTTTTTTTTGGGTTGTACTTTGGGGTATTTAAAAACGACACTCAATTTTGGTCTGATATTTTAATTCAAGCTAATTTTTTTACTCTGAATTCGACTTTATACTTGAAGAAATTTGATTGTGTAAAGGTGTGTGATCTGAGTAGAGATCGAATATAATCTAAATTTTTATATATATAATTAATAAATTAAGTTGTAATATGTTAATATTTAAAAATAAAAACTTAAAAAGTAATTATTTTAATATTTAAATAATAATATGATAATATTCGTATTAATTTTAAAAATAAGTAATAAATAATATTTAAAAAAATATATATAATTTTGGGTAGAGTAAAGCTTAACTCAAAATAAAGTATTACTTGAGTCAAATAGCTCGAGAGGGAGCAAAGTTGTGTGTTGAGCAACTCTTGTTATACTTTGTTAAATTAAGTTCCTTTCTATTCTAAATCATTATGTGAGATTTATATCTCCCTTTTTGTTTTTTTTAATATTTATATTTAGATTAAATTTTGTAAACTTAATTTTAAATAAATTTAATTTTATAAAATTGATTCTAATTAACAGTAAAATTGAATGACATTATTTATGCTTGAAGAGTAATGTTATATTTTTTTAAATTTCTTTTAATAATTCTCGTATTAGTTAATAAAATAAATATTAATTGAAAAAGTAAAGTATTTAATATCTTAAAAATATAAAGAGTATTTAACATTTACTTCATTTAGTAATTAAGAACATAAGTGAGAATGATACAAAATTATTCAAAATGAATAAAATAAAAAATAGATAAAAGTCCATTTAAGTCTTTAAAAACTTGTTTGGGTGGGTAAGCATTTACCTAAATATGTAATAACTCAGTGTTTCTTTGAAATTTTTTATATTTTTTTTTCAAATTTATTTAATTTTTAAATTATATTATTTTGTATGTGTGTGTATCGAACCAATTTTTGAACCAAACGTGATGAGAATCAGTGAGCAGAGCAAAGAAAAAGACGAGAGAGTAACAGCAGAGAGGAAAACGTGTATAGTCTTGCATTCATCTTTGGAGTGTTACAATCACAGTTTATATACAGGTGCACACCTTAACAACAATACTAACTACCTATTGCAAAAATCCACATCATCTAACAGAATTGCCACATCACTTGATACATTAGAATTATATCCTATAACAAATCGAGTCAAGCAAATTTGACTTAAATTCAACTTATTTATTTAACGAGCTTAATTTTAAATTTAATTAAGGTCATTTAGTTCATGAACCAAGTTTACTAAATCAATTAACAATTTAAATCTTAAACTATTTGTTAGCTGGTTCGATTTATTGTCAACCTTATTCTAAGGATTAAATGGATAAAATTAAAAGAAGAGTTTTGCTATATCATTTTAAATTTTTTTTTTAATAATCTTTTTAATACTTAATAAAATAAGTATTAAATGAAAAAATAATACATTTAATATTTTGAAATATAAAAATATTTAAAACTTACTTTATTTAATACTTATAAAAATTATTATGAAGATGTATTAGGAAGATATAAACTTATTATTTAAAGAAACAAAGGATAAAATTTATTAATAATTTAAAACTTAAAGGATTGAATTAGATATTAATGAATAAAATTAATTTTTAATAAATAAAATATTTTTCTAAGACTAAAAAGATTTTTTTTTTTTGGTATTTTAACCATATAGCCAGAGCCGAGCAATTTGCCAGTTATCCAAGAACTAAAGACCGAGGTGGGTCAGCATGTTAAAGGTGATCCAGTTCCTTAAATTCCCATAATGGAAGGAGATTATGTTAGTTGGGGGGAAAAAAGAGTGGAGCTATTGACACTTCAATATGTCTATTCACACTCTTCACTTTTCAATTTTTATTATATTTTTTAAATTTATCCTTATTTAAGTTTTTTGAAAAGTCAAATTCTTAATTTATTAAATATTTTATTATTTATTCTCACTCTTAATTAGATTTAATGATTATTTTTTCTTAAAAATCCTTCTTTTATGCATACATTATTCAACGAATCATCTTCCATTAACGCTTTTTTTTTCATGATTCATCTCTCTTTAAATTTCTTCTCTCTCACTCTAAATTTATTTTCAGCAAGCTCTTTTCATGGTAATTCATATTCTCAAATAGTATTAAGACAACATTAAATTGAGAATAAAAATATGGATTTTCTTAACTCTAATAACTCAGGATGGAGTTAAATTCTTATTTAACTGTGCTTTCTTCTGGTATGTTTTCTATATTCTGAATAATGTTTCTTCCTTATGCATCCAGCCAACAAATCTAAGCAATAGTAAATACTAAAAAAAAAAATTCCTTTAATTTCTTCCTTGTCGTCAGCAATCATAGTGTTTGTTGAATTTATATACGCAAAAAATTGTTATTCCATGTTGTGCTGTGTGATTCAATTGTTGATTGCATTTCTCTCTAATTGGTATGTTTAATCATCCTTATCTCCTTTATTTAATTTAATCACAATCCTGTCAAAATAAATTAGTCACAATATTTAATTTCTTCTTTATTAGAAAAAAATTATACACTGTGCTGCGTTGAAGATACTAAAAAACCATTTATTTAATCAAATAAAATAGGTTACCCAGGCTTGGGACCATTGATGCTTGCAGACTCCTTCGGCGTTGCTGTTTTTCGTGCTTAGTTCTTGTTTTAAGTATTTTTTTTTCTTTTCAATGTAAAACTAAAATAAAATAGGCTACTACTTGTTTATTATTATTTTTTTTAACTATGTTCTTGAATTTTGTAGCTTTGTTAGTATTCCATGCAGAGTTTCTTTTTAAAAGTTAAAATCTAGAGTCCTCCTATATTATAGAAAGTTTAAATAAAAAATTATGTGTGCAGAAAAGTATTTTTCAAATTTTTATGTATTTTGTTTTAATATTTTTTTAAAGTAATACACATAACAATGTAATAATTTAATATTTTAATTGGGTTATAGTGGCTAGATAAATTGAATAAGGATTATAAATTAGTTGTAACTAGTTTGGAGTGCGGATAAACAACTATAATATAAAAGAAAATAATTTTAACTTTTGTCCAAAGAAAAAAGTTAAATAAGAGTAAATTTGAAAAGTACAGTAAAAATTGAAATGTGAGAAGTCTGGATAAGTTTATTGGAGTGTTAATATCCCCATCTGGGGAATAAACTGTATATTATTTTTGTTACACTTAATTGATTCCAATTAAATCATTATCATATTTGTCTCTTTTTTTTATAGTACATGTTAAAGAATAAAAATAAAAATTATTAAATAAAAAAAATTTAAATATTTAATGTATTACAAATTTGAAATATAATTAATTTTTTCTTTAAATAAATAAGATAATTTAATATATAATAATAATAAATATTATTTTTATTACTTAACTGGCACATGTTAATAAATTTTTTTTTTATTATAACCCTTTTTTCCATTGAACATAGAAAAATGCTGTTTCAACCGACATGCACTACAAAATTTATATTTTTAATTTTTTAACCCATATTTTGCTGTAAATCTTCTTGCAAAAAGTGAAGACATTAATTTCCAGAGGTGTTGGTAGTATGTGTGCTTCGAGTTGTATAGCATATCTCTTAAACATAATTTGTATTTATTTATACAAGAATGTGATTTAATAATAAATAAATTAAAATTTTAATAAGATAAGATTATTTATAAATTAAATTTTTAATTTAATTTTTTAAAAATTATATTGACATAATTTTAATTTTTTTAAAAATATCGATATTAATTTAATTTTTAAATTATAAAAAATAATATTATTTTAATTTTTTTAAAAAATTAATATTAATTTAATTTTTTAATAATTAAAAATATCATTAATTTAATATTTTAATTATATAAATTATATTTATTTAATTTTTATTTATATACATAAAATTAATTTTAATATCATCTTATATATGATTTTAAAGACTAAAATATGTGACATTCTTAAAAGGAAAGCACCTTGTGATATTGAAACCCACCCACGTCGTGCTCCTCCATCGTCCTTGCACTTGTAGCAGTGTTGCAGTGATTTCAAACTTCTTGAGGGGGTTAAATTGAAAGATGAAAGCACAAAAAGCCAAAAAGAAACCAAAAAAATAAAAGAAAAAGAAAAAGGATAAAGATATTCCGAGACGACAATGGGAAGCAAGCAATGGAGGTGCGAATGTGCGATTGAGAGCCCTCGTCACTGCGACGCCGTTTCCCTCTTTCACTCCGTCCCCGCACCCTCATGCCAGAGGGCCCCACGGAGCCCCCACACGGCGCCGTTTCAGCCCTTTTCCCTGTCGTTTCGCTTCGCCGAACCCTGCCTACAGTCGAGGCTCGCTTCTCTCCTATGCGTGGCTGTGACTCTGCGTTGTCGCGGGGTTTACTTTTGGGGATTCTTTGAGTGAATATCAGTCAACTCTTCGATTTTGCAATCCCGGTTTTCCATTTCTTTTCCGTCGTTTCGTGACCCTTTTCAAGCGTTTCTTTCGCTAACTCATCGGTTATAGGTATCCCCTATTCATTCCTTTCGATTTTTGTTCAGTTCATCACTCTTGGTTTGTTGTGGAGGGGAGACGATTTTACGTAGATCATCGAAAGTGATATATTGTTGAAAGAAAGTGCTGTATTCAATTTTTTTTAAAATATTTTTTGGGTTGTGGGAGGGGTAGAGGGTTTACTTTTGTCAATTTGAAATCATTATCTGAGAAACAATTGTTAATTTGTTTCTGCAGATTGGGGGATATTTATGAGTTGTGTGCAAACAACAGGTAATTAATGTGCTTTCTCATTGAGTATGTTCGGTTGCATCCACCATATGCTTATGTTCTTATTAATGACTTTCAGTTGTGGCATCAAAAAGTTCATTTCTGTGCATTGGCAACACAAATCAGATTTTTTTTTTTAAATGTTTCTTTGGCGTATGAAAGAAACTTATATGTTAATATGCAATAAAAGATGGCAACTATGACCTTGGAAATATTGCTTCTTAACAGAATGGGAGTTGCTAATTTTGCAGCATCCCACGGTGCCGTGTAGAGCAGTTCATTAGTACAGGTTCACATACCTGAGGTACAGGAGCAGCATTTGTTTTGACACAGCTCAGACACTGTACTTAAAGGTGGTAATCTTTTTCAATTCTATGCTTCCTTGGTGGTCAGTTGTGTTGGTGGACTTAGATGGACGTTCTCTCACCAGAACTGTATCTTGAAGGTCCATCCGACACTTACCCATTGTTGATGGAGCAGTCAGGGCACTTGAATGGCAGTCAGCATATTATCGACATAACTGGGAGTATTGATACTTCCACATCTACCTCACCTCGTGATAGACATTTTAATGGTGTAGATACATCACAGCACGAAGACAGACCCAGTAGTGCAAGAATACCTGTTTCTCAGCCTTCAGTTTCTCCCTCTAGTGTATCAAATGGTTCAAATTCTAGGAATTCTTCATTCATAAGACGAGGGGATACTCGTCGGCATAGGAGTCCATTTCATTCTGGGTTATGGATATCTATTGAGCTAGTCCTCATAGTAAGCCAGATTGTTGCATCTATTGTTGTTTTGTCTTTGTCAAGGCATGAGCATCCACGTACACCATTGTTTGTATGGATCGTGGGTTATGCATCTGGGTGTGTTGCTACCCTCCCTCTACTTTATTGGCGCTACCATCATCATAGCCATATTCGAGAGCAAGATTCATCTCAATCACGTCAAACTTCTCCTCAGATTAATCATCCTTCGGGGACACTTTCCAGTTCCAGAACTAATGGAGGAGAAGATGATCAGGCTGCTGCATCCTCCAGGAGCAATCAAGCTTCAGGTTTGATGAATGGAAGGTATTAAATTGGTTATTGCCATTGTTAATTGGTTATGCTTTTATTAAGTGCTCTAGTATTTGGTTTTTGTTTTTGTTCTTTTTTTTGTGTTAGAACTTAGAATCACACTTTTGCTTTTTTAAATTTTGAAGTGTAAGATTTTAGTTGCCATTTCAACAGCTTGTTACCTTGCACAGAAGGAAAATGTAGACACTAGGTTTTTCAAGTGTTTGTGGCTGGCTAGCGAGCTTTACTTACCTTAGATGATGTGTCTTTTTCTTGTTTCTGTGGTTTTTTGGATTCTTTTAGGAGGATATCTTATCTTCTTAATTCTCTTTCTTCTTTAATTATACTTCCCACAAAAAAAATGAAAGGAGTGCTGTAAATTAATTGCTTTGGGTGATTGGGTTGAAGCTTTTGAGCCCCATATTCTCCTTCCCCTTAGTTCTTCAATGTTTTGGTTACTCTTTGTTCTTTATCATGAGTTGGAAATGACCAAAGCTTGTGCTTGACATGTCCGAATCAATTGATCAATTTGTATGTACCATCTCATGGCCTTCAAATATGGTCAGTGTAATATTAGCACTGTTCTCTTTCTTTTCCCTGCTCTGATAGGTGGTAATGATTACTTCAAATTGTTAGGAGGTGTCTATAATGCAGGACACCAACAGAATCAAGTAATGATTAGATCAGCTTAACTCGCCAGAGAAAATATCTTGTCAGATAACTTTCAAGATCTTGAAAAATCTTTTGAATGCATTCCTTACTGATAACACCAATCAAGTGACCAGGAATAGCCTTTCTAGCAACCAGCCTGTTATTAGCAACACACTCTCACCCAAACAAAGCACTTTACTGGAGAAGTTTGTGCCATCATGCAGCAGGCCATGATAGACAAAGCACAAGAAGTACCTGCTGCAGTTATCTTGATGGTGAAGATATATGTATAAATGGCTGACTGGCCATTCCTGTTACATGAAGAATACTACCTTGCAATGGTATACCAAGCTGAAAGCTCCAAATCAGAGTTATAGATGATCAGAGCCACACTTATTTTTATGAAGCTGGTCAACAGCTTCTTTTGGGATTAGGACTACGTGGTGTTTGTGTATGTAGTTTCCATATAACATATTTGTCGCTGTTTTGGGACCTGGAGTCCGTTTCCATATACCTGAACTCTGGCTCAAAACGCACACAAGATAAAGAGTACTCATACGTACCTCATAGAATCAACACAAGTACAGAATGAGGGTATGAAGCGTAGGGCAAGCACTTTACACCCCTTCATGTTAGGGTATTCCAGTATCCTACGCGCTTGGGAACCATGACATGATCTCTATGTGGCTTGGTAGGCTTTCAGATTTAGGGTGTTCCTTCAATGCTTCATGACCTTGAGAAGGAAGCCCTCTAAGTAGGAGCATGGTGGGTTTTGGCTCATTTAGTAAGATAGCTGAGTTGTGACCTGAAATTCAGAATCTAATAGTAAAACAGTGGAGCTAGACCCTTGCAAAGTTGTGCTTGGTTTTCTTGGCCTCCTAAAGTTGCTCCATCCCCAACAAACATAGATAAGGATGAAAGCTCTAGTAGTGAATTCGCCGTAAAGTGTAATATTTCTTTAGTCCTCTTTACTATTGTTGAAAATTGGTTTTAGCGCCTTATAAGTCAATATATGGCTTGCAGGTTAAATAGAATTAATACTAATGACATGTTGTAAGTTTGCAGGCCTCATAAGACTCTTTCCCCTAATATGTGTCTTATGACTGGTGCTTGTTCTGAATCAGTTCCTCATCTATTCTTGCATTGTTCTACTGTTGTTTCTTTATGGAATACATTATTTGGCTTTTTTGGTGAATGTTGGGTTTGTCTTGGGTCCTTGGTCCAATTTATGGTGATTAGCTTTAATGGTTTTGGTAGAAGTAAAGAGGCTAAATCTTTTATGGCAATGTGCAATCTTTGCTACTATTTGGTGCATTTGGTTGGAGCGTAATGCTCATATTTTGAATAAGGTCTCTTTGTCTCAACAGTTGATTTGGGATAAGATTCTTTGATATTCATTTTTCCTTTTTTCTTCTCTTCTCAATGAATTTTTTCTTTTATAAAAAAAATGGTTTCAGAGCCTAGGATCTTTTCAGAAATTTGAACATTTTAGTCCAAAACTTTTATCTTTTGGCCTTGTCTGGTTTGGACATTATTTCCTACCTTCACTCTTCCATATAGCCAAATTGACAAAAAAAATTTCAAAGTGATCTTCCCATGCATCCGTGTCTTTATCTTGTGTTGCATCCCTTTCAAGGTAACCAAATTATGAAAATGGTGGATTGCTTTGATCTAGTGCTTTGATCCTTTAGTATGATCATTGTCTCAGTTTGAACGGGAAACAATATATTAATATACAATTAGCCTTCAATATACTGATAACTGATGATAAAAATAAGGTCTTGTTTATACTGGTTTGCATTGCATCACTGTTTTTTGTACGTTTAGTAATTTGGAAGTTGCTACTAAATGTCATGAATACAATTGTTTCTAAATTGCTGCAGTAGACTTTAGAATTAGATTAAGTTAATTTTCAATTTTAAAATGAATTGTCTGAGTAACTTCCCCTGATTAAGAATTATACCAAGTGTGTATGATACTTATAGAAATAAAATGTTATGTCAGGCATATATAAACATCTAGCCTGCTTCCCAGTATAATACAAGCTGTGACATATTCAGCAATAGAAACTTCTAGACTTTTAATTTATGCAAACTAAGCTAAGATTCACACTTTTATTTTCAAACTTTTTATAATTGAGGTCATGTTATGTCAATAACAATTTTACGTATAAAAGAAAGTTCTGTGTTTACTCTAAATCTGTAATGGAGTGATACTTATGACAACCTAAAAATTTTATGAGACTTGAGAACCTATCTGTAATAATAATGGAACATGTTAAAGTTGTTTCTTGAAACCTGATTTGAAGGAATTGTAAACTTTAAATATTCTTTTGCCTATGTAATGCGTGTTGCCTTGTTTCCCTCCCACCAATTTCTCTGTTTATTCATTAAATTTTGAAAATTTTATTTATCTTTTGATGGTTATAACTTTAGATATTGTAATTTGTAAGTAATTTATGAAGCTGCTAAGCCCTTGTTCATGCATATGCAGCAGAATGAAGGTACTAGTGGAATACTTCAAAATATCCCTAGATTGCTTTTTTGCCGTATGGTTTGTTGTTGGAAATGTATGGATCTTTGGGGGACATTCATCTGCTGATGAGGCTCCTAACTTGTACAGGTATTACCTTCCAGCACCTCGTAGCCTCTTACATTTAATGATTTTTCAGAGCCTCCTAATAATATCAGCTTCCTTTTGCTTGGCAGGTTATGCATAGTGTTTCTTACCTTTAGCTGTATCGGTTATGCTATGCCCTTCATTTTATGTGCAACTATCTGCTGTTGTCTACCTTGTATAATTTCCATCCTTGGGGTTAGAGGGGATCTGACACAAGCCAGAGGGGCAACCTCTGAATCCATTAATGCTCTGCCAACTTACAAATTCAAGATGAAGAAAAATAAAAGCAGTGATGCAAGCAACTCAGCTGCTGGTGAAGGTGGAATTGTGGCTGCAGGAACTGAAAAGGAGCGTGTGATCTCTGGAGAAGATGCGGTAAGTACAGTTTGATCTTTCTTTATTCAGGATACTTCGTTAAAACTTTATCAATACCCTGGCATTGTTTGTCTAGTTACACCATGTCCTTTTATGTAAAGAAAATTTTCTTCCTATGAAAAAGCATGTACCTAATCAAATTTCTCACTCTTTGGGCTATGGAGGAACAACATTAGGCTTGTAGTTATAGTTGTAACCCTGTTTGAATTCATTATGTTGTAGCTTCAGGATCAGGAGAATGGGTAATTACTGCATCTTAGAAACTTTTTTTTTTGCCATAGTATCTTAGAGATTTTCAATCATATATGTAGCATCCATGCCATCTGGTGATGAATGTTTCATTTGGTGTTGTCATCAGCTTTTGATAATCGCAGAGAAAAAAAGTTATAATTACCGCTTACTTTCTATTATCATTTGATATTCTTTTCTTAATTGAGAGCTGGTTTTGGGGTATATGGGTTACGACACAATTTCATGATTAAATTGAAACAAAGTAGTTAGCCCCTTTATTTTCATACTTGCATCATTCTCTGTCCTGGATTACTTTTGCCCACCTTATCTTCCTACCATCCTGGAATTCAAGCAATCACTGGATATTGTCTGCTAGTCTTTCTCTCTCTTCCATGCATGTAATAATGGGAGGCCCAGATTGCTTGCTACCTCAGCTGATTGTTGATTGTTGAATTAGACTCTTATTCAACTTACTTTTGCAAAGCCCCTATTGATTATGTTAAAAGATCCTGCATGACATTATGCCTTTCTCATTGTAACCAGGACTTCGATTGTTTTCTTTGTTTGTCTGCTCGCCATGACTCTGTTAGTGTTCATACTTTCTTTGGTTGTCTGCAGGTTTGCTGCATATGCCTGGCAAAGTACGAAAATAACGATGAGCTGAGAGAATTGCCTTGCTCTCATCTTCTTCACAAAGCCTGCGTAGACAAGTGGTTGAAGATAAATGCATTATGCCCTCTTTGTAAGAGTGAGGTTGGTGGGAACTTAACAGGATTGGTCTCTGGGGAAGATGCAAGCCAACAACGGGGTGAGCATTGAGAATGGCCTCACCAATGCCACATTTTAAGCTAGTCATATACATATACACGCATGTAGTTTTGTAAAGCTTTTTCTATGCTGCCCACACTCTTTTTTCTTGGATGGATGTCTGAGTCCGAGTTCATCCATTCCATTTCATTTTTGTTGATATAATTTTATTTTTCTTGTTGGAACTGTAAGTTGGTTGATACGCGGTAATCGCCTTCTGGCTTCTGTCGCCGTAGTTTACTTGTCAGCAGCTGGTCTGTTTTAAGGGACGCTCAAGACGGCAATATGATGTATGGTGTTAGCAAAGAGAGTTAAAACAACATATCATTTCATGTACATGGGTCACAGGAATATATAAAGCGGTGTCACCTGCATCGGTCTATATCACCATTTTCATTATCTGGCAAATGTTTTTGTCTTTGTATTTATTTGTAAGTTTAGAATATTAGGTTATTCATGCGTTAAGGCTCAAGGGTGTTTTTGTGTTAGTTGTCTTATTGGGTTGGGTTATTACTAGTAGTTACTATATTAGTGTGTGATGTGCCAATAAGGGTTGGCTGCGAGGCTCAACTAATAGGATTGAGTTGCGTATTTTAAAAGTTTTAAATTTAAAATTTTGTTGAGATTTTTCATTGGAAGTTAATATATAAGTATCATTTTAAGCTTTCATTAAAACTTGTGACATGTATAGGTAGTTTTTCCTATATTTAATTTTTATTTTTACCAAAAAAGATTAGTACTTGATCTAGATATAGGCTAACTCAGTAGGTTGGTTTAGTGGTTAAGAAAGTATATTTTCTACCTTAAGGTTCAAATTTTCAGTTAGTATATGAGGGAATTAATTATCTTAAATGTTTTAAGTCAATGTGAGAATATACCTCTTAACATTGCTTGAGAATGAACTTAGTCTCGGCTGATGGTGAAAGCTTGGCTGGTGGATACCCTTCCTGTATAAATAAAAAAAGAAGGTATTAGTGCCTTGTTGTATTATAATATACATTTATCATATATTAGATTTAATATTATTTAGAGGTCTTCTCCATTTTTCTCATTTTTCACCTAATCCTAATATTTTCATCATGGGTATTAGAGCAATACCATTCTATGTCAACTAATCTAATCGTTATCTCGTTATCGAGTTTCCAAAAATTTGAGCTATTCCCCCATGGCGTCTTTTGTTTTGTGACTTTAATTCTTGTTGGTTGTGCACCAACTCTAGCTATTGGAACTTCATCTTTTTCCTTGTCGTTTGAAAGAAGAAATTCTCTCTACATTCAGGTTTCTCTCTTGCTCCTGCGGTTGCCCACTTCAAGTTCATCCCTTAGGATGCTCCTTTCTCCAACCGACCCCATCAACGCGTGCAACGTTCCCAGATCGGTTTTTTTTTTTTTTTGTCATCGAAATTTTGATGTGACGCCACACGTTGGCCACTAGAAACTTGGCAGCCTCGCCTCATCGGTAATAAACGTATAGTTTTGTAAAAATTATGTATTTCTCCAAAAAATAAAATCATGTTATATTTTAGAGTACAAAATATGTAATACTCCAAAAAAATTGTGAAACTTATATAATAAAAATTTTAGAGAAAAACTGGGAGAGTATAATAAAGAATTAATTGCGCAATATTATAAAGATTTAAGAAAAATAATTTCAAGCTTGACTAATTTGGCAGAAAAAGAAATGTAAAATAGAGTATATACCTAAAAAAAACTTTAACACAAGTATGTATAAATATAAAAGTAAAATTAATGATATGAAAAAGTAAATTTTTGTAAAAGAAATAAATAAATAAACATTGTTCAACTTTTAAAATTAAACAACTTACTAGAGATATTAAAATATGACAAGTTCCGTATTTGATTTAGTTTTATATAATTTCAAATGTTAAATAGTCATGCCAACAAATTACAGTTCAAGCAATAAGCAAGTTTGAATTAAGTGATTGAGAGCTCTTTTGTAATATTAAGAATTCAAATCTTATCGTGGAAATATATTGCTGAGAGGGAATACCTGAGCAATAACAAAAAAATGATGAACAATCATGTTTGGTAAGTTAAAAAAATAATTAATAAGGTTAAAAAAATTAAGAATATGTTTGATGAGGTTAAATGATAAGTTTATTACTAAAATTTAGATTGATATTTAGTCATAAAAAAATTTAGTAGTGGATTTATAACGAATACAAATATTTTTATTTATTTTAAGTGTTAAATATGTAATAAATAATAATATTTAATAAGACTAATATAATCATAGTAAAAGAAATATAAAATAAATTTTATAAATAAATAATTAAATCTGAGTACTAAAATTTTTATGATAAAAAATTAAATATTTAAATTTGTATGAAAGATAATCTAATGTAATTTTAGTAAAAAAAATTACTTTAATCTCTTTTATTTATTTATATGTTCACAAATTTTCTCTAGTTTTTAAATCTTCTAAGTACTTACATAAACATCTCTTTTTAATAAATTTATGTGTAAGGTGGCCTTTTTAATAAATTTTTATATAGTGTATTTTTAAAATATAAAAAAATTTATATAAATATTTAAGAGATATATATAAATTTTTAAAATATTTATAAATACGACATTTCCTAAAAAAATATAAACAGAGAAGAGGGTGAAAATAATTTACATTAAAAACAAAAAGGAAAAAGCAGTGGAACGATGCGTTTAAACTTTGCTAGAGCAGGACATGCGGCCGTGTGACCGTGTATCGTGTTGTTCCATCGAGTTAGGGTTCGCAGAGTTGCAATTTTGCCTTCATTTCTTCACACTCACCTGCGGCCACGCATGGGAGAAGCTCGAGTGACACTGCAATGCGTGTTTTTATCGTCGATGAATTGACTATATCCAATATCGCAATTCCTCCCCCACTTCCTTTTTGGTGATTCCCGAAATCGAAAGATATCGATAGCACCGCGATAAGGTACGATATTTTGTTACCTCGGATTCTATAGATTTTTTTTCTTTTTAATTTTAGTTTGTTGTTCCCTTGCCCGAAAATTAATGAACAAAAATTGACATGAAGATTGAAAAAAAATGATGAGAAATTTAGGCTCATAACTCAAAAATGATATGGAACATCATCGGTTAGAATTAATCTCAACAGCTGTCACACACATTAGCTACAATGATATTCAGGTGCAGATGAAACACGAAGAGGAAGATAGAACTCTTCTAATTTATTATATACCATTGCAAGTAATTTTCTTACACAAGACAAGATATACCTCTGTATAGACATGCCCAAAACATGTAACCTTCATTTTTTATGGTTTTTTAACACACCATAAGAAGCTATTAACAATATAATCATTATCCACATAAAAGAAAAATTGTAGCGTATTTAAATGGCTCTGATGCATGGCCTATGTAGCAAAAGGTGATTATGCCCCTTTTTAAAATAATTGATTTTTCCTTTAATTTAACCATCTTTCAATAAAATGGCACTGCATCAGTTTAGTTAATTATTTTATTAGTTTCCTCGGGTATAAAAAGTAACACTGGTTGATGCGATTGATGGATTTGTTGATGTACTGGTCTTAAATTAAATTACGGGGCTAAATTTGTGGAAAAAATAGCAGATGTCATTCTCTTTACTTTTATTCAGTAGATGTTTTCTGTTATTTAACTTCAATGGTGCTTTGGGCTGCTCCACATTATTATTTTCATTTTCATTCCCCTTTTTTGCAGTTCAGGTGGTCATTATGGGGCAAGTGTTGTTTATCTTGAATGAAGACTGTTATGGGCCATGTGATTTAAATATATCTTGATGATCAAGCTAGTAAGCAGTAACATGTTATGAGCTGTTTCAGGTTAAAATATCATCTTAGTTCTCATTGCACTTGTATCTTTATGGTTAATGCTACTTGTCTAGAATGTCCGACAATCTGGTTTCACAGCAGCTGCCAATACCAAGCATGCAGATGGCTCAGTTGGAGCCCATTGTGAACAAAGTTGATTCATCAGGAAGAGACTTGGAAGTGGGACTCTTAGGCCCTGTATCCAGTGATCCTATGTCACAGGCACAGCAACAGGCAACATCAAATGATCATGTTGAATTATTGAGAGCCATGCCTGGCAATCCTGTATCTCAGTGCTTACCAATGTCAATCATGCAGAGTGGACGGGTAGAGGCACATATAAGTAATCTGGGCATGCATCAGCTTTTTGTACCTTATAAACAATCCATGCAAATGGGGACAATGCCAAACAGTAGGGGGCCACAGCAACTATCAACAACGCCCAAGCGGAAGGCACCAATGGAACAATTGGCCAATAGCTCCATGACGTCTAACAAGCGGGTTGCACAACTGGAGCACAGACCTTGGTTGCAGCAAGTATCTCATACATCAAAAAAAGGTTCTCCACAGATGCAATCCTTGTCAAATGCCTCCAGACCACAGCATTTGGCAGCATCTAAGAGAAAAACACAGATGGAATCCACTTCCGGTAAATCTGGGACACCTCGGTCCTTGAATTCTAAAACTCAGAATGCACAGATGCAACAATCTTCCAAGGTTCAAGCTGAATCATCTGAAAGTGTTAGATCCAAGATGAGGGAGTCATTAGCTTGCTGCCTCTGGCCTTGGTTTCTCAGCAAGATAAATCTCTGGTTGCAAACAATGATACATTAAATGAGGCTGCCAATGCTGAGGGTAAATTAGGGAACAATTCTCAGTGTGCTGGGTCAGCATCTGCTGCCACTGATGCTGCTTTGGGGCAAAGGAAGGAGATTTCTCAATCTGTTGATTCCTCAATTGCTGCTGCTGATTCAGTTGACCATGTGACTGAAGAGCACAGAAAGGGTTCCGCCTCAAATGAAGATTATTCTGAAAAATGCAATGACTGTGAAGCTGGATCTACAAACATATCAAATAATGAAAATGTAATGAATTCCATGCAAGTCTTGAACTGTGATAAACAAGACTTCCAGTCAAGTTACACTTTGACTACTGATGATGTTCCTTTCAGTGACAGTTTCTTTGTCAGAGATGAACTTATGCAGGGAAATGGTCTTTCCTGGGTATTGGAATCTGATATAGTGGACATGCCAAATCAAAAGGAAAGTCAAAGTAATGTAGAGCAGAGATCGGCACCTGAGGAAGTAGGTGGAGGTTGTATGGAGGCGGTCCATTCACCTGAAGTTTTGGCATCAAGGATAGAAGCAGAACTCTTCAAACTGTTTGGAGGTGTGAATAAGAAATACAAAGAGAAGGGGAGGTCCCTTTTATTTAATCTGAAGGATCGTAATAACCCTGAACTAAGAGAAAGGGTTATGTGTGGTGAAATTTCCCCAGAAAGATTGTGTTCCATGACTGCAGAGGAACTTGCTTCGGAGGAGCTTTCTCAATGGCGGATAGCCAAGGCTGAGGAGCTTGCTCAAATGGTAGTTTTGCCTGATTCAGATGTTGATATTAGACGTTTGGTCAGGAAAACACATAAAGGTGAATTTCAAGTGGAAGTTGAACATGAAGACAATGTGTCAGTGGAGGTTTCTGGTGGCACAAACGCAGTTGGTGGGAGCCAAACAAGTAGAAAGTATGTGGAAGCCCCTTCTCTTAAACCTGATGTGATCAAAGGTGATGTGAACACTGATGGTGAAAAGAGCAATTTAGAGAAGGATAATCCATTCGCAATTACCATCCCTTCCAATGATGGGACTGATCCAATGCAAGGGCTTATGACGGATGATGCATTGAAGGAAGCTGACTTTCTTCCTCCAATTGTCTCTCTTGATGAATTCATGGAATCCCTTCATTCTGAGCCTCCATTTGAAAATTTGCCGGTGGAATCTGGTAAAGTGGCACCTATCTCAGACAAGGATGATTCTAAGGTTGGATTTCAACCAAAATCTTCTGATTTAAATCCAACTGAGCTGGTTGATGGTGCCCCTGATAAGTGTGAGAAGGTTCATAACACATGTGCCGATCTGGATGCTGAACTGGAAAATAAGGTCAATGCAGAATCTAGGACCATTTCTTCTGATACAAGATGCAGCGAGAGTCATGCTAACATGAAGCAGACGGATGGCCATACTAAGGAAAGGTCAACTGATGACATGAAGTCTGCATCCAGTCATGCTGAGGTGAGAACCAGTCAGTTTCATGCAGAAGAGAGATATGGTGGTAGTCATATGTATTTGAAAACTGCAATCTCCACTAGTATATCCAAGGGTGAATGCATCTGGGAAGGCATGCTTCAGCTGAATATCTCAACCACACATTCTGTAATGAGCATCTTTAAAAGGTAGTCTACTAATTGTTTGAGTACATCTTTTGGATGGGTTGCTAGTTTGTAGTGAATTTTTGTGGATGGATGGATATGGCTTTGATTGTTTTCATTTCTCCATTTGCCCTTCATCTAGTATATTTTGGAGTGAGGAGGATGAACTGAATACTGTGTCTCATATTGAGACAAATTAAATTGCGCTTTATCAAATAAATTGTTTGATTCTGAACTATAATGTCATTGGAAGCAGAATTTCTGAAAACTGTGTAGAAAAGAGGTGAAAGATCAAGAATATAAATCCATCCATATGTGGGGGTTGTGGTGGAGACTGGAGAGGGCTGGGGCATTTTTGAATGTTGGCCTTGGATATGAATATTTAACCCACAAGCTTCCTCTGTCATTGAGATCCAGCTTCCCATTTGATAGTGGACTTTGGAACTATTTATGCTTCCACTTTTCAAGTTTTATTTGTCCCTATGATTTTCTTTAAGCCTATCACTGTGTGTAATCTTGCATTAAATATTTGCCATCCTACACATAATGTGGTCCATTCTCTTCACTGGGTCTAAGTTTCAAATTCTAGTTGAACTCAATTCCAATTATGTCAAAGGATAATTTAGTCTTCTGCATATTTAATGAAAAACAAGCCTCATGATATTTCTCTACAGTTGGCAATGTCATTCTTAATTGATCCCCATTTTATAAGGAATTTGGTTTTTCCTTCACTCACTCCTGCAGGCCATCTCGTAAAAAAGTGAATTGAGTTTATGACTTTTTGTTGGTTGGGGATTTTTTTTTATTTTTGGTCATATAACTATTAATAAGCATGCTGTCTGTGACTATGGTTTCCATCAGGCTATTAAGCATTTGTCCTGTGAGTATCATTCTTTCTTCACAAAATTAATAGTGTCCACTAAATTAGGATTAGGATTCCATGAACAGCTTACTCACTTCTTTGTTATCTCATTCTTGGCTGATTTTTGTTTTTCTCATTAAAGTGTGGTTCTGCTCAGTCCCCTTTCCCCTCCCTGCAGGGGTTCTACTATTAAAGTAGTAGTCATGTGATTTTTTAGCTGATTAGAAGCAGCTTGTTTTAGTAGTATCTGATAAGCATTAACCAGAACAAACTCGCTTCTAGACCATTATATTTGTTATTACTACCATCTTTCCTAATTGTAGCCATGGTGAGTAGGCATGTTAACTACGTAATGTATATTTTTAATTGTGTTAATGGATCCTCATGGCTCTTGGGTCTATACAAACATACCTTAATGTGCAGCTCTTCAATGATGTCTTCCAATTGTCTTGAAAAGGGCAAAGAATATGGTCTTTAGAATTGGAGGGATTGTTTCATTTTTCCTCTCCCTGCCCCTCTCTTTTGGTCAGAAGGGTTGGGGGTGGAATTGCCTGACTTGTGCTGTGAAGTCCTAGTAACTTGTTGAGACCAGATACTTTCAGATGAACTGCTTGAAGAGCATCTTTTTTTTTTTTTTAATAAATTTTTATGCTTCCTTCTGATCTGATATTCTTTTTGCAGTGGCGAAAAAACTTCTGTGAAAGACTGGCCTGGGTTTCTTGAGATCAAGGGAAGGGTTCGACTTGATGCATTTGAGAAGTTTCTGCAAGAGCTTCCCCTGTCCAGAAGTCGTGCTATCATGGTATCTTAAGTTTTTGTTGTACAGGACTTGTATCTTGTCTGTTTATATCACCATCCTTGCAGAAAGGAATAATTAAAAAAAGAAAGAAAGAAGAAAATGCTTATGCAGCAGTTTGATTATATTTTTTCTTGGAAAATTAGTTAGAGTTACCATGAAAGAATATCAATGAATTAAACAACACGTAATTTTCTCACTCAAATGCAATACATGACGGAACATGCTGTTTCAGCACCAGCATATACCTTTTTGCTGCCATGTGAATTCGTTTTCACTTGTTAATTCATGCATATTTGTTTGTGTAAAATAGCATTGCTATTTTTTCTTTCACCACTTATTTGCTGCATGTTTGTTTGAGATTTTTCTCAACACAAACCCACTTTTCACCATTCCCAATACACTTTCACAGGAAGCAAAAATTGTTGGCTTCTCTTGAACGCCTCTCCAACAACCGTTGGGAGTCTAGAACGTAGCCTTGAAGTGTAGCTTCATGAGTTATTTATTTATTTATTTTTTGCCTCATTTCTTTTGTTGACGAGATAAAAGCAGTGGATGGTTGGTGGTTGTGTATGGTTAGGATTGTGTGGCACGGAAAGATATTTATCACTGTCAAAAGTATTACAATATTGAAATTTTTTTAGTAAATATATTATGATATTTGGTGATTTGAGTTTTAAAAAAATAAAGCCTGGCTTTCCATCCTTTTGGCCTTTGTCCAATTGTTCTCATGCTACTGAATTCTCAATTAAAATTAGATGAACCTGAGATTTTGTTTGATATGGATAAAGCTGATGTTTAGTCGGTTTTAACAAAATGCATTCACTAATTATATATGTGGTGGGGTTAATCTCAATGAGACGTGGGGAACAATTAGGATGTTGCAACAGAAAACAGATGAGTGTGGTTAACTGGTTTGAATCTGGTGCCTGACTGAGGCCACTTGCTATGTGATATTATTGCATATTCTGAAGGGAATTTGTGTAACTGATGAAAAATTTAGTTTCTCTGTTTAGTTTCTTTCTGGGCTATGATTTATGAGAGTTTCTTCGTGTGGCAGGTTTTGCACTTTTTTTCGAAGGGGTCATCCCCCAACAATGATCAATCAACTCTCCGTGAGGTAATAACGACTATTATATTCTTTCTCGTCTCCACTTTTTAGTTGCGGGTTGTTTTTGATGTTTAAGTTATTTTGGCACACAGGTGGCTGATTCATACATTTCAGATGAGAGAGTGGGATTTGCTGAGCCTGTGCCTGGAACTGAACTTTACTTTTGCCCACCTCATAACAAAACAGTTGAAATGCTCAGCAAGATACTTCCAAAGGAACAAATTGAGGCAGTTAATGCTATTGATTATGGCCTAATTGGTATAATTGTATGGAGAAAGACTCATTTAACTTCTACGATATCGCCCACCTCATCTTCACACCAAAAACACAGCTCTAAAAAGCAATACTTCTCCACTAGGAGACAGCAAGATACAAATACGAATGCCAATCCCACCCCCAAAGCAGTGCCCCCTACGGGCTCTGCTGCCACTGAAACTGGACCCCCATCTGATGATGATGATGATATTCCTCCAGGATTTGGGCCAGCAGTGGCCCGAGATGAGGATGACCTCCCGGAGTTCAAGTTCTCCGGCAGTTCGAATCCTTCACGCTTGGTCCAAAAATCTATAGGACCAGGTACGACGCCGTTCCACCAAGTTACCCCAGCCCCGACACGCCCTGTAGAACAAATGAGGGAGCTTGTACACAAATATGGACAAAACAAAGCAATAGCATCTTCAGGAAATTGGCAGGGCAAGTTTGGGGTGACAATTCAACCATGGAATGAGGAGGATGATGACATACCTGAATGGCAGCCCCAAATCCCCCAGAATCAGTTTCCTCCCCAACAGCCAATGCATAACTTTCACCTTCGACCTCACATGCTGAATCAATCATTTGGGGGCTCGCCCCATCAGTCAGTGATGCCCATACAATCTCTGCAAGCCCCAATGAATGTGACGCATCCCCAACAAAATTTTGGCACTCAATGGCTTCCTTCTACCCAAGGAAACAACACACTCCCAAGCGGTGGGTTACCCAATGTAGCGCCTGCGCAAGGCACCGCCTGGCGTCAAAATGTTTCTAGAAGTAGGGGCTTTTAGTTTCTTTCACATGTAAAGTTTAGTTACTTTTATTTTTTTATGTCTTTCTTCCATTAGTAGCCAAGCCCTGTAAGCATATAAATGTTTCAAGTTGTTTCTTTCTTTCTTTTTGTAGCATCAGTACCTTTACTCAGCCAACGAAAGATAACTTCTATGCTGTTTAGTTTGGCAACAGTAGGAGTTCCGGGGAATAATATGATGGAGAAAGAATTTTGTATGCGGCTGGTCCTGGTGTACTTGTGGCTTCTCTCGTACTTTTAGCTCTACATATTCATAATTTCAAACACACAAATGAATGAAAATCTCTATTCTCCCACAGTATAGTTACGTGTGGCTCCCAGATTTCACCTAATCGCCTATTTCCCTTGTTTACTGAAGTATTTAGTCTTTATTGGAGTTCTTTTCGCTTGTCTAGCTATAGTTGTTTCTGCCACTGTTATTTTCTGTTTGAATAAACACCTTCGCCATTATCTCTCGTCTTCTGTAGGATGACAATTAGATTTATAAATTATGACTCATCTAATCTATTTATATCTAAATTTATCAAATTATAATAGGCTCGTTTGGATAAACTTCTAAAAAAGGTATTTTTTTTATATATCTTATTTTAGTAAACTTTTTTTTAAGAAAAAATAATTTTTATATTTAGATATAATATTTAAGAAGTATTTTTTAATAATAAAAAGAATTTTAAATTTGTTTGGATAAAAAAAGAATAGAAGCACTTTATTTATATTAAAATTACTGAAAAAGACATTCAAATGCAAGATATGATGAGTTATGATATGTAAGATATGATTAAATAGACTAATATAATAGGGATAGTGAGGTTTTCAAGTATGTCATGGTAATAACATCATGAAAAACAAGACATAAAGTAATAAAAACATGTTTAATTGTGTATCTAAAGGCTTAACAACATGTTACTAATGTTGTTCTATTTTACTTTTTCTAAGTAGTATAGTCATTAATATTAGAATTCGATTTAAGGTATTAGAACACATGGTTAAAGTTGCGTTACTTAAAATATAATTCACAGAACTACCTAGAGAGGTTTATGTGAATAAGGTTTAAAAAGAGGAAAAAGAGAGTTATATGAAATGTAATTTTTAATAAAGGTAAAAGATATTTTTGTTATGATTATATTAAAAATTAATTTTTTTTATATCTTTTAAAAGTTAGAAATCATTAGCTTCTAAAAAAGAGGTAAATTAAACTTTTTTTAACTTTTATTTTTTTAAAAATTGTATCCAAACATATTTCAAAATATGTTGAAGCACTTGTTTTTGAAAAAAAAGTACTTTTTTTAAAAAAAAAGTGCATCCAAACGGGCTCAATATGTATTTGGATGGATTAGATTAATTTTAGTTAATAGATAATTAATATACTAATTAAAATATTATTGAATTCAATGTATATCTCTATATGTATAGTTTGGATAATAGAATATATTTAGATATAACAGGAGTCTAAATGTATTGATTTGAGGATGAATGGATTAAATATCTATCTATTAAAAAAGATTAAAAGATGAATTGGATATTATCCATTAAATTAAGTCATGGATATATTTGATAATTTTAATAATTTTTTAATAGATCCTAAATAAATTATTAATTTATTTTTATCTATTCATTAATGATTTAATTCAAAAAATTCATTCAATCCATCAATTTGCCACCCTGCTTGTCTGCCATGGTTAATATCAGCAGTATGTATATTTCTTCATTTTTTCGAAGAGAATAGGTCCAATATTGTTTCTATTGTTTTGAAATGTGTCTTGAGCGCTTAAGCGTTAAACGATTTGCTTGAGGAGTAATGATTATTAAGCCAGACAATAAGTAAAAAAATACAAAATTTTATCTAAATTTTTTCAATCATTTGAACCAGCCAACCCACATTTATAAATAATTGAATAGTGTGCCACCTCTTAGTTGGAGTTTTTGGATTAATACTATATCCTTCTAAACAATATTTCTAATAATTTTTTTAATATCTAATAAAATAAGTATGAAATAAAAATAAAAATATTTAATGTCTCATAAATTCAAAGTACATTCAGTACTTTCTTCGTTTAGTAATTAAAAAAATTATTAGGCTAATGAGTGAAGGAAATATAAAATTATTCGAGTTTTTATTATTATTTTACTTTTGTTGGTGCAAGAAACATATCTTTTTATAAAGAAAATTTTTGTGATACTCTTTGCTTTATAAGGGTACTGGTACCCCTAGTAATCTAATTAAGTAAATACAAATAGAAAAAAGAGAGGATAAATTTATAACCACAAACATCTTTCTTTGCTAACCATAATCTAACTGCTTTTAAATATAGTTTTTTTTTTTACATACGTTATTATAAGCATTCAAACATATTCTATTTTTTCACAATTTTTTAAAGAAACTAATTTATTAATAATTATAATAGAATTATAATTAATTACTTTGTAAAATAATCATTTAAGCCAAAATTTTAAAAATATAAATTAAGAGGTACAATAGTGATCCTCAATATGCTAGTTAAAATATAAATACAGTAGATTATTTCTCCTTACGAACTCGTATGTTTAATATTACTTATCTCAATTTTAAATTTTTTTGAATATAATTTTATAAAAAATAGTTATCATGTAATTATTAGAGTAAATAACTAATAAATAAATTTGTTTTATTTAATGTTTTGTATTGATTTATTTATTTGTGTGGAATAAAATAATTTATTTGCTTATTTTTTGTGTGTATTTAAATTAATTTATTTTATATTCAAAATAATTTATAATCAAAATTTTATTGAGAAGACTTAAAAAAAAAGAGATTTTTATAGTTCTAATAAAATATTAGGATTAAATGATATTATAAAATATAAAAACCTCGTGAGAAAAAAATTGTTGTAAGTATATCAATATTAAAGTAAGATACGTGATTAGATATTGACCACTAGTTGTTAAGAGTACTGTTACCCTCATAAAAAAAAAGTACTAGAGAAATCTCCAATGTTTAATTTTAAAAATATAGCTAAAGGAACCAAAAATTTAGTTAATGTTTAATTTCTTAAGTCTGTGATTCCACAAAGGAGAAAAGGAAAATGTTAAAGAACTGTATACAAGTTTGGTTGTAAACTTATAACCTTTATGCATGCATATAAGAAGGCTATTGTAGTTTTTATCAATCAATACCGTGATTACTACAAACAAGTAAATAATTAGGGTTACCAAAAAGAAAATACAATATAACATAGACTTGTCATGGCATTTTTGTGTCTACTCCTTTTCTCATTTGGTTAATTGTGGATGTTACTGAGAAACACTAACCCATTGTTTGAAATGAAAGAAAGAAAATAAGAGAGAAGGAAAATTTTAAAATTTTCTCTTGTTTGGTTGAAGAAAAAATGGAGAGAAAAGTAGGAAAGAAAGAAAATTCAAGAAACAAAAATTTCCAAATTTTCTCTTCAGTTCAATTGTCAAAATTTTTTCTCCTTTCTCATTGTCTTTCCACTCATCCAAACAATGGGTAAGTGTATCTGAAGCGCCTCGAGTAGGTGCTATTTTATTTTTATCCACATTAGTTTTTGCCAGTACAATTATCATCGACACTCCACTGAACCAAAAAGGAGTAAGAAAGGCGAATAAAAATGCTGAATTATATCTCTGTTGCAAGCTCCAGAGTAACTCACCACGGTACAATTCAGGCAGTCAACCAGTCACTTACCCATCCCAAACAAAAATCACCTTCATTTAGATAATTTTTTTGGCCTTCCATATTTTTTGGCCTTCCATTTCATACAACTTAAAGCTGCACAATTGCACGAGGCACAAGCAACCCATAAAAATAAAACATTTCAGGCCAAAAGCAAATCAAGACGCAGCTGAGAACTATACAAACCATAATAGCGAACCATGTATGTGAATGTGAGACGTATCCCACCTAAAGTAAATTCCCCTATTTTTACACTTCTTATCCACCAAACCAAGTGAGTTACAGAATTATTCATGAGATATTGGCTGATGCCAAGCGACTAGATGAAGTACTGGCTTCGGCTGCAACATTCTTCAGTTTCAATGAAGCAGAATCAGCTGATAATCCAGATTCTGAAACATCACCAATATCCAATGTCTCTGGAAGACCTCCAGAAGACTCAACACCAACAAACTGTACAATGAAAACAATAACCTCTCAAAAAAATGGATTTGCAACTTAATGCCTTTCAGAAGTGACATTAAATTGAATATGACTACTAAGAGTATTCACTCCTGAGCAAATGTTTGACAAAATTGAACTAAGGTAAGGGAATTTTTAGAGAATCTCATAACATTTAACTCCTATTATCATCTGCATATATAGCAGAAAACAGTATAGTTGTTTATAACAATTCCAACCAGTGATATGTAATATTTCAACATTCCTGCCCCCTAAAACAAAAACAAAACAAGAGAATACAAGCGCAAAGTATGAAAACACCAACAATCATATGAAAAGGGCAGACAACAGAAAAGCATCTCCAAGAAAAGAAGACGAAGTGTTAAACCGAACCATGAGGAAATAAAATAAGAAAAAAGATCAATCACAATTTAGAGGCAAAAATGGAATTCCAAAATGTAAACTTTGCCTATGGAAGTCTCAGATCACTTGGTGAGGTTCAACAACCATAAGATGAAAACTTTTGCTTCAGTGCAATGTCATCTGGACTAGAGATGACAATCTTCAGGGAGGAAAGTATAGAAACAGAAAGGCGAAAGGGAGGGTGGGTTATCAATTAGTTGTTTTATCTACATATAAGTACACATTCCAACCGTAAATACTCTCACCACACAAATTTCCAGTCAGTGTCATCACATATTAAGTGGTTCAAAATTTACACAGCCTGAACAAAGCTAGTGTATACACATGGATATCAAGACAAAATTTTACCGGATGAACAAATTTAAAGTCCAAAAACTAATAATTTAAAAAAAATTACCTCGAGTTGGCTCAGCATGTCAATAGCAGCATCCAGGTCACCCCCGTTTACCGTGTAGACATCTGCAAGGGACTGGTCAGATATACCAGGAAATGCCATCCTAAGATATTCAATATCCATGTCAAATTCTTCATCTACCAACTGTTTATCTGTCAACTCTGTCACATTCTGTGATGATGAACTGTAAGAACTAGAAGGAGGCTGGGTTTTCACTAGAAAAGCTTCCGGTGTCGAGAGATTTTTAGCAGCATTAGTGCTAGAGTGACGAAGGTGCTGATCCTCTGTGATATGCTGAGGAGTCTGAAACCAACCAGTCCTATCATGATTCTTGGAATTTTTTTCTGTTACAGAGGTTCTACCATCAGCCTCCCTTTTAGAGAGTGGAATATATGAGGCTGCATATGGATTCAAAGAAGACACTCCTGGCTTCATGGAATTGAATCAGAAAAATAAACGAATCTTCTTCTTCTTCCTTTTTCTTTAGTGGGGAACCCAATACACACAAAAGAAATAATTAGTCAACGTGCAACTGAAGTCAATCAAGAGGAGGAGGAGGGGAATACAAAATATCCGAAGTTTCAAAGCCAAAAGAATCAACAAAAAAGTAGAGTATGATTAAACAAGCTCTAAATCAATAGCTACATCACTCAAACACAAGCTATTAATGGTAATTCAATCCTAAACTTTTCCTCGTGACCCCTTTACAAAGAAAATAACAAAGTGCATGGTTAAGTAACTTGTAGAATTCAGGTAGCCAGAATACGGATTCTAAGTCTAAAAAGTAAAGCTTCATCTACCTCTAGTTAATCATATTTTTCTATCAGACCTGATGGGGCTCATGCAGTAAAAAAAAAAAAAGAAAGAAAAAAAAACCAGATCAAGAAAAACAAGAGAAAACAAAAAACTTTGAAATTTGACATTTTCGTAATTCCTCTCGAAGCACTTTCCCCATCAAGGAAAACAGACCCCAAGACTATGGTTCATTATTCTTTAACATACCCACTACTAAAACCTCAATCATACATTCTATTTTCTTTCCAAAAAAAAGAGAGGGGGATTTGCATTGCTACACCGATCCAGAGATTGATTGATTCGAAATCGATACCCCAAAAAGTTTATTCAAATTCAATGATAATTTGATCGTTGCTTTTCCATCTGCAAGTGTTAGTAAAACACAAAACTGTGATTTGAACGCAGACGACAAAGAAAATCAAGAAGGAGAAAACAAACAGAAATTCAAGAAGCAGGAAGAATGAGAGAGGGGAATCGAAACAAACCAGTTAAATCGCAACACGAATATGAAACCCTAATTGTTGAGATCGCTCGGAACGGAGAACAACTGAGAAATGATTGAGACTCAAAAACAATATATATATATATATATATATATATATATTTGCTCTTGTGCGTAACTGCGATTTGGTGGGAATTCAATATATAAGCTGTGACTTGCCTATCATAATCGAATTATAAAAAAAAAACTTTTATAATAAAAATAATTGGATGATGTAACTGTGACTGAAAAATGTAATAAGAATTATAGATTTACACAATTAGATAATTTTTTTATAAATACTAAAATTTTATCAATTCAATTATTTGATTAAAATTTTATAAAATTTTTATTTAATTCAAAAATTAATTAAAATTTTATTTAATTATTATTTTTAATGTATAATATGTTTTAAAAATATAACTAAATATTAATTAAATTATATATATCAAATTTATACATATATAATTCAGAACTTATTAAAAAAAAAGACAAATGTCATTTTCTGGTGAATTCATTTTCCTAACTAAACTAAGGATAATTTTGTAATAGTAATTTCTTTTCCACGCTAATGAGATACTAGAATTTCCACTACATAACTCTCCCTCATAGAAAGTCATTATAGTCATCATACAAGTGAAACATAAGAATTTGTTATCTCACATGTGAGACATGAGGCTTTAATTCCCACTACTCCTTTCTTATACCAAAATGACTTTTGCAAGTGGTACATTTCACATAGGCGGGATGAGAAAGAAAAGAATTTTAAAAAAATAAAAAAGAAAAAAGATAATGAAAAATAATTAATAAGTTTTTTTTTGTTCAGATGTTTTATATTTTTAAAAAAATTTTAAATTAAAAAATTTTAAAATATTCAAAATAATTAATAAAGAATAGTTTCAAAAAATTATTTGAAAATCATTATTTCCTTTCCCGCTTTTCATGAAACTTTTGAATAAGGGAGCTTAGGATAAATATTTGCCTTCCCGAATCTCCCATTGAAACATAACCTTCAGATAAATCTAATATAAGTAAAACAAAATTAAGACTTGAAACAACGATACTCTTAAATTAAATTACAATAAAACAGTCAAAGAGTAAAGCATTTTCCGTTGACTGGTAAAGGTGAAATATTGACACAGATAGAGCGAAGGTCTTAACACTCCCATGCCTCCCTCTTCTCGCCCAATTCTAGTTTGCTTCCTATGAAGCTCCTCTTCAGGTACTCGCACCCATTTATCTGTACTTGAATATTTGTATCTGCTTTCTTCTTATTCTATCATTTCTTTCTGCAACCATTGCTTGTTGAAAAAGATAGTTAACACATGTTGAATTTTGCTGTGCAAGTAAATATGCTTCTAATATTGGCACCCCGCCCCCCTTTTATTCCCAAGAGAAGGGCATTACGTGCGTTTTAAACAGGAAGTTGCGATGCATACTTGAGAGTCAGACTCAATGGGTAGTGCTATTTTTTTTTGAATAAAATCTATTTTCAGTTCTTAAAAAATATATCTTTTATCTATTTTGTTCTTTTAAGATTGATTTTATCAATTCAATTTCTTAAATTTTAAGTCACTTACAAATTTTATCTTTTTACTCTTTTTAATTTTATTAATTTATTTTTTTAAAAAGACTAAATTATTATGAATTTAAAGTTTGAGGGATTAAATCGATAAAATTAATTTCTAAGAAACGAAATTAATAAATAATATATTTTTCAAAAATTAAAAATAAGTTTTATTTTTTTTTCCAGGACATTAGTACTCTTAATGAGTTATTGATTGTTGATTTTCATAATACATATTTAAAGTTCATAAAATATAACTAACAATCGATAAATATTTGACAACTAATGAGAATATTAATAGCAAAAAAAAAAGGGAACCACAGCAATTCCCAAATTCAATTGCTCTCAATATCTAATATGTTCCGTGTCTTCACTGTGAAAGCAATACAGATATCCTTAATATCAGTTCCTACTTAAATACTCAGATGCATGGTCCCCTTTGGCATTCCTCCTTGTTAAGGAATTATTGGAGAATCAATCGGGATAATACATTTTTTTATAATTGAAAAAAAAATTGTAAAACTCAGCCAAATCTATCTTCCAAAATTCAATAAATTAAAACTCTGGATGAGAATGTCCTATCTAATTCCAAACGTAAGGTCTATTGTCACAATTCACACTGTTAGGGTTGAACAAGGAAGAAATCAGAATTTCAAGGACTCACTAGTATGAAAATCATGTGGTGACAAATGTAACTACTAAAATCCATGGCCAGTTAGTGGGTCACAAGTAAAACACCACTTAGATCATGAATGATTAATAAGCCACTCATTTCTCAATTTCAAGTTTTCAACAACCCAAATCTGTATATTCTTTCTGAAGCTATGAAGTATGAGTGACTGAATAACCATCTGAATTTCGTCAAAATCAATGTCAAGACTAAGGCTGCCTACAGTACAATATATAATTATGCTCCAATTAAAGGTTTTTGATGAAGACAACAAACATCAACTTCAAAGACAACATTGTACCTTTTCATTAATAACGTAACACATTTACTAGCGTTAACATTTAAAAATACAGCACATGCTGATTGAAAATTCACAAGCATATCAAATTTTCAAGGCAGCTCTTTACGAGAGCACCAATTCTAGCGTGTGCCACAATAAAGCAATCCACACAAGAAGTTGGATAATCAAGGTTACGAGATAGGATTTGATGGTTCTGATGCAGAAAGAAACACACTGCTCTTACCACACGCACACAGCTTAAATTCATCCGTCATCAAAATCTAATCATGCTATATTTTCTTTCATTAATATTGAATTACTGTACAAAACTAATAGGCTGAATATTTCATAACTTAAGCATCTACACATTAACAAGCTCAATCTGAGCGAAAAATAATATGCATATCAGCATATGCACTACTTTGACACATCCAAAGAGTATCCCAAAATTCCCCTTCCCTTTAAACATAATATTATGAGGTAAATGTATTTAAGCAGCATTTAACTGAGGTAAGACCAATTTTCCAGACAGCTTCCAGGAACAGTGATACAAATTAAGCTAGGGAGGAAAGAAATTGCAGACGTTACTTGGATGCCAGTCAGTCCTGGGATGTAGCAGAATATTCAAAAAGAAGGCGTTTGAATGGGGCAGATTGTAGGAGCACCCGCAAGCGACTTGTAAGCTGATAGCTCAAGGTCCACTGCATTGCCATCTCCGACTCCTTCATTTGCCTAACGATTGAGGCCTGGAAGAAAAACAGTTGATTTAGGTAATTATAAACTAGTACAAGGGAGTAACAGTAGAACCTGCAGCTTTAACATTGACACAGGCTCTTAGTGAATACCACACAAAGGATTTGGAATTTCACAGTATAACTAATGGATAAGGCTTCTACGTGATGTTTCTACTTCAAGATGTCTGCAAAATGAAAACCAAACATTTCCCCAGGAATGAATGACAAAGCCCACTGGTCAGGAAAAAAAAATGACAGCCCATATCCCACCAGATTATATTTAGGGAAAATTACAAAAGAGGAATTTGTGATAAAAATATTTTCAGTTTAGGAACAATTAACTACTCAACTGGTTAACAATGTTCAAAAAGTGGTTAACCACTTATTATTACCAAGAATTCCTCTTTTTTTTCTTTGTAATTTCCGTTATATTTAGCCATCATGATCAGTTGTCCTCCGAAACCAATTTAATGAGTATTAGCTGTTGCTTTGTTTATTATTAAAGCAATATTACAGCTATTTTTTTCCCCTCTATTGACACAGGTTAATTGATTGACAAGAGAAATTGGCTGAAATGAATAGTAATATAGGTATAGGGAAGCAAAGTTTTTAAAAGATTAACTGGTTTTATTATGATTACCTGAAGACGTTTCCCAAGCTGGACTTCAACTTCTGTACCAAAAGATATATTACTGGCAAGTGACTTGAGAGGATCTGCTGTAGGATCAACAGAAATCAAACTAGGGATCTGAGGTGCATACACTAGCCTCCACCTAGCCTGGCCAAACTCTCCCTTCCCTTCTATTCGTGGCATTAATTTTTCAAGAGTCGCAGTTGCAAGCTTTTCAAATGCAAGCTGACCATTGCCTTCCAAAATGGATTCGGCCAACTGACTTTCAAATCTTCTGGCAGCCTGCATAGATAGAAACAATTAATAGGACCATGCTGCCTGAAGATCAGATCA
Source organism: Castanospermum australe (assembly GCA_019955255.1). Classification (NCBI taxonomy): domain Eukaryota; kingdom Viridiplantae; phylum Streptophyta; class Magnoliopsida; order Fabales; family Fabaceae; genus Castanospermum; species Castanospermum australe. The sequence continues at coordinate 382,603 of NSJW01000337.1, read as the reverse complement.
TGAAGTCATTGATCTTTCATGGATGAAACTATTAACTGACTTCACACGCTAAAATTAGTTGGAGCAAATTTTAGATCCAGCAGCACATGGAAATTTTCTTTGACCAGAAAACAGTGAATCTGTTCAAACCCACACACAATGGTCCAAAGCTCTAAATCGATCTTGTTTAGTACCAACTGGGGATTTTAGAGTTTAATCAGCTTAAGGACCTGCTCTAATACTAACAGGACCAATTAATCAAAACTCTATAGGAGGACATGAGACCAAAGATTTCAATCGTTTATATTTGTAAGTGATTGGGATGACTACAACTCATGATATTGTGAGTATATGCTCCAGTAGTTCATATATTAAGAAAATAACTTAGTTAGCTCATACATTTATAGGATTTCATTCTTTCAATAATTGTTATGAGTTAAATTGTTTTCTTGTCATTCAGAATGCTTTTATTTGGTTTATTTGTGTTAGACAGAATAAAGTGAATTTACAAAGCCGAAAAAAAAAATGTAAAGTTTTGCTATCAAAAAGAGGAAGGATTCAATAGTGCGAATAAAGCCATTGGAGGGCTAGGTCCTTCCAAGTTTTGCGCTGATGGTGAAAAGCATGTGGCTCTCAATGAAAATAATTTCTTTATATTTTCCCCTTGCATATTTTTTTTAGGATCACAATTACTGCTAAACTTAAAGAATAAGCATAATTCTTCAAAAATATCAGCCTATGTATAGGCACATTATTTGTGTTTGTTTGATAGTTGCAGCATAGATTACAGTTGAACACAGAACTAAAGTTTTGAGCTCGAAATTGATCATGAAAGATAATGTGGCCATATCTTTTACCTCAGTAGGTGAAAGCGCATCTTGTTCCACAGAACGCGTTGAGGTCACCACCAGTTTATCTTGCCAATTGCTAGCTCGACCTTGAATTCTAAATTGCCACTCAGATCCAACCAAGGCTAAATCTAGCATTGGATCTAGTCCATACTCAGGCTCAAATTTTGCAATATTTAAATGCTCTCGTTTTAACCTCACCTGCATTTGAAATGGATTGTATCAACTGAAACAATGGGCTAAGAAATTTACAAGCCAAACCAAAATAAAACTAGACCTGAAGAAATCACAGATTACACTTTTCGAGAGTTACAAAATAAAACATTACACAAACCTGTGTTGCAACTAGATCAACTTCACCATTCTCAAATGCTAGTATGCCTCTAGGTTTTATCCATTTGGGATGGGCCCGACCATTCAACTCTAGCTCTCCACTAACAGCAAAATTAAGAATCAAAGGATAAACTATCTTTAACTCTGGTCCAAGCACAAGCTTCAAATCACTAAGGCAGATTTCTACATGTGGTTTAGCAAGCACTTGCCCCATCTCCTTCTCAACCTGAGTTGACCTATTAACTGCCATTGTGGTTTTTTTAGGGAAGAAAAAATATCATAATATACACAATAACAGCCATTGTGAAAATTATAACATAATGAACCCTACTAAATAATGAATATAAGCACATTTTGAAGATCAAGCAATCAAATGATTGATTGTGGCATCTCCTAAGGTTTGTAATGAATTACGTGACACAGTAAAAATTAGTCTAAAATATTCTTCATTTTTAAATTTTCATCCCTTCTCATAATTCAGCTCTTAGAGCTTCTTTTATCTCCCTCTAAGGTTAAGGCTTTGGTTTGGACTGCAATACTTGATAGATATTAGAGATATAAAACCATTGGACCTCTGCCCAACAACTTAAGCTTTTAGGAGAGTTGGTCTTTGACATGGTGTTTCAGAAGTGATTAGTGGGTTCATGGATATGCCTAAGAGATGTGAATAAAGGGACATGCCCATGTAGGGCTTAGTGTAGAACCAGTTAAGCGCCTACTACAAGCTTGTAGGGACAGATGGAGCATCCTCCAAAATGAATCAGCTGACCTCTCAAAGGAGGCTAATGTGTGATCCCTTCCTGGGCTTCGAGGTGAGGATGGTTTAGGTCAGTGTTTAAGGCTTGTGTCTGGGTTTGGGGTGTCTGTGAAGAAGCTTAATGAAGGGGATGAACAATGACAAGGATTTTCTCTAGTGGTGCTCACAGGATGTGGTTTCTTTCCCTCTCTCTCTCTCTCTCTCTCTCTCTCTCATCATCCCTTCATGAATGGGAATGCATGGAATTTATAGGCAGGGAAGGTACTCCTATCCACATGCTATGTCCCTGTCCCAACGGGGTCTTTGTCAGCATTAAGTTCTGCTCAGATTCCTTTTAGCAGTAGGTGGAGCGTGCTTACCTCCATCGACGCCATGTCTTTACATGTTTGAGAGGATAAAGGGTGATTGAGAAGATTAGACATTTTAGGTTAAGGAGTGTGTTGGTAGATAAATCCATGATTGAATATAGATAATGATGGTTTAGTTGGTAGATTTGGAGGTGGGATCACTCTTTAGCTTCTAATGGAAGTCATCTCGATGCTCCACATCTTACTTGACACAAGGGCTCCTGACTCAAGGTCTTGAAGCCTTAGTGAAGTGCTCCCAACTAAAAGCTCACCTAACCACAAGAAGTCAAGGTTCCTAGAAGCAAGAGACACTTAGGCGTCTTTGAATGAGCATGAGCATTGTCCAGCACTCTGTATTAGGGGTGGCAAAGTTATTCATTAACCCACCAACCAGCCAATCCATCCATGCTTAAATCCATCCAATCCATCCAATTAAAATAATAAATGTAATGGATTAAATTAGTTGGATTAATTTTAATTAATGAATGGTTAATTGTAATAGGCTAAACACATTCATTGGATATTTAATTTTATAACTTACCTATAATCCATTGGATCCACTTCAAACCCAATGGACATTTTCTCTATTCAAATCTAAGCCAACAGAGCAAAAACCGACACACCTAAACTGCATGACTTGCTCATATATATTTTCTCTCTCTCTCTTTATATATATATATATATATATATATACACACGAGAATTATTTAAAATTAAAAAAAAACGAAAGATGTACTGCACATAGCAAAACGAAAGATATATTCACTGCACATAGTATATAACGTGTGTGTGTCTCTCTCTCTCTCTCTACTATGAGTATTATTAAAAATTTAAAGAAAACAAAAAATATATATAACTCACTGCACATTACATAGTATATGGAGTAATATATATATACACTAAGATATTATTAAATATTAAAAAACGGAAGATATATATATATAGAGAGAGAGAGAGAGAACAGGGAGGGACAAAGAGAGGGAGAGAGAGAAAGAGAGAATTTTAAAAAAAATTTAAATGGGTGAGTTGGATATCCATCCATTAAAATAGATTAATGGAAGGTTTGGATAATTATCCACTTAATGGGTCATGGATGGATTGGATTTTTTTAAGAAATTTTTAATGGTTCTTAAATGGATTAATGGTTTATTTTTAACCCATCCATTAAAATCCAATCCAAAACCCATCCAATCCATCCATTTTGCCACCCCTACTCTGAATTTCGTTCTTCACTTATTTTAGTTAAATGATGCTCAGGTATTTGAGGTCCTAAAACACATGGTATCAAAGCCTCGATGACCAAAGAGTTGACAATTTGATCCTTACCACCCCCATTCTTCATAATTAAATTAAGTTTTAACATAAGATAAAGTGAGTCTATGCAATGTTCACGCTTCAAGCTAAAGGGCATTTGCGTAAGGAGGCATATTAGATATAAAACCATTATTGAGCCTCCACCTAATAACTTAAGCTTTTAGGAGAATTGGTCTTTGACAAGAATTAAGACTAACGATTTGTTGCAGCAGTGCTATGTATGCAGTGATTTAGTGCCTTTGGTGGAGAGAAATGCCAAAATGTTCAAGTATAGTTTCTTCACAACACTAATTCTTTGGGATAAAGTGGTCTTCTAGCTTCTTTGTAGTGCTTGCCTAGTGGCTATTCTAGAGAGGTTTCTTTATCAGATATGCAGAGAGATTGGCATGCTTTGCTCAATTGATTTGTTTCTCTTTCTACTCTAATTAAGTGGTCTTCTTAGCTTCTTCATCCTGTACTTCTTTTTTTCTCTACTCTAATAAATTTCTTTTCTTATAAAAAAAATTTGTTGCAAGTGTTTACAATGCATTATGCCTTATTCTCTGATAGTTGTGACGTGATATTAAAGTTCTGAAACTAGCGATCACCTTTTGTTTTTGCATTGTGAGGTTGCTAGGCAGTTGTGGAGTAAGTTGTTTGGCATTTTTGGGCAACATTGGGTCTGGCCACCCAACTTGGAATTTTTATCTATTTGGTTTAGAGTTTTAACAGCAGTTAGGAGTGCAAGATGCTGTGGAGTAGTGCTCTTTTTGCTGGATTGCAGTGCATTGAGAACTTTCAGCCAGTGATCTGTACCTGCCCGTCTTTGGCATAGGCTTGAGTTTCTAATTTCTATGTGGGTTTTGGCTCATGATGTTTTAGAGGGGATTCTTTATCTGACATCTCCCTTAAGCCAATTCTTCTCTTTCTTTCTTTTCTTTTCATTTTTTAGTTCCTTTTGGTCCTTTTTCTTTGCATTAGGAGGATCAGGGGTCCTCCTGTACTGTATTTCTTTCATCTCTTAATAAAATCTTCTTTTATCAAAGCAGAATATCAGAGAAGTAAATAAATAGATGTAACTTTATGGATCCATTTTATAATTGATCCTCTGTCTCTTTCCTCACTTTCCCCAGCCTTCATAAATTCAGGTTCTTTTCATACATCCCTTCAAATCATGACAATTAACAGGAGTACTTTGGAATGGAAAGATCCATGCATGACTAGGCTGTATTTCTATATATGATATGTTACTTGTAGACATATAGTATGAATTCATGCATCATAATCACAAAATTGATAAAAAGCTTCCCTTTTCCTTCTTAAGAGTAAAAAGTAAAAACATGTTTATAATGCTGTATTAGATTGAAAATTTTCATTGGTACTAAAAATTGATATCAAATTTAAACAAGTAATTGCACCTTATCCTCCTAAATTATTGTGACTTTGAAGACTGAAAGTCTAAAAGCTATGATCATGCCAGCAACCTTCATAATCATTATTATAATTTATGACAAATAACACTCGCAAAATTCCTGGTTGGAGTTAACATAAATAAGTTGGGCAACACTGTATCCACATGATTGGAATCATTCTACAGAGGCGTGTGTTGCTGTATGTGTGCAGAGCCGTTAGATTGAATATGGTGTAGATGTAGAGAAGTGTCTATAAGACCCTGCATGAGAGGTGAATCTAATGGTGTAGAACAGGGTGAGAGAGAGCTTTTCGTTTCCAATTAATAGTAAGGGAGTCAATTCTGATTGTAGAGCATTCAGCACTAGATTAGAAGGAAAAATGAGATCACAGGCTAAACTGATGAACATGCAAAGTATTACCAGAGCCGGAGGATTTAGAAATTTTGGTCCTCGAAGAAGCAGGTCCTGATCTGAAAAACCGTGAAACATATCTTGAAGGAAATGCTTCACTAACACTACCAGCAGGAAGCATAGACTGATTTGATGAGAATCTATTAGAAGAAGGACCACCACCCCTTTCATGTGGCAAATATGCTTCTCCATGACTAAGTTTAATATTTCCAGATATGTTTGGTTGCAATATCGAACCAGTTATTTGCATCTGGGAGTCAACCTGACCGCTGACAAAAGTAGGACATTTGCTTTAATATGAGTCGTGTATATTAAAAAAACAAGGCCACAGTGCCAAAATAATATTTATGATTTAAAGCTCACATCAGCCACATACACCCATGAATAAGTCAAGACATAACTTAAGAATCCTTCAACCAGAAGTTAAGAAAGCAACCTTAAAATTTTTTGCGCCTGTACTTCCAGAATTTCACACTTCAATTCGATCTTGTCATCAAGGGCTGCTTCACTAGTTCTGAGCGGTAGGTTGCCTTTTACAAGAAGCTTTCCTTTTCTGCTTACCCTACTCTCCAGTGAGGTGATGCATAACCTGTTTGATTTCACATGAACAGTTCCACCGAAGTTGGTTAGTGGCTTTGGGAGCACTGGTGAAGAAATAGATGCCCTGTTGAATGAAGCATGTCCATTAAGCACTGGTTGATCAACTGTACCTCTGACCTATTAAGTCAAGCATATGACAAGACTTAGAGAAGTAAACATCAAACAAAGATTATGTGAGAAAATTATATTGACTTCACCCACCTCAAGCATGACATCAGCATTGCCATGAAGCCAATTGGCATAAGGAGATAAAGCCGTTACCAATGTCATTCCCCCATCTTTTATATCAGCATCAACCCTGACTTCTCTAACATCTAAAATTTGCCAATTTAAACCTTTAAGGCTTTCTGCTAATTGAGTATTCCAACCTTCTTCATTTCTATCTCTAGAAACTTTTTTTTCGCTGGCTTCATCAGTGGTCCCTCTATTCTTGTGCTTCATCCAATCGGGAATCCAAGTAGCCCCACTCTTATCTAATTCTACATCTTCCTGTAACATGTTATTTTGCTGAAAAGCAACAGGAATACTTCCTTGAATGAGTACATGACCATTTTGGGTTATAGGTTCAAATTTTGCATTAAATAGAAAACGACTAATTGAGGTTAGAGAAGCAACAACTTCTGCTCGTCCAAGATCAATACCACCAAAGGCACCATCCAGGAGCCTTACTTGCACATCACATTCTGGTTTTGCTAAACTTCCTCTAAGATCTCCTTCCATATGTAATATACCCCTAATGGGTGCTAACAATTGCTGCAGAGAATGAACAACATCTGTTGCTGTAGATTCAATGATCTGAACTAAGGTTGGGACCAGACTAACTGGAAAATTTAAGACAGCAAAATGAAGATTGGTTTTAGGTCCTAACAAAGTTCCATCTGCATGGATGGTGGCATTATCCTTCTGGATAAAAATTTTCTCCAGGTGCAGACCATCATCATTACTGTAAGCACCAACAGCCAAGACACGCTGAGTTTTGTAGTCTCCCCACTCCCAGTCCTCCCCATTAAAGTCAAATTCTGCCTGAAATGACATAGAATAAGAAAGCCAATCTTCAAAAATAGATGATTCATGCAAACTCCCAGGGATACAAACACTGAATAATTTTTACCAGGGTGTCTCCATTTCCTCCACCACTAGCATCAAGAGAGCCACGCCAGTGACCTTTGAGTTCAGATAAACCAGGCAGACTCAAATCTTCAAGAACAACATCATTTGATGGAGCATGATGCCCCTTTATGAACTGCAAGTTGCATATATCCATCAATGACAAAAGAAACTTCAATTTTTGCAATGGATGTTATTGGGCTCATTAATATTATGAATAAAAAATAATTACAAATACATCTTATGAGCACAAACTCAGAGGCATCAGGAAGCTTTTGAAAGGAAAATAAGATATAGTGATCCCTTGACAATACCTCAAGCAGTTGTTGAAGGTTTTCAGTATATAATCCCACTGACTGCAAACTTCGAATAAAAAAATCCTGCATACATGTAGCATGGCAACATGCATAATCAGTATTTTTTTAAAAAGAAAATAAGTATAGAGGATGAACTACAGATTTTTTGGTGAAGGATACAATAAAATGTTTTTATACTATATTTTGTTTAACTGACAAGCATTAAAATGTTCAGCAGATACCAACCTGCTTGCACATATAGCTGACAATTACAGAGAAATATTATTCCTTAAAATTATATCATTGAAATTTGAAACTCCATTTGTATTCAATTATAACACCAAAAAAAAAAAAAAGCAAGAAAGAAACAGCCTCTGCCCGTCGATTTGGGAACTAGTAGTGAAAGACAGTGATATAATGCTTACATATTCAGATTCTCCATCCCACTAAGGTCATCCTTCATGCATCTTAGTTTTCTCCTACAATATACTCCCGTTTGCCCAAATTGAATTAGATATACATTCTCGTACCAGTTAACTTCCATTAAGTCACATAGGGGTAATGATCTTAACTACAGTTTCCATCTCTTGTTGACTTTTCAAAAAAACATTCTTTATGGCAGAAAGAATATTTGTAGATAGCTATTCGTTCAAATGCTATTGTATACATAATAATAACACCAGTAAACCTCCAAGAAACACACATGCAGGCTTGCAGACGATGCGATAACTAACTACAAAGAAAGCATTGATGACATTAATGCATCATATTAAAAACCATTATCATGTTATAAACTTCCTAAATATGGGTGGAAATGAGCTAAGCCCCTCTACAAGAGTTTAACCCTCATTTATTAAATAAGATTAATCTTGGCTTCATTATCCTCAAGCTTTTATATGTTGCAATGGATACTACACATTATTAATTTTTTGCAAACAAATGCTGGGAGTTAAGTTTGACAACTATATATTCACATTTTATGTTTAAACTTTAACAGGAAATCAAGGTGAAATAAGTCTGATTCCATCTTTCTATAAGCCAGAGCTTGTTGTTACCTTACAATATTCAACACGTTAAAAAAAAACTTTTGAAATTTGACAAGAAATTTAGGTAGATTATGACTAATGTGTATTAATTTTCTAATCAATACTGCTAACTAAAACCAAAGGGAAAACCTTTACTGCTGGACTTTGAAACTCTTAACAACCAAAACTCAAATTTCACTCTGAAGCCTAACTTGCACTTGATTCAAACAAATCCAGAGGAAAAATGATAGACCCCTAATATTGAAGGGTATGCCAAGGAAGGGGATGGGAAGTAGAAGAGCAACACACATGGGTAAAGAGGGACAGAATGGGAAACAAAGGGAAATATTTATGCTGAATTGGCAAGAAGGGAGAGAGAGGAAGAGAACACTGATTCTATTAGAAGAAGAGTGGGATAAAGGGAGTGGGGGGGCTGTGGAAAAAGGGAGAGAATCATTTGGGAAGGTTTTGGGGACTCTTTTCGGTAGGGAGGTTGTAGTGCCCTCGAAGAACCTGTGTTATCTTTTATGTTTTATATTTCAGTGTATTTCCTTGAGTTTTCTGTTCTGCTGTGAGTGATTGTTGCTGTAAATTGTAATTGGGGATTATTCCCATTTTCTGATATCAAAGACTTGGGTTCCTATCAATTGGTATCAGAGCTCCCGATCTTGGGAGCTGTGGTACACAGTCCAGCCATGAGCATCAACCGAAGGAAGGGAATTCCAGTATTTACAGGAGACGATGCCTATGGATAGCTCATCAGGGTGGAGCAACACTTCTATGCAGAGGGGATAGAGGAAAGGAAGTTGCAAAAGGCCATGGAGGTTCTGGAAGGTCAAGCTTTCATCTGGTACTTGTAGTGGGAATGGCGCGACCCAAATGCCACTTGGATGGCCTTCATTAAGGCCTTGATAAAGAGGTTTCAGCCAGAATATGATCTGGGCCAACCAGTCTGGGTCCAGGATAAGGAAGAAGGAACAAATGGTTGTGAACAATAATCAAAAACAGAAAACTCAAGGAAATACACTGAAATATAAAACATAAAAGATAACACAGGTTCTTCGAGGGCACTACCTGCAACTTCCCTACCAAAAAGGGTCCCGAAAACCTTCCCAAATGACTCTCTCCCTTTTTCCACACCCCCCCGCCCAACTCCCTTTATCCCACTCTCTTTCTAACAGAATCAATGTTCTCTTCCTCTCTCTCTCTCCCTCCTTGTCAACTCAGCATAAATATTTCCCCTTGTTTCCCATTCTGTCCCTCTTTACCCATGTGTGTTGCTTTTCTACTTCCCATCCCCTTCCTTATTAGGGGTCTATCAAAAACTGATAGACACCCTTTAAGTGTATATTAGAAGAAATAGAGGGGAATAGAGAATTAAAACAGCAATGGTGAATGGAATTGTCAGTCACAGGTAATTGACTTTAGTAGACTACCGGTCTTGTATAAATGGGAGAAGAGGAGCAGAATAGAGTTAGGAAAGATATTAGAAAGGAATTAAGTTTTGGGAGAGATACTAGACCTCTCGGAAGTCCAGACTTTTTGTATTCTGTTCTGTCCCTCTACTCTGTGAGTTACAGAGTGGGTAAGGAAGAATAAACACACTTTCCTTGCTGCTCTGCTGTCTCTGATCCAGTGTTATCAAAAACCTAGGAAGCCAAAACATTCTACGACTTTCAAGAGCACCAGTTAAACGTGGCTAGACTCCTGAATTAACCAACTCAAATGTCCCAAAGATGAATTCAGTCACAAAGCATCTTAATCAACCAAGCTAGATTCAGATGGTTAATTATGAATATATTTAATGTCCCAAGACATAAATAATAACACAACCTTTGATCTCGAACGAACGGCAGGATCCATATTTCGAGAAAGAAGCCTCGCAAGAGGAAGCATCTCAGCAACCTCAGCTCTGCGAACTTCAAGTTTCATTCTCCACCTGCCCATTGAGGATATAACACTACCAAGATGCCCAGACATTAGCCTTTTTAAAAGGCCACCCTCTTTTCTGTCAACAGGATTACGATCTCGGGTACCAGGCAACACATACTCACCTTGAAGTTCATAACGACTGTAGTTTTGTTGCAAAACAGTTTTTTCAACAGTGATCTGAACAATAGTGCATCAACTGACAATCAGTATCAAACAAAACGTCATTCACAGTACCAGAACAGTTTTAATACTGCTATATCATTTAATATAACAAAATATTGATTTCATTAAATGGTGTTGTTTGCCTTGCAATATAACCAAAAAGGATCTTCAACAGCTGAAAGTTTATGAGTTTACGGTCCATTACAGTAAAAGAAATCATCAAACAGTGCAGATAATCAACTGAGCACCTTTGGTTTTCGTTTAAGATTAAAGGGATATTGCTATACATGATACATCTATATTAGAAAAATGAAATTCCCAAAATGATAACAACCTTGAAATTGATCAATATAAAGTAAACAATAAGACAGTTGTAAAGATAACATCACACTGACCATCACCGATAACAAACATTAAAGAGATACTACTTAAGACTTTAATATTGTGTGAATCAAAATTTAAAATGAAGAAGAAAAATAAACTAACAAAATTAGACTAATAAACACCCACACCTGCATACATTCATGATCAACTCCGGTCATGCTAAACAGATTTCTTTATTTATTTCCCATGATGGCAATAAGTCAACTAACAAGTAACTCAAATTCAGGTGCATACAAATAAGAGGATGGTCATAAGCACTCACAACATCTCCACTCCACCTAGCCGCCACATCTAGGGCTTCGCCAAGCACACCACTGAATTTTGGCTGAAGTACAGATAGGACTCCATGTCCTCTTCTTTTCTGAAGATTAAGCTGGATTTCTGCCTGAAAGCAAAGAAGCTACCAGCTAAAAAACTATATTTTTTCCTTGACATGACCATTAAATAATGCCTCAACCAGATTATCATTCAGGCAGGACTGAAAACAAAATTGGAGGGGAGAAGAGAGGAAAAGCAACAAAGCTGATTGAAAAGTCGAATTTTGCACATTAGAATTTTTCCACCCTAAATTTTATGCTACCTGTCCATCACTCCTCTATGTGCATATAGATATACTATATGTTAGAGATATTAATAAATAAAAAAAATTATGGCCCTTCTCCTAACAACTTGAACTTTTGGGATAGTTGATCCTTAACATGGCATTAGAGCCTCTAATGCTTTGTCCAAAGGGCTTTTGCATGAGATGCCAATTAGAGATATTAATTAATAACCATTCCTCGGCCTGCTCCTAACAGCTTAAGATTTTGGGACACTTGGTACTTGACACTTCATTTGTGACAATAAACTAATGGGTCACTCAGAGATCCTTCACTAATTCAATTAGCTTAGCCAACCCCAAGAACTCCAACAATTTAACAAGAGCCAGCAGTAAAAATTTAACATAAATAATTCCACATATTCCTTGACTTATTAATTTATGAGGCCACCAGCAGGTTTTGAGCCAATTACCTCTCACTTTATATAGGGAAAGAGGAGGAACAATTAAACCATTGGTGATTTTGGAAAAACATAAGTCTAGATGATAATCCTACATTTCAAGTCACCAATTTCAAAAAATTTGAACATGCAGGATAGCCAATCTTACACCAAAACAAATTATCAATTTGATTAAGCAGAAAAATCTTCAGGTTTGACATGTGACACAACAAGTACAAGGGAGAATTACAATTCAGGAAATCTTGGCGAACATATTTATAATTCAGGAAGAATTAACCAGAGTTGGAAATAATGGTTAATTCATGTTCAAAGAATGGTCAACGGTTAACCAAACACTAACTAAAATCACTAACCACAAATCATGACTTTGGTTAATTTTCTGCTTATTGGAATTTGTTCCTCAGAACTTCCTAAATTGGAATACAACCTAATAACAAACTCAGGGTCAAACCTCAAGATGGAGTTCTCACACATAACAGTAAGAACCATGCCTACTCTCCCTGAAATAATCGGACCAACTTCATTATTATCTAAATGTGCATAGGAGGGTACAGCAAAGGACAAGGACAAAAGAGAAAAATGAAATCAAAGAGGAAAATATGATGGCTTACCCTCTGTATAGTTCCCCTGAGAGAAGCGAGCTCCAACTCATCAAGTGGAAAATGCCGTACCTACAAGTAAGCCCCATACAAGCATGAAAAAGGAAATAAATGATTTTCAATACCAACTTTTGGTCTAATATAGAGTGACCAAAATATATGCAAGCAGAGAATCAAACAGATCTATATTTAAACGCTGGACCCAATATAGCCACCTCCAAGTTAGCTGAATGAAAAGGTTGAAAACAAACGTTAGCCCTCAATTGCCCTTTCTGCAGGGAAATAGACAACAGTTTTCCACTTTGCAAACCATCTTTGCTACTGGGCTGCAGTGGCCCAACAAACTCCACTGCAAGACTTTCATCAGGCCTACCAGAGGCATCCAACTGTGTTCCAAGAAAAATTGGAAGTTACAAAAACTATATATATATTAAATAGAGCCAGATAATCTTAAACTGTCTCACAGAGGCACAACCAAAACTTGACAAAATAAACATGCCTTCCTCTCACAAAATAAGACCTGTTAAATGATCAATTGGTTGAAATATAGAGATTATAGGGAAAAAAGAGAAAAAAAAAATTCCATTCCTTTCAGAAGAAAGTATATATTGTACAAAGGAGCAAATTGACCATATAAGAAGATAATTCACAAGTGGATGAGATGACTAACTAAACTTAAACTCTCTATGTTTATATCAATCAATTTTATAAACTAAGTAGCAAAATAAGAGAAGCAAGGTTCACAAAAATGGGAAGCAGTATGCCCAGTTCACCAGGTTCTACCACAGAAGAACCCAATCAAACTCCAGATAAGAGTTTGATCCTGGCTCCAAAGAAATGCTAGCCATCAGCTTGACACATGCACCTAGAATCGATTTCAGGTACTTGTAACCAGGTTTTTTATGTTAAACATACTGAACATGAAAAAAGTTTTTGTTAGGTACATCACAAATTCACCCAATGGGAATAGAACCAGAGATTTCACCTATCAAATATCCAACAAAATCAGAATTAATGGATATCACATAATACTGAAGGGGAAATTACAAAAAAGGAATTATTGGGAAAAAAATATTTCCAGCATAGGAGCAATTAATCATTCAAGTGGTTAAGTAAGCCAATAAGTGATTACTCATTAACCACTCTTTGAACATTGCTAACCAACTGATCAGTTGATTGTTTTTGAACTGGAAATAATTTTTACCAATAATCCCTTTTTTGTGATTTTCCAAATATTAAATTGAAACTTCTTTAGTAGAAACCATTTCCACAATAGAGTATATATCAAAAATATTTTTTAAGAGGAGAAAGTTCTATGCATCACCTTGATATGCTCAGGAGAAACTCTCAACAATCCAGACAGCTGAGGTGCAAGCATCAATTGATTCAATTTGAGACCAGAGATTGAAACCTCACCAACAAGACTATCTGCACTTCCTTTGTCCAATATTTGCACATGCTTCTTATTCTCAAAATTTTGTTCACTAATATTGCCAATAGGCTCTAAAACCCTTTCCCTGAAACTTGATCCTTCCAGTTGCTTTCAAATGCAAAGGCCTTGGAGAATCTGAAGTATAAGTAGAAACCAAACTCAAGAATTCAAACCCACGCATACGCAAATCCAACTCAACTCCATCAATAGTAAATGGAATGGTTTTAGGTGCATAAAAATCTTCTCCTTCAAGAGAAAAATCATCAGGATAAGATGTTTGAACTTTCATATACAAATCAAATGCAGCTGAAGCAGAATTAACAGTAATGAAATCATGTGAGATTATGATATCTCCTCGAGCATTGCTAAAAGACCCTTCTGCTGTAGGTGCGGTCCATTTTATATCAAACCTTCTGCAATAAAATTAATTAAGAAAATTATTTTAATAAAAGAAGAAATTATATTAGAGAGAGCAAAGAAGTATTAAGAAAAACATTGACGCAAGCCAACTTGAAGTATAAGAGACATTCATAGACAGCCGGGGAAAAAAGCAAAAGCAGGTAATATAATAGGGTGGCCCAGTAAGCGAGGCCCCACCATTGTGGGGTATGAGGAGGGTTACATGCACGCAACCTTACCCGTGAGTGAAGAGGCTGGTTCTGCAATAGAACCTATGGCCACCAAGTCACAAGGCAGCAACCTCACTGTTGTGCCAAGGCTCACCCTCAAAAGCAGATAATAAAATAAGCAACAATGTTGCTGAATCTTAATCATAAAAAAACACTATTGAAAACTGAAGAAGGGCTAATCTTACGGTCTTAAAAGAGATCCCGAAAGTTTTGTCTCTCCATTTAATACCCCTAATTTGAGTGGCATCAGATGATAATAACTGGGTATGTAACGAAGCATGATTTTATCAAAGGCCAAACTTCCAGAGAAATTCACATCTAGTGCTGTCTCATCCTCCTCACCCTGAGAACAAAGTAGTATAGATTAGCAGGGATGGGGGACAGAAACTCTAGAGAGAAATGGCTTCTTTTTCCTAGGGTAGGCAGACTAATGGGAAAAGATTTTCACATTCTGAAGTTCTTTTTAGACAAATGAATGAAACCTCCTAATTTCCTGATTTGTGTGTGAGAATCACTACCTTTCTGTGAGTAAGTATCACTATGCTGTGTCATATGGCAGACATTTAAAGCTCATGAAAAGGATTAAATTAGTAACCTTAGCAAACTGGATAATGACAGAAAATGCAAATATTTGGTGATAAAAAAGTTATAAAGTAAGTGTAGAGAATGGTAGTTACATGACTATGCTAATGCTTGCAAGTAGTTCCAGAAAACCAAAAAGGAAAGAAATGGAAAAAGAAAAATGTGAACTATTTGCTTAATCACAAAAGACAGGGCTTCTAACAGGTAGCTATATACCTCTGGGCACATCCATGCATTCCCAGCCCCTCGAATTTCACCACCATCCACAAGGCTCGCTCTAATTCCGTACATATCGGCAACCTGCTATATGCAGAGTAAGTGTTACCAGAATATGACAAGATTTCCACAATGAGTAACTACTCTGAACAGGCCAGAGCTGAATTATTATCCCTATCAACTTACACAGTTATCAGTGTTGAAAGTGAAATTGGCAGATACATATGAAAATGGAACACGATCAAATGCTGCCAAAGCACCAGCCTCTTTACTTTTAGCAAGTGCTTCAGATGCTACAGATACAGGAGTGTCAATATGCAAATAAGAGAATGTCCTAGAAACCATTCCAGTGCCCACAATTACAGGAGTATCCAGTGGGCCTTGACAATTAAATAGAGCAGTTACTGATCCAGCTAGCTGCAATCAACAAACAATTATGGGAAAAGAAATGAGAAATGCAGGGATTGATAATGGATAAGCTAATATAACTTCCTTTTTTTAGGGAGGAAAGAAGTTGAAATTGGTCTAAGGGTGCATGTCATGTCTTACAAATTTTAAAAATCTACACTATCACTCTAATAATAAGTCCTAAATAGCATTTTAGTATTTTGAAACATCCCAACTAATTTTTTTTATCAAAAGCTCACTCATCAGCTGTCAGGTAGTAACAAGTGGCAAGAAATGGAACTGCACTTGGAAAATAAAAAAGAAAGAAGCAAAATAAAAGAATCTAACGAATGTGTAGAAAAGGTAATCTTGCATAAAAATTGACTGTTCTTATTTTCAAATTAAAAAAATGCAAGAAACAGAAAGAACACGGAACAATGGGAACATGAAGATGCAAATGACCTAGTTTATTCAAAACTTTAAAGTATTGAAGTTAATGCACTGAATCAAGAAAATGTACCGGGAATAAGAGAGGTCTCATCTTAAAAGTTCTCATCAGGGCATTCACTTCAACGCCAGGGACCTGGAAATTTGATTATACAAAATTTTAAAGGACAGATGAATGAGGTATGGAACATGTAAAATGAACTGTATATAATCCTGCTATTTAGACTGAGTTTACAACATTCTCTCACCGAAGAGCCACATAAGCAACATCAATGGGAGTAGACCATGTTTACTTTACATCACATGGCTCATTCAAATTCAGTTTTCAACGGCATATATTTGGAACGCAATGCAACTTTAAAATTAAAAGATACATGAAAACCGTTCCTACTATCTGACTATCTGGTCATGAATTGAATCAGGATTATGATATGAAGAACTTCACTTTCGT
The DNA here is from genome assembly GCA_019955255.1 of Castanospermum australe. NCBI lineage: Eukaryota > Viridiplantae > Streptophyta > Magnoliopsida > Fabales > Fabaceae > Castanospermum > Castanospermum australe. The sequence continues at coordinate 365,975 of NSJW01000337.1, read as the reverse complement.
CCTATAAGAGATACATATTTTCTAAATTCAAATAGTTAAAGAATGCTTAAACTTCTAGGAAAGTTGGTTCCTTGATATGGTATCAAAGCATCTTACACCAAGCAATCAAGAGTTCATCAATCTTTATAGTTTAATTAAAAAAGCTAATTTTCAACACAAAGTAAGGTGGGCCTATGCTTTGTCCGCACAAAACTTCAAGCCCAAAGGGCTTTTGTGTGAGGGGTGTGAGGGGCATGTTAGAGAATAGCTTAAGTTCTTAGGATTGTTGGTCTGGTTTGGTCTGGTTCGTCCTATGAGAGATACACATTTTCTAAATTCGAATAGTTAAAGAATGCTTAAACTTATAGGAAAGTTGGTTCCTTGATATGGTGTCAAAGCATCTTACACCAAGCAATCAAGAGTTCATCAATCTTTATATTTTAATTGAAAAATAACTAATTTTTAACACAAAGTAAGGCAGGCCTATGCTTTGTCTACGCTTCAAGCCCAAAGGGCTTTTGCGTGAGGGGTATGTTAGAGAATAGCTTAAGTTTTTAGGATTGTTGGTCTGGTCTGGGGTCGGGTCAAGTAGGGTCTAATATATATCTATCTATCTATCTGTCTATTTGTCTACTTGTCTACCTCTCTATCTAATATATATGAAAGTACCTGAAACATAAGATGAAATTCTCCTTCTTCGGGATGAATGCCAAAGTCTCCTGATGCTTCTAGAGGAATGCTGCCAAACAAGCCATTTGCATTGTGTAAAAAATATTCTTTGACCACGAAAACATAAACTTGCTGATATGTTCTGCAACAACAGGCACACAAAATACAGAACAAAAAAATGGGGAAAACAACAAAATTTTAATTTCACGTTCGCCAACATGAACAATATTTAGTATGGTTGCATATCTATATGCCTAAGTTCTGCATATGTGATCAAAGATACAGAAGTCATTAACAGTTATGGCTCTACAATCCAAAACAGAAACACAATGAAAAATACAATTGTTATAAACCTGAAACAAAAATGGATATGAAAACCACCACCCTGTATATCCATAGGGCAAACACGATCTACAACTCAGCAAAGACTGAAACTATCAAAGTACCAAGGAAGAGTGAACCAAGTACACCAATTGAGCACAAAAGTTAAACACCTTAGAAGAAGGAAAATGAAAACAAGGCCAAGTTTATGGAAACCCAAAAATATAGAACTGAGGTTGAAGAAATAAAGCTGGCCCAACAGTATTCCAGCCATACCAACTCCTTGCAGAAAGCCCTTCTACAATTCTCAAAATGAATTTTTTCATAATTCTGAAAACTGGACCAGTCCGGCCGGTCCAACCATGAACCGGACCACTAGCAAGTTCGGTCAAGTCCCAATAAACGTTTTACCTCAAAATCATCCCTGGCCCGCTGAACCAGGCATGAACCGGCCAAACTGTGTGAACCAACCACGGTTTGGTTGGTTCACGGTTCAGCATTTTGAAATCAAAATTTCAAAGCTGGAGATCGAACCTGGGCCACCTTTGTTGCTGTGCATGAGACGTTGCCACTACACCATCGTTGAACCTTTACTATAGTAGTCCCTTTCTTTTTTATATACAATAAGCATGACCTTAACATATGACTGAAAAATGCTTCAGCCAAGATTCGAATCTGAATCCTTAGTGTATGCTAATAATTCTTTGCCACTGAACCATTTATAATTTCTGGCTATTAGGTTCATTATATTTCTTATATACATATATGGAATTGTGTTATCAATTTCCAAACACATATATATGTACACTTGGCTTAAAAAATGAGCAAATTATTTTCAAGTCTTAATAAACTTATACACATCAATATTTTATCAAATTAAAAAGGAAAATTATTTTAGCATATTAAATATAAAGAAGTAGATTTAGTGTAAAATATATTTATCAAGAGATAACAATTTTAATATTTCATAAATCTTCAAGGCATGGAGAGAATGAAAATGAAATAAATGTTCAAGATGAGTCAAGTATTAAGGATGATACAAATAGCAAATGTGTGATATATATATATATATATATATATATATATAATTTTTAACTAGTATACATTAAATTTTTCATATATATAAATATAAATATATATTTAATTATATACCAGTTCGACCACGGTTCAACTATTGAACCATGAATCAGTTTATTCACCGGTTCAATGACCTATTCGATTTTCAGAACCTTGAATTTTTTCGACTTCAAAAGACAATTTCTGTTACTTCTGTCCACGAGTTTCTTATGACACAAGCAAGCATTGTTTTCCACACAACAATCCTTAAAGTAGATCCTGTTTTCTTGCCATTAGCAGCCATGAAGTCAGCCATGGTCTTGAGACACCAAAACCATATAACATTGAATAGAGAGAAGACCAGCTTCCCCCAACAATCTCGCAAGAGGACAATGCAATAGGATATGACCAAGCCAACCATTTCCTTTTCATCCTAACAAAAGAAGTACCAACTACCCATGGTTATTCCACTTTCTGATACACTGAACAGTAACTTGGTAATAGAAGCCCAAAGGGGTGATTATGAAGAACATAATACCACGATTTGTTTAAAAGGCTTACAAGATCTGTTCTCCATCAATATTAAATTTCATGAAAAGCATCAATTCAGCCATTATATCTACTTTTTTGACACTTACTGGAACTACATCTATTCTTGTAGATATGTAGCATCATTTTGACCAAACTATTCTGACTTCCCTAGATGCTATTGACCATATCATCTTTGAAATTGCCTTATTTCTCGTTTGATCTCTTCACAGAGAGGAAGGAAAGTTAACACATAACAACAACAACCAAGCCTTATCCCACTAGGTGGAGTTGGCTACATGGATCAAACAATGCCATTGGGGTCAATCAAAAATCAAATTTTCAAAAAATCCATTTAGATTTTAGAGTAAGTTCTTTTTTAGTGGTTTCTCCTAAAGTTCTCTTCGGTCTTCCTCTACCCATTTTAATTGGGCCATCTTCCATTTGGTCCACTTTTCTCATTTGAGCCTCTGTCAATCATCTCCTCAAACCAAAACCACCTTAGGCAAGCAGGGAAGGAAAGTTAACACATAATGGAGCAAAAATCAAAGCCCATTGCCAATTGAGTTTTGGCTCAGTGGTAGCCTAAGCAGCCACCAAAAGTTAGGAATGCAGGTTCAATTCCCCCCACCCCCTCCCCAAAGCTAGCAATATCCAACTCCACAAGACCCCAAAAAAAAAAATCAAAGCCCATTTTGACAGTGAAATCATAAATAAGCATAGGTGAGCAAGAGATATTAGAAAGTCCATGCTCTTAAAAGGCTTTTGAATAGCACAAAAAACTTGATTTCCACATGGTAGGCCACCTCTACTTATCAGCATAACAAAAATGATAGAATTAAACCATGAATTATTCAGACAAACAATTGCAAACACATTTACGGGCATTAATATATGCAACATAATGTGGGTAGGGAAGTGCGTGATATATAAGAATAGATGAGCAACTTCTACATAAACTATTGTTATCAAGAGTATATAGAATGAGAACTAGCAAAAATTACTCGTTAAGTTTGAAAAAATCCATGAAATTACAAAAGACAACCCCATCAATAACAAATGATGAAATTAGAACTTTTAAACTAAACAATGAGCCCCCAAACCTTCAAAGAACTTTTTTTATGTCTCCCTAGAAATCATTTTTTTTTATTCCCACTCAATGCACCACATCAAACATGAAAGAGCAATTATCCATACAAATGTTGCCACTTTCCTTCCCAGGCTTCTTCCACAACTCCTTATCCTTATCAAACAAAGCATAATTACTTTTAGTATTGCAATTGCACATAACTCATAAATAGCACTTCTAATATTGCATAATTATTATTCCAAGATGAATAAGGAACCTAATGTACATAAAGTCATCACTCATCACTCATGTATCACCCTCACCCTGATATAAAACAAATTTTTGATGAGCAATATAATGCAATGAGAATGTAAGGGTTGAGATGCCTTTCAAAAGATACCAAGCCCAACCTTTGGCTTTTAACTCATTAAATAAGGAATACCAAATATATGGCAAATGAAATTTCAAGCGTCAAAAGAGGAGAGTATAGGAAGGCATACAGAAAAACATGATGGGGCATCCAATAGTTGGAAGTCCAACCCTTTAACATCAAGCTGTCCATGAAGATTTGGAAAAGTTTCACCCTTTGACATGCACAAGTGAACCTAAACAAAAGGAAACAATATATTAAATAGGTGAAGTTATATCAAGAATAATTAGCATTGTGCCAAGATAATTATAACAGTCTGAAGAACTTGATAACATGATAGCATTTCTTTGAATATGAAACACCATATGAATTCAGTGTCGAATAATCTACCAAGCAGTTGAATCTATAAAACAGGTGGGAAAGTGCTTCCATTTACATATCCAAACCAAAATTAGTAATTACAAATCAACCTCCACATAAGGACATGTGTGTTGTCAAAGAAAGCTGGACATAACATTCATGAAACTTTGAACTTTGAAATATTAAACAGTAAATCTGAAAGTCATTATAATAGAGAATTAAATAACCAAATAATCAGAGTAATGATCAGGGATAGTGAAGCTCCAGTTGGGTTCAACCAGGCCAGATCATAATTCCAAGCAAAAACTAAGGAAGATATCTTCTAGGATTGAACATGACCAATTAAACCAAAGCACGCCATTGCACCCAACAAGTTTTACTCGGTTTTTGGCATTGTTGTTTTGATAGAAAAAGAAGAAATGTATTGATGAAGAAAAAAAAAATGACAGTCAATTACTGGCATTGTTCAGGTCACTTTGGTTCTTTAATTCTAATTAACTGTTCCACTCAGGAGGCAGATTTTGGTTTATAGCACCACTGAAAACCAGTCACAAGTATTATACTTACCAAATATATATACATTCAGCATTTGTTATTAAAGATTATAATGCCAGAAATATAGTTTTTAACTGAAATTTCATTAAAAATCTTTCTCATAACTTAAACTTAAAACATTCTTCCTACGCTTCCAAATAGAATAGGAAAGTAACTGAACTTAAGTTAGAGAAGCACCTCACCACTGGCCCTCCCTTTAGGCCATGTAATTGGAATGTCTAGGATCCTTTCAAACAGCTGTAGAATTCAAGCCAGACCAACTACATAAGCAGTCCATACAACTTAAATGGCAAAGTAGGAACATGTTGGAAATTCAAATTACCATATGCCTTACCGGGACAAAAAGATTGTCAATTTTTAAATTAGCATGCCATTTCTGCTCAATAGTGTCAACAAAAACATTGGCATACAACCAGCCACCATCTTTGGATATAATATCCGATCTCCAAGTCTTACAATTTCCACTCAGCTGTACATGTACACGGCTATAGTGGTTTTGGAGCTTCACTTGCCCATTGACATTCTCCATCTCCCTGAAAGTAAGAGAAACACTTAAATTCATGCAGACCATCATTTTTTGGTGTGAGACTTCACTTTCCAATATAAAAGCATCTTTTTATTATTTATAACCGCTATGACTTCATCTCCCAACCACAAGCATATACTCAATAACCTAAAAGATTCTACTTAAGAAACCCATATCTCCGCCTTTTATCTTACAATACTAAGATTAAATCATACTCATAAAATATAAAAAAATTCCACATTAGTTCACTGACTCTAATTCAAGATACAACAGTGACATAACTAGATAAAACAGTCTACTATAACAACATGACAGGCCAAATTGGAAACCTTTCTGATATTGTAAAAGCTATGCCCAGTCCAAGCAAAATATTCTGCAGTTAAACTAGCAGAAATTCCAGCTACAGTCACCATTTCACTTTCAAGACTAAAAATGAGAACTAAGATATTCAATAACATTTTAGAAACTGAAATCATATTTTTCAAGTTTCTGGAATCGACAAAACAAAGAAATGCTTCTTCAATCACAATTATGCCAAAGCTCAAGAAACAAAATGACATAAAAACTCACCCTCAAAAGTTGTGTTGAGAACAAGCTTGAACCCTCATTACTTGATAAATATTAAATATGAAGTGTTTACACTGGCATATTATTAGTTCAATGGCAGCTTGAGTATTTGATAGAATTAGATAAGCAAAAGTTGAATTACATTATTTTCATCTGCATCCTCCAAATAAGTATATGCATAACCCATGGATGAAGGAAGAAGGAAATTATAAAATATATAAATTAATAAATTCTTTAACAGAGCATCAAACAAAAATAAAGACCTACAATAGCTTGATTTAGGGGGTTTGAAAATCCTATGCCAGGCATTCAAAGGATGTTTTACCCAATACAATAACATTAATTCTTTGTACTTCTGGCTTTTTGCTAATATCTGGAATGCCTATAAGGATGGCTCATCAAACATATCAACTGTAAGTCCACACTTTTAGAAGATCAATTAATTGTCATACTGTTAAAAAACAGTGCCATTATCATTAGCAGGTTAACTGTCATACACTTAGGATTTAACAGAACCCCCCTAAGTACCTACATAATATGAAAACATAAGCTGGTGGAGAGGGGTGTTCATCACTTCATCTTCAGAGTTATTAAGTAATAAATGATAAGATTGGCTCTCACCTAACTTCACTGTCACCATATGCAAGTAGCATCACTGTAGCACCTCTGAAATGAACGGAATCCAATGTGACAGGAAGCATCTTAGTAATGCCTTCAGACTGCAGAAAATCTACTCCATCAACATGTTCTGCCACAATATCTTCAACCTTCACACCCACATCAGACTTCAACTTTTCAATGGGACCAGAGAGAAAGCAAGATATCAACTCCTTAATATTTCTAAAAGCTGAGGTTAAGCCAAATTTCACTATCAAGGGCTCAAATAAAATTTGAAAATATGTTGCCAATTGAGGCTTAGGCTTCACAAAAACCCAATCTTCAGATGTCAAACCTCTTTGACCCGCAGAACCATTACCATCAATTTGATTGTCTGCTACATGAGGTCCCAACTCATTTTTCTCTGTACTACTATTAGCATTAGCAGGTTCTGCAACATCCTCACTAGATTGCAAATTTTCACATTGACTCTCTCTTGTCTGTAGAGTTCGATCAGAGACAAATTTGAAATAATCTGAATGACCATTAACATTTTCATTTACACAAGGAGACCAGATTCCCAGATCTCTGAATTTTGCTCCAATTTGGTTATTATCACTTCTATTTTCATCACCACCGACAACAGATTTTGCATTTTTGTCAACCTCATTTTTCACCAAATGCATATCATGATTCATAAAATGAAAACATTCAGAAGGTGATGAAGGCCCCCCAAACTTCCCCAGTGATTGATCAGAAAAGTATTTATGAGCTGCTGATGCACTACGTTCAAGAATTCTTCTTTTGATAACAAGACCAGATGCACAGTTGTTACTCCCATTAGCCTTCCTCTTAAATTTGTGTTTCCTATGCCCTGTTATTACTCTGGGCCAAAATCGAAGTCCTGAACCAGGAAATTTCACTCCAAATGATTTTTCCAATTCTGAGTGTTTCATATCATAATCAACACCTGTGTCCATGTATTGATGATTGTGCTTCCCCTCATTCATGCAGAAAAAGGATGCGGAGTTGGTTGATTCTGTTGAATGAGTTGCAATCTCCTTTAAAACATCACCTTGTGATAGACCACAACTCCGTTCAGAAACAAAGTAACCCACCTCTGCAGCTTCTCTAGCTGCACCATCCCTTTCTCTTTCCCAGCGAGCAGTTGCTTCCTCTCGTGCAAGCCTCCTAGTTCTTGTACGATGATCTATCCCTTCTTCAGTTGAGAGGTGCCTCTCTGTGCCACCTTCAGATGATGGTATTCCTAACCAAGTATAGTCCTTCTTCTGCACTACCAAGACACTTGGATGTGACAAAACTGCATCAATCACCAACTTCCCCCTCCTCAGACTGGCAAAAGGATGAAGACGAAGTTTGACTGTGGGGGCCTCACCACAAGAAAATTCTTCCTTATGTGGCCCAAATGAGCACGACTCCAACGTAATGCTCAACGGTGAGATTCTCCTAACCTTGCCAAACACAAGGTCACGCTGAATGTATTCACTGATTGCTGAACAAACAGAAGGCAATAGGTTGGCTTCAATAAAACCCTTGGCTTTATTCTGCCCATACCACACCAACAGGCATAGCCCAGAGACAACAGCTGTGTAAACAAAGGCCCTTACTAAAAGAAGCCCCTCTTTCCATAAAGGGGTCAAATAACTCACCAGAGCCTTACTTTGGAAAAAGGGTTCCTTGGCGCATTTTAACCTCGACCCACTTCTGTAAACAAGGTCTCCCCTCAACAACTCTACATTTTGCCCACAAAAATGCGAAAACCTAAACGCTTGGCTTACCAAATGACCATGTTTTGCAGATATGCCGCACCTGCGAAGACCTTTTTTCGGCAACTGCCTTCTTTCCAAGCGAAAAAGGTTCCTCTTGTTGCTGCTACCTTCCAAAGAACCCTGAAGCTTAACCCCAAAAAACAAGCCGTGATTACTCACGCTCATTATCTTCTCTCATAAGCCTCCGCAAAATTGTTTGCGGGACATCAGCCAGGGGCCAAGAAGCCGTTCTTCTCAGTCCCTCAATAATTCACAAGAACCCAGAGTGCGCAGACATTAAGAACCTGTAGAATTGGAACAGAAACGTCAATTCTCAATCATTGAATCATTGTCGTTTTCCTCCGTGAATCATCGTACGAAATGAATGAACAAAGTTCAATGATTATCAGGACGTACTGAGAAATTTGACATTGTATGTAACATGGAAAGACTGACCCGAAGAATGAATCGAAAAGAGTCCGAGACTTTTGCTTGTTGAGCTTCTTTTTTCTTTTGCTTATGGGACTCTGTTTTCGGGTTTCGAGAGCTTGGAATTGTTTGGTTCTGCTTCGAGGTGGAAGAAACAATAAGAAGAGCAATACTCGGTCAGTTCCTTTGGCTTCACGGATATGCCGTTGTTATGTCTTCGAAATGACATTGACGAGCATGGAACGCTGCCGTTTTAACAGCATATAGATATATTGTACACACAGCTCCGGCGGGAATAGAAGAAAAAGGAAGGAGTAACTTCTTTTTAGGAAAAACATTAAGAACACTTATCATGTTTACACACATTTTACACTTTTTTTTCCTTGCATAGGAATTTATCTTTGCACAAATCCTTCTCCAAGGATTGGATCAGTGTAAAAAAAGAATATAGTGTGTGTTGGATTAGTTTATTTTATATTTAAAATAATTTATAATTAAAATATTAATGAGAGATTAAAATTAAACATGTACATGATTCTATCATTTCTCAATTATTAAAAGGTACCAATTTACAACTTGTTTGTTTATTGTTAAAAGCAGGATATGAATGCTTGTTGGCAAAAAGTAAGATTTTCTTGTTAAGACAAAATGTGTTTAGGGAAGTGTGCCAACAGGCATTAATGACAGTAAGTGAAATCAAACAAATAACTGTCTTTGTTTATTTTTTATATGTTATATAAAAAAAAAATTTATTTAAAAAAATTTATTATTTAAAAATATTAAAAAAATATTAATTAATTTTTTTAATTATATTCATATCTTTTTAAAAAAAAATTAATAAAATAAATAAAATTAAAAAAAATATATATTAATAAAATAAATAATAATAATTTAATTATATTAAATTATATTTTTATACAATTAATACTATTTAATAATTTTTTTAATTATTATATAAAAATTTTAAACGATAAATAAAAAAAAATGAATGAAGTAATAGAATAATTATATAATAATGTAATTACTCTTAATGGATTACTTTAATATTTAATACGATTTTAATTTATTTAAAATTTAAGTGTCAATGAAAATAAATTTAATTAATAAGATTGAGATATGTATTTTTAAAAAAATTTAATTTTATTTTTGTTAAAATTTTTTATTAACAGATAATTTATAAAAATTATTATAAATTTTTATTGAAACTTACTATAATCTTAAAATGAATAATTTTTTCTCTGGCTAAATTTTTTGACTCAAATAAAAAAACTTCGAATTTAAATTGGACTCCCAAAAAGAGCTATCATTAGCAGATGGCCCAGCCATTTCTTTAGGTCAAGTCAAAAGTTCATTGGTTCGTTTTTCATCAAATCGGATACTTTAACTTGAATTGTGTCAACTTAACTCATTTCATTTAAGGGTTAGGTCAGTGGCTATATGGTTAGTCGATAAGTCTTAAAACACCCTACTTTAAGGTCAATTCTAGCTATGGAATGAATCCCACCTGCCCCCTCCCCCAACCACTTGACCAAAAAAAAAACTCATTTCATCTTTTTTTATCCGGGGGAAGGAGATATTTCGGAAAAAAGAAAAAGGGGAAGGTATCAATCCTGTGCGATGGCTATCAAGGCTAAACCAATTTTACTACTTTGCCCGAGCTTAAACCACACACTCATTTCATTTGAAAAATGTTTATTTTGGTCCAAACTATTTTTTTTTTAAATCAACTAATTTGTTCTACAAAATATTTTTAAGACGGGCCAAAATTTTATAGGCTCATTTTTGTTTGGCCCAACCCATTTAATAATTTTATCTGTTTAACATAGTATTACATCTGAATAACCAGTATAATCCATGGCAAAAGCATCTATGACCAATTTTGGACATTGTCAAGGTAAAGTTCTAAAGATGCATGGTAATAAAAAGGGGCACAATATTCTTTGTTGCAAGTAGTATTATAACCTAACTCATCATATTTTATCCAAAAAAAAAAAACATATGTAATTTTTTTTTTACATATAGCTATTGAATTAGATAAAGTAATATATGTGTTGTGAGTTGCTATTAAAATCATCTAAAAGATAAGAAAAATGAGAGTGACAAATTATGAATTATGGATAAAAAATAAATTGTGTGTCTATATATATGTAACTATATCTTGGTGAATCGATACGTGTGTTTGTTCTTCTTAGCTTCAATATCTTCATACTTACTAGATTAGACAAATATTAGGAAGATTGTACAAAATCCAAATTATTAAAAAAATGGTTAAAATAAATAATCAATCTTTATAGTTTCATATAATTTAAATTTTGGTCTCTATAATTTTATTTTTGAATATTAATTTTTTTAATTTTACTCATTTAAATTTTAGTTTATGAGAAACAAATACATTAATAATTAAAAACTATAAGGGTCAATCCTTATGAAAAATGAAGATCTATATTTTAATGAATAAAAACTATAGGGATTAAAATCTAAATAAGTTAAAAATATAAGGACCGATATACTAACGATAGAGACTAAAATCTAACTAAGTAAAATTATAGGGATTAATATTAAAAAAATTATAAAGACCATAATCTAAATCAGTAAAATTATAGGAATTAATTATTGATTTTAACAAAAAAGAAAATTTAAGTGAACTTCAGTTAGTATCTAATGAATTAATTAAAAAATATCAAAATAAACAATTAATTCTCATAGTTTTACCTAATTTAAATTTTGGTCCTTGTAATTTTTTAAATATCGATCCCTATAATTTAACTCATTTAGATTTTTATCCCTGAAGAACTAATATCTTAATAATTAAAAATAATTGGGACCAATCTTTCATGAAAAGTAAGAATTAATATCTTAATGAATAAAATCTATAGTGAATAAAATTCAAATGAATAGAAAATATAAAGTACCAATACCTTAACAATAAGGACTAAAATACAAACGAGTGAAATTATAAGAATTAATATCTAAAAAAAATTAAAATGACAGAAAACTTATTAGAATCTATGTTTTTTTTTAAAAAAAAAAGAAAGCACAATAAATGAATTTAGATGAAGGTTGGGATCATTAAAGAAACAAGATGCTTGAAAATAGGTGCTGACAGGTAGTTTTGAATGATGGAGGCAAATGTGAATGAAATTTAAGGTGATAGTGAGAATGAACAGGTAAGCTAGAGAATAGGTCGGTAGAGAATCCGCATAAACTTATTGTTTTACATGCATGAAGCCTCTATAAATAAAGGGTTTCAAAGGCAGCAGAAAAGACATAAGAAACAAAATGCTTTTGTGAGTGAAAGAAATTTTGTTAAATCTTTATTATTTTTCTATTATCTCAATAATATTAAAAGAAGCACTAGTTTAGTATAATTTTCTTCTCATATATTTTGCTAGTATTTAGAATATTTTTTGGTTACTACTCTAGTATCACCTTACTTTTGTTTAATTTTTCTTGAAAGCTTATAATAGTGATTTTACTATAGTTTATATTATGTTATTGTTATACGCAATATGATTTATAAGCTTAAAGTTAAATACTCTAATTTTTGAATTGCTATATTTTACTATACAATTTTGGTATATTGAGTCAAATATATTTTTATAGTATCAATATATCTTGAGCTTTATACTTATTTCTGTCAATATTTATAATTTTAATATTTTATGCTATGATTATATTTATAACTTATGCTGCTAATATTTTAATAATATATTTGAAAGTATTAGAGGCATTAGGAAGAACCATTGATATATCATGGTATGATAAACAATGAGATTTATGCGTGTCTGATGTCCGGACAAAAGTATTTGAGGTTATAGAAATAATTGGCTGATACCCGATTGAAAATACTTGGGATTATAGAAATATTTGATTGATGCCTAACTGAAAATATTTGGAGTTAAAAGTTTAAAAGCTGATGCATATGTTAAGATGTTCTTCTAGTAAAGTTTGAAAAAATTCCTATAAGAAATTACTGTTTGATGAGAAAAGATTTCCATAAAAGGGATTCCTTATAAATATGAAATCTCTTGAAGAATGATTTCTTGAAAGAAAGTATTTTCAATATATCGAAATTTGAATTCAATTTATTGATTGTCAGATAAAAGTATTGGAATGCATTTATGATATTTAATCCTTATTATTGGTATAAAGTATACTTATACTTTTTTTAGTTAGTAGCGCTTGAGTATTATTGTACTCACTGAGTTGCAAAACTCACTCCTTTTATACTTCTTTTTCAGATATTAATAAAAAATTTTCTGCACCTCCAGTTTAAAAAACTATTTATTTCTAATGTGAAACAGATTTCTTTTATGGAGATAATGTGAAGACATGATATCTAATGTTGCAGTTATAAGGTTGGGTCTATTTGTCTTACATATTAAATACCTGTAATTTAAATAAATAATCATGAAATTTGAACTGCTCATATGTGTTGATAATATATTTATATATTTGATATGGTAAAACCTAAGTGATTATGATTTTATATTAAAATACATATATGAAAATAAGACTTCGGGAATAGGAGTGTCTAATTCCTGACCGATCATATTTCTTAAAATTGGGATGTGATAAAATCAAATCAAATAAAATTATAAGAGCTAATTATTTATTTTAATTATTAAAGAATTATGACAAATATGTAATAAATATCATTTATGTAAATAACAATAAAGGTTTAACATATTCATACTTCAATGAGTTAGTATATAAATAAGAGGACAAGCAAAAAATTTTGTACCTGCAATAGAGCAAGGATAAATACCCATTTAATAAAAGGAGATGAGGCGGGAATCGCACTACCCGCTCGTAGATACCTGTTATACCTATAATTTTTTTAATTTTTTAACATTTTACATGCATTATGATTTTCTTTTTTTTGAAATAATATAAAAATATATATTTTCTTATTATTTTACAATGACATTTTTTAGTGAATGAATTCATAATGGTAAAAACTATTGAAAAAATTATATATTATAATTATAAGTATTTATGTGAATTAATTATTACAAAAATAATTAAACTTGATATGTTATTTATGATATATTATTTTAATTTTATAAGTATTTTAAATTATTAGACAAAATTATAATATATAATTAAAAAAATTTATCTCTTTATGTTTTAAAAATTTTTTAAGTTTAAATTTTTATTTTAAATTATTATGTACCTGCAAATATTCGTGAATACCCACTTATTTACAGACATTATATTTGAATATTCACGACATGAATAGATGCATAGAGAATAGTACTCCATTGACATTCCTATGACGGGATAAGCCACTTGCATATAGGTGTAGAAATAAGTGAGGCGGCCTATCAGGGACTTATAACTTAGCTTCTTTCAACCTTAGTAGGCCTAGGCCTATATAATATATAAGTCAGTCTTAACCTTTTATAAAAGCTTATTTAGTTAAATAGATTAGGTTTACGCCGTAAGAAATATCTATTTGGCCTAATAGGCTGGCTTATTTATTTATTATATATAGATATATAATTAAAAAATTATAATATTTATACTATTTATCTTTATATTTTTGTATAGTTTATTAATTTTTAACATAATTTAATAATTTTAATTTAAAACACTGGTTATTTAATTAAAGTATAGACTTGTTATCCAAATTTAAAATTTTCAAATAATGTAAGCCTTTAAATAAATTTATAGACTAGACTTTTGTATTTTTATAAAAAAATCCAGCTAAAAAAAACAAATTTATATCAAGTAATATGCCAGACTGAAATATAATATTTTACAAAATATATCAAACTTATTTAAAGAAAACTTAATCTATTTTTATCCCTACTTACAAAGATGGAAGAAGGAAGATGAAATGAGATTGAGAGAACTCTCATTCGCAAGCTAAGGCTCCCAATGGGGCGCTCCACCCAGAAAAATACTTGGGCACACCGTAATTCCTCGGAGAAGAGAGCACAACGAAGAATTCCATTTAAAATTTTTATTTCTATACAAAAGATTTCATTTTAAATTGTCCTACTCGGACTGATGCGATTTGTGTCATCTATATCACAAAAAATAGACTGATATCTTATGTCTGTTGAGCACATGTATTGATTTCAAATATCTGAAAAAAAAATTATGCAAAATTCTTAAGTACAAGTAAACATTTCTCTTATTTTTGTTGTGTATTATTTAATTATAATCATATCAATTTTGTGAACTATTATTATCTTTAAAAAATTTTAATTTATAAAAATAATAATAATTTCTAAAACTAATATAATTATTATTAAATGACAAAAATAAAAATAATGTTTTACTCCTTAGGGTACCGAAGAATTTCTCAAAAATTATTCACGTGATTTTTCTTTCTTGCTTTTAAATGCACAGGGAAGTTCCAAGTCAAATTCCTTTCGTCTAAAACAGATTGGCAAAATATATGTATGTTTGTTACACAGGACAAAAGAAAGATTTAAAAAAAAATATCTTCATTCTCATGTTTGGCAACACATTGAATGGAGAATGACTTCCCAATCAATGCAAACCACAATGAGAATATCTTCTTCTCGGTAACAACCTTCATAGAGGGGGAAGGTCTCTTGTATATAAGGGAAATTCATTACTCAGAAGTCAGAAGAAAACCACAAGAAATCGTTAAAACAAACCATCAACATGATCTGAACTAAAATCTCAAATTCTTTACTTGAAACCAGCTTCACATTTTAAAAGCCAAGATGCTCACTACAAGAAAGAAATCAAATCAAGATGTCACTTAAGATATAGATTGATGGTCACAACTTAGACGATCTGTATAAACAACCAAGCAAGATGTCCTCATATACTGCAACTCTTCCCATTCAACCCCAAAACAAAGACGGTTAAAAAATTGGGATTTATTTCACTGGGTTTACATTGCACCTTCCAAGCAATAGAACACTTGCTTTAAGAGACTTCAACTTCTCTCGGTCAGAACTAAATAACTAATTGATCAGCCACAAGGACAAAAGAACTACAATACACAGCAATGTAGTTCAGCTAATTTTTTAAAGCTAAAATTTTCTCTGGCAAAAAGACATGTCCAGCACAAAGAACAACACTAAATTCCAAAAAAGCAAGATGAAAATTTCTCAGGTCCATGGAATACGACTAGAGTCAACAGAGCCTATAGAGCCGACTGTTTATTCGGTATCATCATATGAACAAGAAATACATATTCCTGTATTATGTTAAGGAACAGAGTTCTTTTACCGCACAGGTTGCTGGTTATAATGGTTCTTCTCTTTTTTCTTTGCAGCAGCAAGTTTTGCGCTCCTTGCAGCAGCCTCTTGGGCAGCAGCCCTTGCAGCAGCATCCATTTCTTTACTAGATTTCTTCTTCTTTATAGATGCAACTTTCTTAAGGCGCTCTTTCACATCAACAGTGGATGTATCCTCCACATTTTCAGTGCCCGTGGCCTCATCAGGCCCATTGTTTGCATCTGTACTGTTGGGTTGATCCTGAGATTCTTTCACCTCCTTAGAAGCTTTATCCTTCTTTTTCTTCTTCTTGGCACTTTTAGACTCGGCTGTGAGATTTTCCTTCTTTTCTCCATCTCCATCAGCCTCATCATCTTTCTTATCCTGAGGTGCACCTGCAAATGCAATTTCACAATATCTTGCATGAGAAAAATTCAACAACAATAAGCTACCTTAAGTAATTGCATCCTGACATGCACAGAAATTTTACTTTACTCTTTGATAAGAAGTTTTGAATGAAACATAATTTCTAGTTAAATAGAAAAAACCATTAGTTCCAAAAGAAGAAGAAAATGGGGGAAAATTTTCAAGCAAAAAATGGAAATTGTGCAAATAAGAAAGGCCAATGAAGGAAAAATGCATGCCATGTCCAATCAATAACCTAAACTTATAGAACGCATGGTAAACTATAATCTTGTAAGTCATGTGGCATACAGTTATTCATAGTTACCTCCTGACTCATCTTGACCATTACTTTCTTTTTGCGTAACTCCAAAATCAGCCAGGAGAGCCTCAAGCTCCGCAAGTTCCTTCTTCTTCCTTTCTTTTTTGGACAGCTGCCGTTCTGCCTCCTTTGGTGCCACTGAAACTTCAGCAGGCTTCTTAACCTCAGGTTCAGGTTTCATAGAGTGCTCTGGCTCATGATCATGCTCTTCCTCCACGTCATCATCCCCTTCATCTAAAATATCTTCCTCACTCTCACTATCCTGTAACCAGAGACCCTATCAATTAAAAAGTATCACATCTGGAACAACACAAGATTTTTCCAGCCATTTCAGCAATAATGGTAACAAGTAAACACAGATAAATCATTATACACTTATATTGCTGAGATTGAGCTAATGCTGCCAATCACAAGCCAACACATAGGTAAATCATTATACATTTATAACTGTAGCTAGTATTCAGCAAATCTCTAATTTCCCTGTATATGCAACTAGAACACACCAAATGGTGCATGGAACAAAACTATCTACTCTTTCCAAGGATAAAACACAACTATATCATAACGTTACCTTCAAGAAACAAAAGCATCATTACACTCCAGATCTTCTAAATCTAGGAATAGACATACCCAAAGGGATAATGTAATTTCTATCCACAAGCAACATAAGGAGTTTACACTTTCAGTGAACAATGTGATGCCATCCGTTTAAAAACTGTCGAAAGTTGTTATTGCAAATGAAAAGCCTTGGTTACTATAATAATGTGGCACTTTCTTGTGTACAGATAGAGTAAAAAGTTTTATATTGACAATGGGTCAAATTTAAACTCTAAATAATTACCCAAAGTAACCTTTCACTCCTTTCACATGCACACAATAGACAAGTACCGAACTCTATGCAGGATGCAAGCTGTAGAAAAACTAACTTCAGATTTACACTAAACATTTCATTGATGAGTAATTTGCTTTCATATGGAATCAATTTTTCCATGGTGGATAAAAAACAGCTTTTCGATAAAATAAATCACCTCATATTTCTATCAGGGCATGTTTTCTTTTTTTCTTCCCCTCACATTCTTTTGTATGTTTTCAAATTTCAATATTTCCCATCAACAATGGAATTATACCACCATCACCTGCCACTACTCCTACTTTCGTTATGTTATCAAAGCACAGCCTTAATCAGCCCCAATAACCGAATATCCTGTAATATCTCCAAAGCATTGAACAAGCGACATATGACATATAAAAACAACCCAAGCACTATGTCATTTTTTTTTCCAAAAAGCACCACAGTCCTCATCAAGCAATTGAATTCAACATAATTATACTATCACAAAGTGGTTCGATAAGATTGATTAATTAAACCCATACCGCACCAGTCCCCTTAAATAAGCATGCAAACTCAGACAAAACGTGGACAACAAGAGCATCATCGCACACGTATAACATCAATTTCGATCTCGAACATAGACTCCAATCAAATCAACGAACAGCAAACAAAAACAACAAAATCCCGCACCTCCAAATTGCCCGGTTGCTCCACACTCTGCTGCGGCTCGGAAACGCCCCACACGGACTGCGGCGGGGCAGTGGTGGAATAATAGTCATCGTCGTCGTCGACATCCGCCCAAGATTTCGCGTTCAACGGGGCGGGTGCCCAGAACACCTGGGGCTCGGGTTCCTTCAGCTGAGCCTGCGATTTGGACGACCCCTTGCTCTTGCGCTCCTTATCGGACTTCTTCTTCTTCTTCAGAGTGTCGAGCGCCGCAAACACGTTCGTGTTGTTGATCATCAGCGAACCTTCGTCCCTCCTGCTTCCACCGCCCACCATTTCCTTCAATACCCAGATCAACCGAGAGCGCAAAGACGAAGAATCGACGAAGACAACGGGGTGATGCTTATAATTCTTACAAAACGAATTCCAGAGTGAGAATTTTATCGTTTTAACCTCGTGGGTCGTCGTCAATTCAAATCAAAATCGTTCCTTTATTCGCCAAATGAAAGATCAAACGACGTTTTCTCTAACGCAAATATCACGTGAAAAATCTAAAACGTTTCTTTGGCTTAATAAAAATTTTACCAAAATTTTATCAACAAAAACTCAAAGGGAAGTTGGAGATCTGGTATTCGGCGAAGAGTGCAAAATTACCGAAGAGAGAGAAATCCAGATTAGGGTTTGGATGAAAGTTTCAGAGGAAGACAGAGAGGAAGGTGAAGAGGGAAATTAAGGGTTGATTGTATCTGCAGAGAGGGAAGGAATGAGTGAGACGCAGACAGACAATGGAAGGAAGAAGCGAGTTCTTCCGTTTTTGAGAGCTGGCTAGGGTTAAAAAATGGAAGAAGATAACGTAACGAAATGACCACGATGGAAGAGAGCTTTTATAGGGATTTTAATGGTGGCTTTAATGGTTTTTTTTTTTTTTAACAAATAGAGTATAAGACCCAAGAAATGATAGATATTGATTCAGGAAAAAAAGATTTGAGTATGATTGGATTTTCAGATTTTGGAATCACTCAAAAAATTTAGTATCTTAGCTAAAGTTCTTTTTTGTTTAATTTTTAATGTTTTAATTATACTTTTTTAAACATAGAATAAATTAATTCAAAAGTTATTACAAATTTGTTTAAGAAAACAAATGAGTGATTTTCTATTTAAAATTTTTGCATTCTAATAAACTGGCCCTAATATATCAATAATCTAACTTCATCTTATTTATGTATTTATATTGGTTTGTTTTGTGTGTAAAAAAATTTATAATCAAAATATTATCAACCAAAAGGTTATTTTTGTGTAAAAATTAAATAGAATTAAATATGTGTTAAATAAATCCATTATGTGAATCGAATCATGGTAGTTGTAATAAAAAATTCATCATAATAAAAATGGCCATATAAAAATGGAAACTTTTTCACTGCAAAAAGTAATTAATAATTAATTGTCACAATTTGTTAAATTGTAAAAAGAAAAAAAAAAGGAGAGATTATAAATTGGCTTGAAGGCTGCTTAAATTGTAAATTATTAAAAGTTAAATAGTTTAAGTATTTTTATTAGCTGGGTTTTCTTTTTACTTTTTATATATTTTAGTATGTTAAAGCATTTTTTTTTTTTTGGTTTTTTAAAGCATTTTTACTGGCTTGTCTTAAAACTTGTTGCAATCATTAAAGTTTTTTACAATTAACTCACACGTAATAACTGATTATCTAGGCAATTAATATTTGTTGAGATCATTGTGTAAGAATTCACATGTTCATAAGCTAATAATATATTTTGAAAGAGTGGCATAGTTGAAAGGCCGAGTTAATGTTTTGTGAGGCGGTGACTGGGGTGCACTATATTTGCTATCTTGGAGACTAATTCTGCACGCAATTCCAAAATAATATGATTCGTTTAGCATCATACCCAACCTTTATTACTTTTCATCCACATTTGCAAGCTTTCCCATGAGTTAGGATACACCGGAATGCAAGAATGTGTCAGAAATGAGAGAAGATGACAGTTTTTTTTTTTTAAAGTAAACTTCTTATTTAAGTTTATAATGCGAAGAATAAAATGAAAGTATTATACAATATCCCAATCTTTTTATATTTATTTTTATAATAATTTTATAATTCTCTCAATAAAGAATGAAAAACCACTCTCCTTTTTTGCTTTTCAAATTCCTCCATCCAAACGTAGGGGAAAGCACACATCTCAGCTGGTCCCTCATCGAGTCGTGATTGAATATCGAGACATGTCTCTAATTTGCTTCGACTGCTTGGAATCCTTTTAATAAAACGAAATTTTCATAAGAAATTTACAATTTTCTGATGAAAATTAATTTTAAAAAAACCCTTTTTTATGTGAAAATACAAGTAAATATTTATTACCAGCAAGCCTCCATTGTTTAATAATCACAAATCACAAAAGGATAAGTGGATAATATGCAATTCATATAGTTCTTAACCTTGCTACATGTATCAAATACATATACAAGTATCAAATTTGACAAACTTGGTGCTAAGCTTAACTCTGCAGACATGAATATATATTTGAAGAAAGAAATACAAATGAAATACAAAAGGCTTATCACCAGTAAGAAGGCCGTCACTTGTGTCCTTGTTTTCATTTCTCTGTGTTTGGAATGACTATGCAACAAAAAATAGGAAAACCATAAGAAAAAATATTAATACAAAGAAAATCTTGATCATCAGCCACCTATTAGAAGATATGCTGTTAAGATACTTTAACAGAGCCCCCTGTGCTCCCTCTACGTTTGCCAATGTATCATCCATGTTTTCATCAATCCTGCAAATAGGTATCTCCATCAACCCTATGTCTCAATTGCCAGGTACGAAAACAACAATCAGGCAAAAGTCAATTCAATGTGCAATTGTCTCACTCTCACTAAACTACAACAGTTTTAAATGATTGCAGGACTTTCTCCCTTTCTACTTTTGTATTCATCAATTTTTCTTTGATAGGAATCGCACATACTAAGAACTTGACAAAATGACGGCATTCAAAATCAGATGGCACAAGCATCTATAAACCAAGCTTTCACTGTCTCTCATGCTGCTAACAGCTAATAGGGTTTTGCTATATCCTCCTAATAATCTTCCTAATACCAAATAAAAAAAAGTATTAAATGAAAAAGTAAAAACATTTAATATCTTCAAATTTTGAAATGCATTTAATTCTTTCTTCATTTAGTAATTAGAAAGATTATTAGAAAGATGAGCTAGAAAAATATAGAATTATTCCAGCTAGTATCATCAAGCAATCCTCATTAAAGCTTTATTAAGGCCAAGTGTTAATTAGCTTACAAAGTCCTATGTATATCCAAAGTCAAAGATACCTGAAAACATACCCAACAAATAATTCACAAAACAAGAAACCTGGAAAAAAAAAGTAATAAACAAGGAGGGAAAAGGAGATAAACTAGAAAATGAACACCTAAACCTTCATAGTATTATCCAACCTAGTCCCCAAACCAAAGATGAGAGAGTAATTCTAACTGTAAACATATACACAGCGGCCAGAAGGAAATGGTTCTATGGCAAGACTATTGCATATCCAAAGAAGCAAATAGGATCAAGAAAGTAATTAAAGCAATAGAAGGAAAACCAAAGAATGGGTTTCATGCATGTGATTAACCTCCCCTGTAGAGTAGAGTGCATTTTAGAGAGCAAAGCTTGATCAAACAACCACTAATTAGAAGACATCAAAGGTTCAGAATTCAGAGCCTTTTCATGTTAAGCGCCAGGTACTTGTTCATAAAGTTACTCACAACATAATCTGTTCACTTTTTCCTAACGGTTAACCACATACACTTCACTCTCTAAAGTTCCTCCTGTGCTTTAAAGAAGCTAAATTATTATGCAAGTCAGTGTAGTAAATAATGATTTCACACAAGTTAAAAAATTTCAAAGACAGAGCCTGCAAAAAATTATGAAAATTATCAAAATATATGGCCTAAATTTCTTGGAATTGCAACAAGTAGAATTCGAAAGGTGACCCTTCTGTCTTTTCAGAAGTTACACAAAAGGTTATCACTTCTCTGTTCAGTAAACTCAAACAGCATGGCATCCATAATCTGATAGTCAATATGCAGAAACAACCCAATCAGAAACAACCCAATCATCTCCCACAGACAGCCACAAACCAAAGCGATACTTGGCTTTACATAATACAAGCTTATTCAAGTCAAGCCCACTAACTCATCTCACAGCCGATTTAATACGCTTAGGCACATTTGATAATTTAGTTATTGACAAATCAAGTGAGCTTGGATACTAATAATAACATGCATTGTGTATCATATTTGAATACAGCAATACAGGACAATAAGCATCCATATGGAACACAAGTGAGACATATAAAAACCTGATAGCAATCTCTCCTTGTTGGGAAACGAGTGTCGCCAGTTGATTAAAGATGTTGCTCAGCTCATGAATAGTGGACTCAACATTCTGAAGAGCTTCAGCTCTGCTTTGCATGTAACTGTCTTGCAATGGAACCATCTGCTGCTGCTGCTGCTGTTGCTGTTGTTGTTGCAGCAACGGTTGATTCTCCCCATCCACCTGCTTCCTATGGATTTAAAGGCCAGCAACAAAAAAGAATTAATTTATAGCCAGAGTTCCAGATATAATTCAACCCAAACTTAAACAACCTCAACATACTGTGAAAGGTGTCTTGAATTAACTATCCCAAAAGGTTAAGTTATTAGGCGGAGGCACATAAATGATTTTATATCTCTAACACACCCCCTTACGCAAAAGCCCTTTGCCCTTGAAACGTGGACAATACACAAGCCCATTTTGCCTTGTGCTGAAATCAACTTAATTATGAAGAATGAGGGCAGCAAGGGCCAAGAATCGAACTCTTCATCACTGGGTCATGGATACTCTAATACCATGTTATAGACCAACTATTCCAAACGCTTAAGTTATTATGTAAAGACACATGAATGATTTTATATCTCTAACAAAAGGCATAACTAGGAGTGCATTTGCAGAACAAATTTTTTCATTATTAAATAGAAAAAGTTTAAAGTCATGCCTTGTACACATTAAAGTAATAGAAGTCCACAAATCACATGAAGAGAATGGATAGTTCAGTAAAAAGAAAGGTCGTGATCTGTGTAATGAAATATCTCATATCAGAATACCATCACAACAGCAGGATAGAGACTAAGTTCAGGATTAAAAATGAAAATTGGTGCAATGGTTGTCATACAATGCAGCCATCTTGTCTTATACTTCAATAACAATTTTTGGAAAATATATAAAAGAAGGGAATGTGACCACACTTTTAGTTTGTTCTCCTAAATAAATCAGGCTTACATAGAATCACTAGTTTCTGTGAAAGAACTAATATGTCTAACCATGCACACTACTACAAACAATCTTCATGTGATGAAAAAAACATATTAATTCAAGTCATCTCAAAAATTAATTTACCTGCACTACAAAATGTTAACACAAAAACAACAAATGTATCCTTGACTACAACCAGCATAAAAAAAAAAAAAACAAAGAAATAAAGAAAGCATAACTTACTTAGGAAACAACTGAGATGAAGATGGTGATCCACCACTAGCCCATGGGGCAGCAGGGGCATTAGAAGAACCGGCAGTTGACCTTGCAGCTAATGGACGTTGACGGCCAAAAGGATTTGCAGTATCCTTAGAAGCAGTGGAAGAAAACAATTGTCTTCTGTTCTCATGTGCTTTCAAGTTCTTCATAAAAACAAGAAGATAACATCAGTCTAGACAATGACGACATAATATGCGTGCAAAAACACAAAAAATAAAAAAGACTCAATAAGGTGAAATTGCAACAAAAAAAACAACAAGGCAATATCTAAACGATACTTTCAAATTTCAATGAGCATGCAACCAAGCGCATCAATAAGGTACCTCTGTTCGCATGGTGAGGACTTCTTTAAACTCTTTTGTGGCGCTCATCAATCGGTTCTTTAGGTCATCCACAACTGTGGTTGAATGACTAGTTGTGTCGGCAGATATATTTCCACTCTCATTTCTAGAGTTGCAGAGTAGCTGAAGATCCACAACAGCGGAGTTCATTGCAGTAATATCTTGCTTAATAACAGCCGTAAGCTCTTGGATTTCCATGGTGGGGTCATCAAAAACCGAAGTCCTTTTTGCCACTGTGAATCAAAACGAATACAAAGCAAACTGTCATCTTCTGCGCACCATTGTTGTAAAAATTACACAAAACAGCATTGGCACCGACATTCTCCCCCTAATCTAGAAAAGCCCATACAGTATACACCCCCTCTTCCTCTTCTTCTTCTATTGTTTCTCTTTTACCCATTAAAGGGGATTTAGCATGAGAATTTTAATTATCAGATACAAGCATAAAACTGGAAATTGCACCATGAATAATTTTTCTCATCAATTGAACTTGCTTTACTCATGACCATGACGCCCCAGTCCAATGCGTTCGTGCGTGCGTGATAGAGATAGAGAAGGGAATGCAGGAAGAGATAAACAGATTTAAGGTAAACATATTGTGCGAATTCAATATAATTACTTACACTTGGCCAGCTTCGCAAGCTTCTGCGACGTCTGGTGAATCCCATATCCAATCTTGGAAGCCCTCCTATTGAACTCCGACTGAATTGCAACCGCAGATCGCTGTTCCTCCGATCTCGAACTACTACTTGGCCCGTTTGGCCCTGATCCCGACGACACAGACTTCCTTAACCTCTCCGCAATGCTCTGGAATTCCTGTGTCCGATCCCGAAAGGATGACTGCGCCGATTTGACAGGCATTTTCCTCGCCCACCGTTCAAAATCCAGAAATTCACAGAAATGGACGCGAGGAACGGCCAATTACCTGCAAAATGCGAGATCCGGAAAATGGTATTTTGCTCCGGCGGGGGCCCGATGAACAACGACGGAAGGGAAACCCTAGATCTAATCTGAGACTGCCATGAAAGCAGCGGCAACTTCGAATTGGATTGCGGTAGCTCGAGGAAGAAATTGAAATTGTTGGTTACGAGTAGAGGGGATCGAAGAAGGAGCTACGCGGTAACGAATTTTAGAATGAGAAAATGTAAATGAGGAAAATGGCACTGCAGTGTCGCGTTCCTGTATTGTATTGCACATTTACCCTGGGATCCTGTATTTTTGCTCGAGTTTTAAGAATCCCGTAGGCCTTTTATATATATATATATATTTTATAGTGAGTAAAAAAATTAGCATATAATTAAATAAAATGAAATAGAATAATAAAATAAAGTTTGAATATTTTTTATCGTATCATTACATTTATTATTTTACATTCATAAGCTAAAATTTTATTTTGATTCTTAAAGTTTAACATAAATTTTAATTTAATCTCAAAAAAAATTTTTATTTCAATTTAGTCCCACACGTTATAAAATAGTATCAATTTAATCCTTTTTGCTTACGGTGTCTATTTCACTAACAACATATAATGACATGGATCAAACGTGGCTAACTGAGATGACACGTGGATCCAACGTGGATCAAACATGGCCTTTTATATTTCTTACTAAAACCCATTATAAGAATTTGAAAGGAGTTCACTCTCTATAACGCCTTAACAGAAATTTTTCCTCTAAAACTCAGTGCTCTCACCTTCAAGAATCTGGCGTAAGGAAAGAGAAATTTTTATTTGTAGTTGATGGACACAAGAACAAATTTATAGGGAGAGTACGTTGTTAGGGTTGAAGAGTCTTGTCCCCACTGTTATAAAGGTATGCATTTAAGTGTTCCTATTGAGTGTTACTCCTCTGTTGTGGGTATATTTCGTGGTTTGGTGGGTGTGATTTTCATTGATAATTGTGGCCTTGATAGATGGAGTATGGTGGAGGTTGTAGACTGTGTAGAGAAATTGGGATATATTGATATTGGGAGTTTATGGCATAAGGATCATTTGGATAGTGTATAAGATGGATTGAAACTTTTAACAAATGATAAGGAGGCAACGGATATGGTAAGTGTTGGGATAACAAATGAACATGTGGATCTATATATTGTTCACAAGACAAGTGATTCAGAAATTTTGGATATGTCATTATTGACTGCAGAACAAGAGGTAGCAGATTTTAGTGGTGGGTCAAATGTGGGTAAGGGTGAAAATGGTGGTGGGCCGACTGTGGGTGAGGAACAAAATAATGGACAGCCTATTGTGGGTGATGGTGAAAATATTAGGCAGTCTACTGTGGATAAAAATATTAGTGGGCCTAGTTCGAGGGAGATAGGAAATGTTGATATGCCTTATGTGGAAGAGGAAGAAATTGTAGGTGGGCCTATTATTGGGGAGGAAGAAAATATTTGGCTAGATGGGGTGGATATTGGTGTATGACTCAGTGTAAGGGAAGGGGAAGATGTTGATGGTGTGGAGACTGAGGTTGAATCTAATAATGTTGATGGGTATAGGTCTGAAGATAATGCATTAAGAGTGCAGTTCAATGACAGTGAAGAAGAATACAGGAGAGATGATGGGTTGTTTGAGATGAATGTAAGTGACCAAGCTGCAGAAGAAGCCCAAAGTAAGAAGAAGAATAAGGATAGAAAAAAGTAGAAGGCCAAGGAAAAAAAGAAACAAAAGGTTTAAAAAAAAAAGGCTACAAAGAAAGGAAAGGCGGTGCATACTAAAACAGTTAGAGAAGAGTCTTCTATATAAAGGAAGAGAGCTAGAGGTTTGAGTGATGATGAGAAGTATAAGAGTAATTCCTTAGAAAGAATAGACAATGAGGAAGAATATGATTATCTGTCTAAGAAGCCTACATACCCATTACACAAAGTTGTTAAAGGATATGACTCAATATAAGTAGGAAGTGGGAACTTTGTATCCAACAAGAGAGGATTTCAAGGATGCAATTATGACATATGCAGTTCATGCTGGGAGGGCCCTCAGGTTGGTTAAGCATGGCAAAATTAGAGTGAGGATTAAGTATAAGGAAGGCTATGAGTGGGTAGCATATTGTGTAAAATTGCCTAACGAAGATACATGGCAACTAAGGACAGTGCATGACCATCATTCTTGCAACAGAGAGTTCACTATTAGCATAATGAATTATAAATGGTTGAGTAAGAGAATTGAGAAGAAGGTGAAAGAGCATCTAAAAATTAAATTGAAGGATCTAATGAATAAAACACAAACCAAACGAAATACTAAATTAACAAAGTCCAAAGCATATAAAGCAAAAGAGAGTGTAATGGTTCAAATTGATGGGTCATTTAAAGAGTAGTACAACAGGCTGTATGATTATTGTGTTGAACTGCATAAGTCAAACCCAAGATTATCTGTGTACCTGAAGGTTCAGAGGCCACCTGATTTTGCAAATGATACACCAACTCCACCTAGGGTGATGCATCCTCAGTTTGAGAGACTATATGCGTGTCTTGATGCTTGTAAGAAAAGCTTTATGATGTGTAAACCTAAAATTGGACTAGATGGATGCTTTCTAAAGAGTCCTTATGGAGACCAACTACTTGCAACAGTAGGATGGGACCCCAATGATTAAATGCTGCCAATTGCATATGCAGTTGTAAAGGCAGAGACAAAAGACTCATGGAGTTGGTTTCTAAATCTCTTAAGTGAAGATGTTGGAAATGGGACATTGGGAAGCTTCACATTTATTTCTGATCAGCAAAAAGTACTTTTACTTTTATATTGTTTCATGTTAGTCCTAGATGATTATTCAAATAATTTAAAATAGTCCTTTAACTTTACAATATTTATTTATAGTGGTCCTTTAATGTCATGATTATGTGTCAATTGAGTCCTTATATAGATTTTGAAATTCCAAGGATTGGTGCCTACTTTCAATTAGTTGTTTCCAGTTGTTGATTATAGGTTTTGTGTGAGGCACTTATACAATAATTTTAAGAAGTTTCCTGGTGCTTACCTCAAGAATTTGATGTGGAAGGCTGCAAAAGCAACTTATCCTCAAGCCCGGGAGAAGGATATAACGAAGATACAAAAGGTTAATGAATATGCATACAGGCACCTGATAGCCATTCCTCTTAGATTTTGGAGCAAATCTAGGTTCAGTTTTCAGCCAAAATGTGATGCCTTTTTGAATAACATGTGTGAGACGTTTAATTCGACTATTTTAGATGCACGAGAGAAGCCCACTGTATCATTGTTGGAAGATATTAGGACTTACCTAATGGAAAGGTGGGCAAATAACAGGAAAAAAATTGAGAAATATATTCACTAAGTGTTGCTTTGAATAAGAAAGAAGCTGTATAAGGAGTTCAAGGATTCTGCTGAATGGGTGCCAAGGTGGGCTGGTGAGAAAAAATTTAAAGCTAAAGGACTAAGAGAAAAATATGTAATTGATTTAACCACTCATAAAAGCAGTTGTAGGAAGTAGATGTTAACTGGAATCCCTTGCCCACATGTCATTAGTTGTATGAACTCTATGGGTGAGCAGCTAGAAGACTATATCCCACCATATTATAGAAAAGATGCCTACATTGCATGCTATCAGCCAATAGTGAACCCTACCAATGGACCAAATATGTGGCCAAATACCCCTAATGATGATGTCTTGCCACCACCATATAGAAAGCCAATTGGCAGACCAAAGAAGAAGAGAAGAAAGGAGGTTGATAAGCAGCTATCAAAACAAGGACATCTGTCTAGAAAAGGAGAAGTCCAAAAGTGTCGCAAGTGTAGGCTTGCGGATCACAACAAAAGGGGTTGTAAGATATCTACTTAACAAGAGAAAATTAATTTGTGAAAGGTAATTTAATTTAACTTATCAACTCTATCTTTAAATTTCACTTGTCAACTCTTACTATAACTAACAACACTTATCTTTTGCTGTCAGGATGGACCAGAACCAACACAAGAATAAGCATCCACCAACACAGACCATGTGCATGTCCTCAGGCAACCAAAGGTATAACTATAACTATTATCCTATTTTATTAAGATAATCACTATTTCACATGTCTTCTATTATTGTGGATAGGTATCAACTCAAAGTTCTCAACCTACAATGGATTCTCAAGCATCCGACGCTAGACAGCCTAGTACTACACCAGCAAGTTAACCAAGACACAGGCAGAAGATGGTGGTAAAAAGGCCAACTCATAGGACTAAAGAGGCACCATGAAATATTGATATTTGATATCAATATGCAACTGTATTTTGTAGTTTTGAGAAGTATTTAGGCAGCAGAAGATGGTGATGCATTTTGAGATGTAATCTGCAGCTGTATTTTGTAATTTAGCTATCTATTTTGAGATGCTATTTGAGATGTAATTTGTATTTTGCATACTGTGTAATTGGTTATGGTTCTATGAATCTGGTTATGGTTACTTATGTAGCTTTGGACCATTTTTGTAAAGCCATGATGAATTGGCATGGATTGCAAATGACTTTAGTGCAAGTGACTTTGGTGCAAGTAATTTGTATTTTGCAGTTTAGCTATCTAGTTTAGGTCCTTTTTGTAAAGCCACCTTGGATGGCATGAATTGCAAATGACTTTTGTATAAGTAACTTTAATGGATGTGAATTGCAATTGAGGAGATTGCACAATTGAAATTCTGTTAAATTGTTTGCAAATCTTGATCACCATTCTTTCTGCTACATTGTATTTTTTATTTGTCATAATGTAATTACACAATTGAAAATCTATTTAGGCACATATGGTAATACACAAAAGTCAAACATTTCTCATTCCATATATGATTTATCCATTACAGCACAGTAACAAAAACTACAAGTTCACTCAACTACAACCACATTCTTAGGACACTAACAACACATAAACTTACAAACCTTTAACTTACTAACACCTAAACTACTAACAGACCATAACTACAACAATTACTTTGGCACATATGGTAAACTCTTCTTGCATCCACTGGTGAACCAAAGATATGATGCAAATAGTGTAATGATCCAAGAAAGAACACCTAAAACCATGAGACACCTATTATTCCTTTCAACATATGACAATTTTGCTTGAAGGTGTCCAATTCTCTTCCTTAATCGAATCACCACAGTGCTGTCAGAATGGATTGGAGGATCTGTCCAAGCAAAAAAATCACAGTGGCCTCCATCCTAAAAACATGGGAGACACAATCCCATTACTACATATGAAAAATTTATTATATACTGTAATCAATTTGGGTAAGGTTTAAAAAATAACCCAGTAGCTTCTACAACCCACCCCAGAACCTTCTGCCTGGATTTTCGGAAGTGTGGGAGGTCACCAACACTGCGTATTCACCACAATGACATTGCACCTTCCTCCTTGCACTGCTGCTGGTCCTCGACCCTTTTGCTGCCATCCAATGTTATGGAGAGTTAGGCTGGGTAGTTGAAAATATGTTAGGAAAGATTACTTCTGAAAACCCTAACTTCTAATTTTGGGGAAGAAGACCACATATTCCTAATTTCAAATTTTCATTTTAACAATGGTTATAAATAAATAATAGAAACTCATCTCAGTTAGCCACGTTGAATCCATGTCATCACATGCCGTTAGTGAAATGGGCGCTGCAAGCAAAAAAGACTAAATTGATATGATTTTTTAACTTGTGGGACTAAATTGAAATAACAAAAAAAACTTTTGGGACAAAATTGAAATTTGTGTTAAATTTTAGAGACCAAAACAGGGTTTTAGCCCTACATTCCTTCTTTTTAAATATAATTTACGCTCTTAAAGTTTATCTTAATATTAAATTTTCTCTTTAAAATTTTTTTTGTTTCACTAAACTCTCTGATTTTGGTTTAACTTAAAAACATTAATTTTTTTTTGTTAATTTTTCAAGTTATACTAAATTTCTAGGGATTAATGAGATAAAAAAAAATTTAGGTGTAATTTGATATAGGAGCAAACTTCAAGAGTGTAAATTGTACTTTATCCCATAAGGTCTTCCAACTAAATAGTCATATAGTGTACATGTGGGGATTACTTCCATTTTATTTAATAGCAAAATTAACGTTTTCAAGTTAGATTAAAATTTAAGGGTTTAATAAAATTAAAAAAACTTCAAAGAGTAATTTAATATTAAAATAAATTTCAAGAATGTAAATTATATATCATATTTTTTTTCATCTCTTATCAGTAATGCCAACAATGTTCTAATTTTTGTAAAATTTTATGTATTTTTAGAGTATCATACTATATCAATAAAAATATAATATTTATCATATTATAACTATATAAATTATTGAATTAAATGAATATTATTAAATAATAATATTTAAATAAAATCCAAATTGTTATGTGTAATATTTAAAAAATATTTAAAAATTTCTCGTACTTATTTAGTTCGTACCAAAACTTTCCTATCCCAAACCTTTTTTCTTTTCATTTATTATTTCTCTTTCTCTCAATTAAAAAACTACGCCTTTCATTGTTTTTTATGAAGTTGGGATTAGTATTTAATAGTTACACATCCAATTACTTATTTTATATTTTTTTAGTATTTTATTTTTAATTAATTTCTTGTTTTTTATTTTTTATTTAAGTCAAGTCTTAATTATTATATTTTTATTTATCTATTCACATGTAATTAGAGACAATTCAAGAAATTATAATTAAAAATAATTAATAAAAAATATGAATAAATAATTAAGAATGATAATAACATTATTTATAAATTAATTTGCATAGAAACTGATTCCATCTCTTATTCCCTAATTTGCAAGAAGAAAAATAAAGGAATTCAAGAGTATGGAATGACATGTGTTCTTCTCAATTCTATTTCATTCTATCTTATTTTTAAAAATTCAAACAATAACATCCTTTAATATTTCATTCCCTTACCATCAATCCAAATAATGTCGTAATTTTTGAAAAATTCTTATGTATTATCACTTCTCATAATATGGTATTATGTCAATAAAATATGACATTTACCATACTATAACATACAAGCCGTTGGATTAAATTTATAATCCTATATAATAACATTGAGATGAGATCTAAGTTATTAAGTGTAATATTTTCAAAGTACTTAAGAATTTTTCACAGTTTTCTAGTATAGAGTATACGCATATAATCCAAAATATATATAGACACACACACACGTATGTATAAAATTCTGGTTTGACTTCAAAATCTTGAACCTTTTCCTTTACCAGTCCAAAGACCAGCTTGACTTTCAAAACTTTGATTCAAAGTATGCCAAATATTTTCAATTGTATAGAACCCATTTAGGGAAAGTATAAACATTTCATCTTCTTGCAATGTTAAGGACTAAACCCTTTGTTTCTTTGTTATATGTGGCAATTGTGGTTGGATAGAAATAACTGCATTTTTCATAATATTCAAGCACTAACAAAATGTGCTTTGAACAATTTTTTTAAGAATAGTACCTAATTGTGTAAAGTTAAATTAGGAGTGTTTATAGTTTATGTTGGTTAGGCTCTGAGATTAAAATTCATCCAAACTGAATCAATCGGCTTTCCTATATTAAGTCGATTTGGTTTTAATTTAACAATCAAACCAATTTTAATCGGTAAATGCTGTGTTTGTTTTAAGTGCAGATGCACTTCTACTAAATATTCAATAAAAAAAACTTTGAATAAAAGTGAGGTCAAAATGGATGTTTGCCTCATATATAATCTAAAACAATTAGCCTCAATATTTGGTTTGGTTTAATCAAATTTAACTTTGCTTTTTCTCTTAACCACCAATTAATAACAATTTAACCTAAATTCTTACATATATTTTGGGTAATACACTCAATGATTTAGATTTTATTATAAAGTACTAGAATTAATTTGACAATACATATTTAATTTATGTGGCACATTGTATTATCTTTTGGTTAACATAGCACAATACTCTCAAAGTATATTATAATTTATCTACTAAAATGGGTTCTTTTTTGGTTAAAAAAAAGTTAAAAGGGAGGAGAGGCTACACATTTCAATGATAGGCCTTAGTGAGAGCTTATATTAATACTTACAGATTGTTTATCAATAGAGGATTGTTGGTTACGAGAATCGAACCTAAACCTTATAAGTAAAATGCTTCAATCCTTATTAAGTACTTCCTCCATTCCTTATTATCTGTCATCTTAGAGACAAAATTTTGTTTTATTTTATCATTTATTTTAAAATATTAAGGAAAGTATTAATTATTTTTTCTCTACTTTATCCTTAGTATTAATGAAGTGAGAGACAATGCATATAATGAATAATAATATTTTAAATATTTTAATAAAAGAATAATTTAGTCAGTATAATTATTTTTTTTAATAAATGAGGCTTTTTAATATTTTTTTTTTTAATTCGTATATAACAACCTTAAACGACAAATAATAAGGAACAGAGGGAGTACTTGATTTTGCATAATCTTGATTTTGTTAAGAAGTGTGTTTATACAAAAATTTATTTATGTTTTGTAGCCTTTAACCAAAGAATAATTTTAATAGAATTAAATCAATTAATGTTGTTTGGATAGTGTTTGTAAAAATAACTTATGAATGTGTTATTATAAAGGATATGAATGTATATTACATAAAATTAATACCAATGATAAATTAGACACTCAAAGAAGCTTTATCAATATAAAATCTAATCAAATACTCCTAGAATTCAATTAAAATAAGCATACAAATGCATATAAAAGAAACATTTTAAAAATCATAAATTAAGAAAATAAAGACACACATTAGATAAAACAAAAAAACTCGCAAGACTACTCATTTCCAGTCACAAATCTAATGGGGAAGGAAAAACAGAGACAATAAACAAGAGTAGGGGTGCAAAAGGCAGTAAGCTCAAGACCCATCTTTAGCAAATAGCACACACAATGCTTAGGAGTTTAGAGCTATGCAATGTAAGCTTAATATGAAGTGTAATCTTCTAAGGGACACTTGATTGATGAGGAATTATTGGTTGTATTACTTCCATTGTATCAAAATCTATTGATCATGTGGTGGTATTTTGGTGAAATGATCAAAGAGAGATGCTAGGAATTTAGGTGGGTTATGTGTCTAACCCATTGAGAATTGTATATGAATTGGATTTGGTCAAAAAATGTGATTGGATTATTTTGAAGAATGAGATAAAGAAGGTTTGCCACAATAGATGAATAGTGGCTTTTTGATTGGACATGCGCAAATAAGGAAAATATTTCCCATTCAAGTGTAAGTAATAAAATATTTACTCTAATGAAGAAAAATTTATAGTACTCTTTTTTTTTATTATTTTGATGGGACTCGCATTTTTTTAAAAAGAAGTTATGGCTCTAAAGCTTACAAATCGTGGCTCTAAGACACAGTCATAATTTGCATACAATAGCAAGTTGTGGCTATAAAGCACAAATTGCTTCAACTGTTTTAAACAGTCGCTGAAAGACAATACACTTGGATAAATATTAATTCATGATAATCAAATTAAATAAGAAACTTATTTTATTTTTCTTTTAAAATTAGAAACAATTCAATTTGAGAAACAAACAACAATCTTTTCCTTCAAATCCTAATTTTAAGCTTGTTACATACGATCAAAATCACTTAACATCAAAGATTTTAAATTTGATTTCTGTTAGAATCTTTCATTAGTAGGCAATTTATAAATATTACTATAAACCTTCATTGAGACTTGTAGAATGGTCATCATTGATGCATATTTTTGCTCTCTCACTTATATAATTGACCATTATTGTAAAAGTTGATCAACAACAACTATAATTGAGGTTTTTAACCTCTTAGTAATCTATTTTATTATTTGGCATTCACATAAATTGAATTTGACCGCAGAGATAACACGTTTCACCCAATTTATCAATCGAGTTTACCTCCTATGGGTTGTACGCCACCAATTTAGCATTGTTGAAGTCATCAGCAGCACCACCACCAGTCCACCATAAACACTAAGAAGGAGAACACGACGTCGCCTTGCAACAACATGTCATGCTTTCGATCGATTTCTCACTTCATCTTCTTCCAGGATGAGCCATGGTGGTTGGAGGAAACCCATGACTCAACCTCAAGATTGGGTTCTTCAACGAGGACCATGGGCATGGAGAGCTATTCGATGAGATCTTGGGAACACTGGCTCACTTGTTCTCACCGACCACATAGAGATTCCACCTATATGTTGTTGAGGACTAGATGGTTCTAGTGAAAGATGAACGAGAGAGGAAGGACATATTTGGGAGCTCTAATGACCAAATCAGTGGACAAATCAAGAGGCGTCAAAGTCTGTGCCATTCCATCAGAGGTAAGAATGATAAAGAAGACGACAACAATCATTCGTGCTCACTAGAAACCTTATCGAGAGCTTTACGAACAACCTCCATCGTTGCAAATTGGTGGTATCGTGGGAATAAACAACTCATTGAAATTTTTTTCCCTTTCTCTACCTAACTCAATCTAGAAGTAACAATTACTTTTGTTTTAGGGTATAATAGTTAATCTAGTAATTTTTTCTTCTCCTAATTGTAGATAGTCAAACATACATAAACATTTATCTCATAAAAATTCTGTCTCGTAATTTCTCCACTCAATTTCTAACTCGATGCCAAACACATCTTCATAGTATATATGTTTTATCACTTATACTAGAACAGAAAATATTGTGATTGAAAGTATAACTCTTGGACCTGAAAGATATAATACGAATATGAATTTTGTTAAGATGCTTAACACATAAACTTGTATTTATTTTTTGGTTTACATAAGAGACTTGAAAAAGAAAAAGGATAAGTAACCTCATAAAAAATTGAACTTCTCACATAATACATTGAGACAAATATTAATTAAGCTACAAATTTATTAATGGAAAACTTGGATTTCTAACTTCTATTCAAACTCCAGATTGAATCCCAACTAGCATTTGAAATGCTCAAATACACTGCAAACCACCCAATTCTACATTGAGCCAAACTCCACTGAGGCAATAATATAGGTTTAAATACCACGTAACGTGTCTCTTTTCCAAAAAGCGAGTCGCACAACTGAGCCTCCCTTTGCGAGTGACTACATCAAGTTCCTCTATGGCGCCCGAAAACTCAAAAAAGCTCCGTGGCATTTCCGAGGTTTCACTGACAATGAGGGGCCAAGTCCAAGCCATACGATGAAAACTAATTTCGCTTTCTATTTTCTCGTTTTGCATAAATCTTGTCGCCCAAGCCTCGTTCCAACGACTACTGTACGACATCATCATCGTCGATGCATCTTCGAGCTCCTCGTTTTGGAAACGTGGAATCATAGCCGCTCATATCTGTATCACTCGGTAAAAATTTTTTGGTAGCACTTGTTTATTGTAGACCTCAACGTAGATGACCATAACCCATGCCAATCTAGCGGGCCGTACTGTGCCGCGTGTCGAATCGAAAGAGTCTTCATGTTTTCGAGCTATTTTCCATTTCAATTACTTCATTTTTTATTTTATTTTATTGTATTTTCGATCTAATCCCTTTAACTCGTGAAACCAAAAGAAACCCTAGCTCGCTGCCCTTCTCTCACGGTAAGAAAAGAAAAAAAAAAAAGAGAAATCGAAATTATCGGGGGGAGTTAATTTCAAAATCGAGGATTCTATTAGGGTTTCAAATCGCAGGCGTGAGATTCAGGTTTCAAGCCCTAATCCATGATTCGCGCTCATGATCTTCGCGATTTGCGGGAGGAATCGACTGTTTCGTGGTGTGTCAGTTGAGGTATGTATCCGAATTTGTTATAATTTTGTGGTTGATATGTTGGGGGGTTGTTTAAATGTAATAAGGCCAATGCATGGGGGATTCGGTGTGATCTTCGTCTGGGGTTGGTTGAGGGATTGTTTGTGATTTTTCGTCGGTTTGGTGTTACGGATCTGGAAAAGATTTACAGGCATGTATGATGGAATGTGAAAAATTGGGGAATTTCGGTCTGGAATTGTGTACTGCGGATTGTTGATGGAAGATAGAGAAGAGAACTCCCATGGCACTGCAATTCCCGAAAAATCAAGATCTTTGGATCTTAAAAGTTTATATAAAACAAAATTGACAAAAGAGACTCCAAAGAAGAACTTAAAGAGGAAAGTTAGTAGTCTTGGGGGTGGTGATGAGAAGAGGAACAAGAAAAAGAAGACTAGAAAGGAAGTGTCTCTTAGTAGCTTAGGAAATGCTGCTGGTAGCAGCAAGATTTTTGATCAAGAAGGTCAAAAAGGGCCAAGTTCTGGTAGGCAGGATTTGCGTGAATTGAAGTTGGGGGTGAGTCAGAGATTGAGTAGCAGTAGTGCGCTCAATAGAGTTTCACTAAGTGTTGATGATGATGTTGTTCGTATTCCAAAGCGAAAGAGGAATTTTGTGGGGCGGAAGAAATTCGACGTTGGCCAAGCACCAAATCTGGCAGGGCAGCCTAGTGGTAAAAGTGGTCAAGGTGATCAGATGCCTAAGTTAAGTACTGATGATTTGGGCAGGGGGGTTGAGTCTTCAAAGATTAAACCGAAGGAAGATTTTGATGAATTTAAGGAAAATAGGAGTAGTGAATCAAATTCAGTTCAACATTTCAAGGGGAATGAGGACTGTGCCTCTCATTCTGTTGTAAATAGTGGTGATTCCTCTTTAACGAAGTCTCGAAGGAAGGATAGGAAGCAAAAGGCTTTGGCTCCAGATAGAATTAGGGTTGCCAAGGAGGCTGAGCCTTTGATTGATAGTAGTAAAATATCTGATGATTTGCAGGAAGATGATGAGGAAAATCTTGAGGAGAATGCAGCAAGGATGCTATCTTCAAGGTTTGATCCAAGCTTTACTGGGTTTTCTTCTAGCAGCAAGTCTTCTACTTTGCCATCAGCAAATGGTTTGTCCTTTTTGCTATCTTCTGATCGAAATATTGTTAGCCATGGGTCAAAGTCCCGGTCGGGTTCAGAATCGGCATCAGTTGATACTGCTGGTAGAGTCCTGAGGCCAAGGAAACAATATAAAGATAAGGGTAATTCCAGGAAAAGGCGTCATTTTTATGAAATGTTGTTAGGTGATTTGGATGCATATTGGGTACTTAACAGGAGAATTAAGGTTTTTTGGCCTT
The DNA here is from genome assembly GCA_019955255.1 of Castanospermum australe. NCBI lineage: Eukaryota > Viridiplantae > Streptophyta > Magnoliopsida > Fabales > Fabaceae > Castanospermum > Castanospermum australe. The sequence continues at coordinate 327,784 of NSJW01000337.1, read as the reverse complement.
TGGACCAGAGTTGGTATTATGGCCTTGTCAGTGCCTATGACAAAGAAAAAAATCTTCACCAGATCAAATATGATGATCGAGATGAAGAATGGATTAATCTCCAAACTGAGAGGTTCAAACTCCTGTTGCTTCCTAGTGAAGTTCCTGGAAATGCAGGGGAGGAAGGAGCTGTAACAAAAAGTAAAAGTTCTGATCAGCAAAACGGAAGCAAGTCAGGAAAAGAAAGGCAAAGAAGAGAAGTGGTTACAGAGGAAGATAGCTGCGGGGCAAGCTGTATGGACTCAGAGCCTATAATCTCGTGGTTGGCCCGATCTTCTCATCGGGTTAAATCTTCTCCTTTTCATGGCATTAAGAAACAGAAAATGTCTGTTACACTTCCCAGTACAGCCTCATCATTGTTATATGATGAACCTGTCAGAGTACAGGGATGTTTAGCTAAGAGTTCCTTGAAGGGGGTTAAAAATAATCTGTCTAGTGATTCTGTATCACGAGATAAATTAGGTGATAATTTTAAGGAGAACTCCTTGTTGCAAAGCGCTACTTGCCCTAAAGAAGGCAAATTGCCTATTGTCTATTTTAGAAGGCGGTTTCGAAAACCGATTCCAGTATCACCTCAAATGTCTGAAGAGAAGCATGTTATTCTAAGTTCACCTTGTTCTGTTTCCTTTGATCCTGTAGTTGGTAGGATTGGCAATGTAAAGGAACCAAGTGACAGGAGGGTTGAGATTGAGGGGCCGTTGTGGTTCACTTACAGTGCAGGAGTATCAAAAATTTTTTGGGACATGGAGTCAGTGGCATTCAAATTTGACTTGAACTTTCCAGTACGTTTGGTGTTGAATGACTACTTTGAATCGGAGAATTTGTGGTTGTTCTGTGCTGTTCTACTGCTTCAGTATGGTACAGTTATGACCAAGTGGCCAAGAGTTTATTTGGAGATGCTTTTTGTTGATAATGTGGTTGGGTTGAGGTTTCTATTGTTTGAAGGTTGCTTGAAGATGGCTGCAGCCTTTGTCTTTTTGGTCCTTAGGGTATTTCATCAACCTGCTGACCAAGGGAAGTATATTGACTTGCAGTTGCCAGTTACATCTATTGGATTCAAGTTTTCAAGTATTCATGTTATTAAGAAGCCGCTTGTGCTTTGCATTCTACAATTTCTCCAGAGTGAAGAATTCAAAGTGGATGTACTTAGGATTCTAAGCTTAAGAGGCATTGCCTGCTTGGTAAGCAGCTTCCATGTCTCTGAATGCACATATGATAACATCCAGGCACTTCAAAATGGATCAAGTGAATTCCCTATTACTTCCATCAGTGGCGAGCCCTCCTCAGTCAAGGTACTTTTTCCCATTTTTCTACCTTTCCTGATTAGTAATTCCATAGCCTTCATCTATTTTTAAGAATTTAATCGCCATATTTAACATTTGTTATTATAATTAAACATCATATTCTGTCAAAGCTTCCAAAAGTCACTGCAAATTGACTTATATTGGGCTTTCTCTTGAATTAAATTGTGCAATTTCTGCATGAACAGGTCATGCAGAAGAGGACTAGGCTGGGGATTAATATTATGGGTGTTTCAAAAGAGTCCACTCAGGTTGATATTAATCAATCTTCTGATGCCGGCAAGAGGAAGCTTCCTCCATTTGCTCTTTCTTTTGCTGCTGCTCCGACATTTTTTCTCAGTTTGCATCTTAAGTTGCTGATGGAGCAATCAGTGGCTCATATACACTTTTCTGATCATGCACTAATAGATGATCAGGAAGACTCTGGTCTGGTGACAGATGACTGCTCTAGTTTTGATGATTGCTCTAACAGGAATTCAAAAATTAATCTAAAGAAAAATATGATGACTTTGTCAAAGGATGCTCCATGTGATGGAAGGTCTTGTGCTGAGTCAGCTCTGGTAATTGGTCCCTCTCCCTGCAGCGATCAAATCCTCTCTCAAAACTACCAGCACAATGATCTTAGTGGTGCTGGAACTTCCGTTTCCCCATAGTTCCGAGAGGCTTGATACTATTCTGTTGCCAGAGTGGCAATCCCATCATTCAGGGTTAGACCTATGCCCTTTACCTTCAAGTTCTTTACTTGACAAGGTTAAGGCTGATGATGGTTCCCATTCTTTTCTGGGTGATCTGAGTGTTCAAATTCCTTCAGTTGATCAATTTGAGAAATCTGTTGATGATGATTTGCATGATGCTCAACACTCTTCTGATTTTTCTTGGAATATAAATGGTGGTGTCAATCCAAGCCCCAATCCAACTGCACCCAGAAGTTCTTGGCATCGGAACAGGAATAGTTCCTCGTCATTGGGATTCCAGTCACATGGGTGGTCTGATGGGAAGGCTGACTCTCTTTACAGTGATTTTAGCAATGGACCTAAGAAGCCACGGACACAAGTATCATATTCAGTGCCTTTTGCAGGGTATGATTTTAATTCAAGGCACAGAAGCCACCATCAGAAAGGGTTTTCTCACAAGCGAATTAGAAAGGCTAGTGAGAAAAAGTCCTCAGATGTTGCTAGGGGCGCTGACAAGAATTTGGAATCCTTAGCTTGTGATGCAAATGTGTTGATTACCCTTGGTGATAAAGGGTGGAGAGAATCGGGGGCCCGAGTTGTACTAGAGCTGTTTGACCATAATGAGTGGAAACTTTCTGTAAAACTCTCAGGAATTACAAGGTATTCATACAAAGCACATCAGTTTCTGCAGCCAGGATCAACAAATCGTTATACACATGCTATGATGTGGAAAGGAGGGAAAGATTGGATCTTGGAATTTCCTGATAGGAATCAGTGGGCTCTTTTCAAGGAGATGCATGAGGAGTGTTACAACCGGAACATCCGTGCTGCTTTAGTTAAAAATATACCTATTCCAGGAGTGCACTTGATCGAAGAAAATGATGATAATGGACCTGAAGTTTCTTTTGTTTGGAGCACTAAGTATTTCCGACAAGTTGAAACAGATGTTGAGAAGGCTTTGAATCCATTGCGTGTCCTGTATGACATGGATAGCGAGGATGAGCAGTGGATTTCAGAAATTCGAAATTCTGAAAAAGACAACAGTTGCTTGGATGGGATCTCAGAGGAGATGTTTGAGAAGACAATGGATATGTTTGAAAAGGCTGCATACACTCGGCAATGTGATCAGTTTACACCAAATGAAATAGAGGAACTCATGGTTGATGTTGGGCGCTCATCTGTAGTCAAAATCATTTATGATCATTGGCAGCAGAGAAGGCAGATGAAGGGAATGGCTTTAATACGGCATTTTCAGGTACTGTCCAAATTACCCTTCTTAATCATGATATAATCATTTTGGTTTTAGGAATATGACTTTGTCACTGTTTGATGACTTTATATAAAATGATAGCTTTGCAGAGATAATTGGAGTGGGGGGGGGGGTTTGAAGGTGGGCAGAGGGAAGAGAGATTAATACTGTGGTCTGTGACAGTGGATTGATCTTTAGCTTTTTTTACACTTAAATCAGTAATCGTCTTGGAGGCCTATCAGATCTAAGTCTAAGTGTTTTGGGCCATTTCAAATTATTGCATGTTATTTGTCTTTCTACTTGAGATGGTTTTTGTGGTTTGATGGCTTCCAGGTTAAAACCATGCCTCTTATTTAGATTTCTGCCTACTGGTTGATATTTATTCAATTCATTGAAGTAGGCCTGTCTTTGATTCTGGGAATACTAACTTAACAAAGTAAAGTCAGACATTTATTTAATGCAGAATTAGTGCTAACACAGAACAAGACATGCTAGTAGAGATTGAACTTGCAAAACATAAGTTTGGTGCTATTACTAGATTATATGGATCCATTCAGTAATGTTATCATTCTGCTAGTGATCTTGCAAAACATAAGTTTGGTTCTAGTAGAGATTGGACTTGCAAAACATAAGTTTGGTGCTATCATTCTGCTAGTGATCCTGTTTGTATAATATTTTATTGCTTTGTCAATTATTATTATAGGGGACGTTGTAGAATCCAGGATTGTAGAGGTTGTGGCTAAATTGAAGGTAGTAGTTGACCCTGTGCAAGCTGCATATTGTACAATCAGGTTATTATGAGAAGGGAGAGAATTACATTAGAAGAATCAAAGAAAAACAAAACAAAGGAAACAAAAGCTAAGAACATTGGCTCAAAGAATTCTCCAATTTCTCTGTAAATCTGTAAGAGAAAACCCCCTAATTAAACCATGTGCTGAGTGCTGACACCCACGAGGAAGCCTAGAAAACAAATCTATCTTACCAAAGATGGAGCAAAGCATCTTACCAAACATCACACTGCCAAAGAATCTTTTAGACTTAAACTCGTTCCTTCTATCAAAGCATCTAAAATTAGTAGACAGAAATGGTCCAAGGAAGCTGGACAAACCCATTGCTCCTTAAAGAACGCCAAGATAAAAGATGTCTGTGATTGTGTGTATTTATATAGTAAATGTTGGTTTTGTAGTGAGTTGGCTTAATGTGGTTTACTGGTTTTTGGTGGTAATTTCCTTATCTTTGGATGCTTTTGTGGGGTATTTGTTACTTTGACAGAGTTTATTCCAGTTGCAATTCCTTAATTAAATGGTTGCATGATGACTATTGTGACATATTTTTGCATAAATTCCATCAATGGATATAAGCTCTGAGGACTCATTTGAATTATTATAGAACAATTGTGGGTGTAATTTTGTATTTGATAGGCTTAAAGGTGGTGGCTTTGTGTAATTTACCTTTTCTTTTCTCGAGATTGTCCATCTTTTGTGTACATGATGTGTATGCTTGGTTATTATTTGCTTGAAGTTTCACCTCTAAATTTTTATGTGCTGTTCAGCCACCACTATGGGAAAGATACCAACGACAAGTGAGAGAGTGGGAAGTAGCCCTGGCCAAGAATAATACCCCTTTATCTAATGGATGTCTGGGTAAGGTTGCAACTATGGAGAAGCCGCCCATGTATGCTTTCTGTTTGAAACCAAGGGGATTGGAAGTACTGAACAAGGGATCAAAACATCGTTCACAAAAGAAAATTTCAGTCTCTGGGCATACAAACGGTATTCTTGATCAGGATGGTTTCCACACTTTTGGTGAGTAACAAGCTGATTCCAGTAGTTATTACATTTTAAACAAATTAAGAACTTTCTCCTTACATCTTATTGTTGTAAACTCAGGAAGAAGACTGAATGGCTTTGCACATGGTGATGAAAAGTTTACATACCCAGGCCATAGTTATGATTCTATGGATGATTCCCCATTGCCTCAGACCTCACCGAGGGTATTCTCACCACGGGAAGCTGGCAGCATGAGATATTATTCTATAAGCAATGATGGGTACGATAGAAATCAGATCCCCAAATTTCACGGGAGCAAGTCAAAGAAATTTGGGTCATTTATGTATCATAATGATTCACAGATGACAACTTCTTATAGTCAGAGAATGTCAGGGTCTGGGAAGAGAAATGGGGTTAGTAGGTGGAATATGGGCTATTTTGACTTGCCAGGTCACAGGCAGTACCTATTGGATGGCCCTCAAAGGCATAGGATTGATCAATTGGATGGTTCAGACCTTGATGAGTTCAGATTGCGTGATGCCTCCAGTGCTGCTCAACATGCACTTAACATGGCTAAGTTAAAGAGAGAGAGGGCTCAGAGATTGCTTTATAGAGCAGATCTAGCAATTCACAAGGCTGTGGTCTCTCTTATGACTGCTGAAGCAATGAAAGCTTCGGAGGACTCAATTGGTGATGGGTAGCACGACGAACATCAGTCACTCTGATAACTTCATAGATCCTTTCAGTTTGTGAGGGAGCGAGCTAGCTGCAAAGAGGCAAGCAAAAGTAGGTTCGGCATTGTTTTTTCCTAGACATGGCGTCTGGTTTTTACTTTGTCAAGGGTTGTGACCTTTTGTCTTTATCCAGATATATTCCATAGTGAACTTCAGTCATGAGAGCTGAGATCGGTGAGGCGGAGGAGATTTGGTTGCTTTTAAAGTGCAACTCCCTAGCACTGTCCACCAGAACCTTTTCCAGCTTGAGATCTGCTCAGTTCGGTGTAACTGTTGCACTGATCTGCATCGTATGGGTCTATGGAATTTTGGCTGCCTATATTGTACAGATTCCCCCCCCCCCCCCCCCCCCCCCCCCGGTTTTTTACCCTTCTTCCTGTGCTTCCCCCCCTTCAAATGTTCAATATGAAAATAGAAAATCGGCCAAATAATACATCATTTTGAATGGAAATACAGTCCTGTTTCTGTCATAGATTTATTCAGGTCAATAGTATTACCAAATCAAAATGTGCTGTTTTTGTGTGGTGTGACCCGCTGAACGCAATTGCTAACGCTGCACCCTCCTCTTGCACACAGAGATCGCGTAATAACTATGCATAGACCAACAGAAAATTATTGGTATAGCCATAAGGGTCTGGTTTATTTTCTCTACCAAAGCCTTGGGAATCTGGTCTTTCTGAAGTGAGTTTGATTGGTTGTCAACACGTCTACGATCCTTTTTTTTTTTTTTTAGTCAGGTGTGGGGGGAGGGGATGGGATTTGATACAAGGTGTGAGATGTTTCAAGACAAACTTAGTTGTCACTTAATCCAAACCTGATTTCGCATGCATCTACGATCCTTGTAGATGCCTAATTATTGGTATGGGCTCGCTGGTTTATATTCAATTTAAATCAGTTTTAACTTAAGAGGGCACCTTCCGCCCTGGAAAAGAATTGTGGTAGTGCACACCTTTTGGGATGCAAACCTTTGGTGTGTAGAAAATAAATAGAATGAAAAATGACATACAAAATTTTCAAAATCAAAACATAAAATTTTTTTTATTTTCATTTCATTCTGTAGAGTCCAGGGTCTAGACATAGATTACTTGAATAGTAAACAGTGTGCACACCTTGAAGATATTTTAAAATAGAAGGTGATATGAAGAGAAAAAGTGGAAGTGAAAGAAGATAAGAAAAATCAATAAAGGACAGAAACAAGATAATTCAATTATTTGGTTATGTGTATAATTTCATAATTTTTTGTTAATTATTAGATAAATGAATAAAAAAATAAGAATAACTTTTGGACATTTACATTAAGGTAATTTGCACACCCAACACTCCAAACTCTTTTTCCAAGACAAGAGAAACCATTTAGATAATTTGACAAATCATTTTGGATATTGATACGCCAAAGGTACCATAGCAATACCCTTTGGATGGTTTAAAGAATTTGGAATATATACTGTCGCCATCTTCTGTGTTCTGTCGATCTTGGACCAATGAACTGAAGATGTATCACGTAGTTGAGTTAGTCTGCTTTCCAATGTATAAGACCATGGTCATCTTCTGTAATGCATGCAGAAAATCTTACACGAAAGTCAAAATCATGGGGTTGATAATGAACTGATTTTCTCGTCAAATGCAAGCCTACATGGTCGTTAACTGTATTTGTTGGAATTTTGTAAATTGGTAAACTTATTTTTATTATATGACAAGGAATTCTCTAATTCAAATGTTCTTTTTGCTCATCATGGGTAAGAACAAAGTAGGGGGAAAAATGACCTCTTGCTATATATCGTTGCCAAAGAAAATGTTGATTTGATTTCCAATTATAACTGCGGTAAAGAATTTGGTGCATGATGTTACAGGTAAAGCATTCTACTCTACACCTGCGTTCTCAAACTCTTGCCCTACGTAAAAGAAAGAGGGAAAGCTCTTGAATTAAAAACCTTGCTACTATGAACCTGGCACGAAGAACAATCCAGAGGAAGCCGGAAGGGCTTTTTGACCCATTTGGGCCCATTTGAGCTCCATGTGGCGTGCTAGGCATCTATAGGTATTGCGCCACGTTAGCCAGCGCAGATACTTGTCGTGCTAACACGTGGCAGGACAGCCAGGCACTTTTCAGGGCACGTATTGTGACACATTAGTCGACACAATACCTGTGGTGCTGACACGTGCCAGGACAACAACATCTCCAAGAGCATGTTTGGTTTCACATTGAGGAGCCCAAACTCACATTCAACCACTTGAAAGTACGTTTACAGAGTTTTGATTTGTTTGGTTTCACGTTTGGTTTTTTCCTCTAACGTGGTTACCCCTTCAAACTCCCGTTTGCATTGAAGGAAACTTTACCTCTGCATTGGAATTTACACTAATAGCAAAGTTAATTCTCTCTCATAGTCCCTTTCTCCATTTTGCCTTTCTTTCTCACTTGCCTCCTTCCCCTCTCGTTTCACACATAGGTTACAGTGAATGTACAGTCATGAGAATTAACGAGTGAAACTATTTTCTAAAAGGCAGTGTAGACTTTAGGGTTTTAGCCCCATCAAATTACCAAAAGAAAAAAAGTAATATTTAATTTATTTTCGTCAAATTACCAAAGTAAACTTTTTTTTATAATATTTGAATAAATCAAATGTCATATTTTTATTTTTAATTTAATACTAGTACCAAAAAAGAAAAAAAAATATTATTACAACATTTATATCATTTATTAAATTATATTTCACAATTAAGAAATGAAATAATAAGGATAAATTGAAAAAAGTAACATAAAATTCATGTCTTTCTAGTAATTATACATCTAAAAGTGATTTTAATAAATAATATTCAAACAATATCAATTCTTTCAAAATTATTTTTTGATAAAGGTTTTTAAATATAAATTACGGTTATACAAACTTATTTTTAACTAAAATTAAATTTATAAAATTAAGTTGATTAAAAATTAAGTTTGTAAATTTCAATCTAAATACACATTGAAAGAGTGCCATGTTGAAGTGACGCAACTCATGATGCAATCCAAAAATAAATAAAATAATATAACCACTGTCATTGTGATAAAAACCACCTTAGGATAATAAATTGTTTCGAAATGTACTCATTTTAAAAAACCGAAATGGATCAAAAAGGACTAGCAAGAGCCAAGTGTTAATCCTATAGGCAGGTCATACATATATTTCTAAATCAATTGAATATTTGGCCATTCTTCTCCCTTCTTTTTCTCTTTCTTTCCTAAAGTGGATGAACAGAACTTTAGGGTAATATAGCCGAGTGAAAATAACCTATTAGAATTTTTTATATCGAGTATGACTATATTAAGTGGTTAATCTTTTTTTCAGACCATATGGCATGGCAATTGCTAATGATAAAGTTCTGATCTTTACTCTTATACTTCACCAATCACCATCACCAGTTTACCGTTGCTAGAGGGATTGTCTGGTGAGAGATTTGATGAAACTTGAAAGCCAAAAAGCTTATATTCTGGGCCACTGATATCCAATAAGATCGAAACTATTATTATTTGCTTTGACAAATAATTGAGTTGAAACAATAATCGGAAAGGTGAAAGAAATAAACAGTGCTAGTAGTGGTAAGTTCTTTTTGGTTTTTGGGCGAATTCCAAAATTTGGAATTGGCGTCATGCCACCATTTCTTGGATAAAACTTCTGTAGACAGGCTTCGAGCCAGCAAGCCTTTTCAAACTACAGCCACTCAAGCACCAAATGTTCAATTTTTATTAGAAAATGCTTCTTACATACCATTTTTTTCTCACCATTTCTTGTACTTTCTTATTTAATAAAAAAAAAGATAGAGAGAATGTGTTAAAATATATGTTTCTCTTATTTTATTATCCAAAAAAATAGTATAAGAATGATGTAATAAATATGATATGTAAATAACATTGTTAATTTTTATTCGAAAAGCTGATCACATCGGCTCAGAATGGAAAGTTATTCTTTTTGTTGTTTTTTGCTGCCATGAATGCTGAGAATCTAATCACAACATCATGCACATACAATGAGTTTACAAAGACACAAATAAGTCCATATGTACATGATACAACCAAAAAATTCTTGTAAGGTATTCTGTAACTGAGGCAACATCTTTTTTTTATTGATAGTAATAACCACTACGTACGTACACCTCACGATGTACGCAGGGAGCAAAACACAGCAACTCAAGTTCCTACTTACTATGCTCTACACAGTCCCTTAGACCTTACATTACATTACAGCATGAAAATCTTAGAACCCCAAACAAGCCCTCGTTTAGTATCAAATACCAAAAGAGGAAAATAATTCAAAAAAAAAAACTCTAGAAAACATCATTCCACACCAGAAAACGCTAGATAAGGAATAACAAGCAATAATAATACCCTGTGTACACTGCTTTCTTCAGGGTAGCTCTGGGTTTTTATGCATCCAAATGGTAGAAAGCGGTTTATCCTTTGTCCAATTTCTTAGCCTAAGAAGCACAAAAAAATCATTCCACACAGAAAGCCAAGAGCTGCACTTGAGCCAACCAGTGAAACTGCAGTACAAATAAGCATAACAAAGGAATCTTCTTTGGTGTTCATGTCCCTAGAAGCCATGGCTAGCTCAATTCCAGCAAACAAGAGCAACACCCCTAAGATTCCCACTGGAAACTGGTTAAAGATGTGTGCTACAGAATTTCCCAACACCAAGCCCAACACCAATTTGGCTGCACCCCAGAAGTGCCACACACCCTCCGCTCCTGCCACCAAACTTATACTGTTAGAATTGATTGATGTATAAAACATTAACATTATCGTTGTATATTTATCAATTAGTGAGTTAAAATTATGATATAATAAATAATTAGTAATTAATTATTTATATTTATTATAAAAATTTACTATGTACTTTAAATAATTTAAATTAAATTTTCTTGCAATAGTTACTACTTACATATTAGTTTCCTTATTTACTCATAAAATTAATAGTTAATTGTATGAGTGTTTTGCTAGAGAATATATATAAAGTCTATTGAGGACTCTTATTTTTCTTTTTTTTTTTCAGCACCAAAAGAACTTCAAACATAGGTAATTATCTGTGAAATGTATATATAATAGTGTAATTATATTTAAAATAATAATGACCCAAATAATATTAAATCAAAAGATTTAAGTAAAGAATTATATATAGTGCTCTTGTAGAGTATCATATTCAACATGTGTCACAGACAAACTATCACAATGTACTTAGAGAATGTTATGACAATATTGATAAAGAGATATATTTTATTGTAAGAAGAATACATATCAAAAGCATATAAATCAAACCAACTCTCCCTTTATATATTGTATTACTTAACAAATGATTTTAATTGATTTTATACTTAAAATAGATAATTAACATAAAGGTTATTTCTTTGTCACAAAACGAATTTTTGATAATGGGGTTAAATGTTTCTTATCAATATTCTTACAATTATTATCCTTACAATGATTACATGATTTAAAAGATTATAAAATAATCAAAAGTATATAAATAATAAGTAAAAGATAATAGGTTTTAAATTTTGTATCATTATTTGCATAGAAATATCTTACTCTTATGACATAATTTAATGTAATATATCCTGTGGGAATACTATTGTTCATACAAAAAAAAAATTAATATAATATTATTTTTGATATGTCAATATCTATACATAAATATCTTATAAATGCATTGTATGTCAATTAATTTGGTAGGTAAAAATTATAACATATAAATGGTAAGTAATATTAATTTAATAACTTGAAAGTCTTGAGTATCAATCAATGAGTGAATATATCTAATTTTTTACATTAAATATTGTATAATATTTCATATTAATGCAATAGGAAATTATTTCATATTAACTCTATTTCATATTAATGCCTAATTTATTAGAATTTAAATATAATTGAATCGATCATATTTAATATGTGTGATTCTTTCGAACATCATTACGATCTATTTAAACACAAATTAAAGAATCATATTCAAAGTTTTTATTCATAAGATATTTTTATATTAAAGTATTTATTTGAATTAGTTGGCAAGAGTGATTAAAATTGCACAATTATGTTGTCTAAATTCAAACATTTATATATTAAAAAGTATTATTAATTATATTAATTATATATTAATTATATAAATTAATTTATCTTTACTTGAGGAAGAGAATTACTATCATTTAACATTCAAATAATTTTTTAAAATTTTATGCTGTCAAATGTTTTCATATTAAAATATTTATCGATTAATTTATAAAAAGGATTTAAATTGCACAATTTCATTTTTTAAAAATTTTTGTATTACGAGTACTTTTTTTAGTAGGGTATTGTCAATTACATTAATTATATATTAATTACGTTAATTAATTTATATTTAATTAGGGAAGAGAATTATTGTCACTTTATATTTAAATAATTGTTTCAATATCTTTTGCCCATGTTACTACATGTCAACATATCTTTTTAGTACTTTTTCTAAGTAAGTCTTGTTTATATGTTAACATTATATATAAATATATATTTTTAAATGTTATAATATTATATTTATTATTTAATTTAATATTTCTTTTCATATAAAACATTAAAGTAATAATATTATTCAAATATGTATTTCTTTTCAAATTCATGATACATTTTTCAGATATGTAATTACTCTTAATATTATTCAAATATGTAAATATTTTTTAATGTCATTCAAATATTATTCGAATAATCATTAATGTTATAAATAATACACTGTAATTTTATATCTTTACATCTATAAATATGCTCTATAATGTTGACACTCTTAATATTTATTGATTTTAATATTTAGTATAGATTGAATAAATTAGGGCATTGAATTATTACTCTTAATATTTATTGATTTTAATATATATTATCTTTTTTATACCACTTTAATACAATATTAATTAAATGATTCTGAATTGAAGGTTTGTTTATTACTCTTAATGTTTATTGATTCTCATTTATTTGTATAATGTTTTATTAATTAAAATTATTTTTCTATTAAAAAATATCTTTACAAAATTTTTTAAACATAAAATAGAATTTTTTTCAAATATAAAATGTACTACCTCGAGCAACTTCAAAGCATATATAACTTAAAATAATTAAATTAAGTAAATTAAAAACTATAAAAAAAAGGATTGATAATTGACAAAATATGATAAAATTTTCATTTATCATCAAAATGGACAATACATATATACCTACCAAAATTTGTGTCCATTGACAAAATATCCACAAAAAAATATAAATGGAAAAATCTCGATACGTAGTCATAGTTAATGGCTATTGAACGCAGGTTCCTGTTGGTACACATAAACCACATTCTCAAGCCTATTGTACACACAAACCATATTCTTAAACCTAGAATTTACATCAAATCCAAAAATATACTTATATATTAATCTCTATTCATAAATTTATGCAAATAAAGTTATTAAACAAAATAACCTCCACTCATCTACAAAATTGAATATAACAAATGAAAACAATAAAAAAAACACAATTAAAACAAATGAGATTAGAAAGAAAGAATAATAAATACGAATTTATATGAATATGATCATGATAAATATTTTATAGATCAAGGATGTTTGAGCTCACCTCTAATATGCCTGTCGAATGATTTATTCACGATGAAAATGAATTTACCTTTATTAAATGTAAGATATTTCTCATATTTATTCATTTATAATAAGAAATAATATAACATATAAAAGTAATACATAAAAATACAATCAAAGTAAGGAGATTAGAAAATAATAATAATAAATATAAATTCATATAAACATGAATTAAGAGAAAAATATTTTAGAGAAAGACGTTTGAGTGTACTTGAAGAAATAATTAAAAGAAAAATAAAATTTCTATGGACTCAAAAAATTTAGCAATGGGTCACGAGAGTTACAACATATGGTATCACATATATTTCTACTAAAATTTTATATAAAAAATATATCATAACATATTTAATTTAATTAAATATTTATTTATAATATTAAGATTGCATGAATCTGTATATAATTTAAAAATAGAATAATGATAATACATATCATTCAATAGCAATTAATTTAAATATGCAATCCGTGATTGATGATCTTTATAATTGATGTATTTAATTTTTTTAAAATGAAACCTATTTATGATTTGATATAATATAAAATATTAATTATTAATTGATATGATAATAAAGTTTTTTTGATTCACTGATTTTTATTTTGAATCAGATTTTGAATTTTAAAATTAGTAAGCAAATCAATACTTAAATAAATTTAAATTAAAGTTTTTTAATATGTGTTTTAATAGAGTGACACGTGTCAGAAAATAAAATAAGACAGGTGTATGCACCATTGAGTATTACTTGTCAAACTTTTACGAATCAAGTACTTACTTTTATATATTATATTAATTAATTAATTTTTATCGATAAGTCTTTTAATGGTTGGCTCGTGTACTAATTTTTTATTAAAAAAGTTTTAAATTTGATATGAAAAGAAAAAAAATCTTAAATTATAGACAAAAATGACTTGACTGAGATTTAATCGTGAAATAAACAGTTCATTAAAAAAATTATTGCCACTTGAAATTAAACTCTTCAACAAAATTCATCACTTTCAAAAGGCTTTCTTAAAAGGCCGTGGAAGTGAACTAGTCCACGAAGAATAGTACATTGAAATGAACAGGAACATGATATACACTACGTATTTTATTACTTTTAAAAATATATTTAATTTTTTAGATTAAAAAATGATAATTATATGATTTTAGAAACAAAACTTCTAGAGAATAATATAACATATTTATGTGTCAATATTATTTATGGTTTTTTCTTAAAAATAAATTTGAAATACTTATTACGATGCAAGTAATCGTATGATCTTATAAGGGTTGAGGGAGTTTCGATATACAAGTGAAAGATATGCAAATGAATTGACAACAGCATATTATAATTGTTTATTTTAGTTATTCTTTGATAAGTAGTTATTTTTTACAGTCAATTTTAACAAAATAAGAAAAATGAAAAAAATTAAATGCATGTTAAATTAGGCTTCATTTCACACTCAACAATATACATATAAAAAATAAATAAATAAATAAATATATATATATATATATATATATATATATAAACTGATCCAACAAAACAATATGCTTGGGCCAGAACGAGACAGGCCATTCACAGATTGAAGTCCAAGTTTTTTCGGTCTGTGCAAAAGGGTTCACAAAATTAAACCCATGTCAATGGGGAGCAGAGGCAGAGCCTAGGACGGTGGCAAGACCCCTAAAAAAAGGCGGTTGGTTTTTTTTTTTTTAAATTAGGAGGTTTCTCGAGTGTGTATATATATATATATATATATATATATTAAGAATATTAATACTCTTTTACAGTTAATGATCAATATTTGATTATATATCTTATTTAATTAAAATATAAATATTATATTTATATTTTAATAATTATATTTTAATTAAGTGAGATACCAATGTCATTATAAAAATAAAAGATCCTGAAAATCTCCTTGATTTTAAAGAGAGAAAAAAAGGGTTTGGTTTCATTATTTTTTAATAATAAAACAGGGCAAAAAGTCCAAAAGAAAGAAACTACAGAGAAAACACAACTGGAGGAGAATTCCACAAAGTCAAACCCACGGTCTGATCCCGGCTAAGCATAGCCATGCAGTCCCAACTTTGATTCCCTTCTATGGAAACACGGTGAATGCTTATACATCAATTTCGCTCTTCTTGAATGAATTAGAATTCTCATATAGTTAGACTTATTTAAATTGTCTTATGAACTAATCTTTCAAGATTGAGAGGATAATAGTATTAATTTTTTTCAATTCCACTTTAATATCTCTTTAATGCTTTTGTGAAGATTATTTAGGATCAATGATAAATATGGGGATGCTTTAGTTCAATATAACTTAAATATTTTTTTTCTCATTTTATTAATATTTTATTTTTTTTAATTTCACTTAGTGCTTCATTAATTTTCTTTTTATTAAAAGATAAAAGTAAAGTTAAAAAATTAATTAATATTTTATTAATATTTTTAAATAATATATATTTTAATATAAAAAATTTTCATATATACAATAAATAAAATAAAGCAAAAGAAGTAATAACCAATGAGTTTTGCTATATCATTTTAAATTTTTTTAATAATTCATTTAATACTTAATAAAATAAAGATTAAATAAAAAAATAAAATATTTAATACTTTAAAAATATAAAAAAATTAAATAGTTATTTTATTTAATATTTAAAAAAATTATTAAAATAATATATTAAAAAAATATAAAATTATTTATTACCAAACATCACGTAATTTCAGTTTTGTTGTCTCTTGGTGTAAGATATAAGAGCCCTGAGCCCCTTCCAGGTAATAAATCGTTATTCTCGGGTCCCATGGACAGGCACAAATTTTGATAAAGACGGATTTGAACCCAATGCACGCTACTAAAGTTAAAGAGCATGGTCAGAAGAACTACTGAGAGAATGTACCAAAAAAGAAGAACTATTAAGAGTTGATAGGTTCAAACCTAGCTAAAAAAGCTATTACAATATAAAACTTTAGCTGGTTGAGATATAAACACTTGTGTGGCTGAGAGAGGTCGAGATATAACGTTTCTCTCTTTCCACCGAATGTTATACTAATGATTCAGTGTGCGCTGAGGGAATGATTAATTTTTTAAAAAAATTATTTTTTTAAATTTTAATTATAAATTATTTTAAATATAATACCTAAATAATATATTTTTTTTGCAATTGTTGTGAATAGCAACAAGATGACACATAATTTCACATAATGCAGACTAATAATTTTGCCATATCCTCTAGCCATAGATTTGGCCAGAATAACCCACAAAAATGTGGTTTACAAGTAAATAAACTGGAATTTTAATGAGTATGTTTAGAATCATAAAATTTTAAGAATTGATTTAATTTATAAATAAAATTTTTTGTTTAAAAGGTTATTAAATAAAAATTAATTTAAGTTTATAATATTTTTTAATATAAAAATAATTTCTAAATCAAATTAAATCACTTAAATTTAAATCAAATGAAATTAATTTTATTTTTTATTAATTTCAAACATAAGAAATAAGATGAGTTTATACTAAAGGGCATTTTGTGCAAGCACAATCTCGATATCCAAGCGAGATTATATCTGTGTAAACGAAAGAAAAAATTAGCCAGAATCATAATATAATACATGATACATCAGACACCAACAACATTATTGGTGTAACCACTAAAAAAAAACCGGTGTTTGGCATAATACATCAGACACAGACACTATTATATATAATTAACACAAGGAATTATTAATTTCTTGGTACGAAGTATTAATAAATTCAATGACAAGAATATAAAATATTTATTTATTTAACGTAGTTTATTGCGTAACCTTTTGGTTATGGCCAAGAAGCAAATACTTCAAGCGCGCTTGCTTGCATGGACGAACAAGACTCGACAGTTTTCTATTCATATGAAGTTACACAAACAAATACTTCAAGCACGGTTGCTTATTTTTAATTAATGCATCAATCAGTTAACTATAATTTGAATAAAAAATTTACCTTCCGTAATGAAATTGGTTTTGTATTAGTTGTTATTCTAATGTTACAAATCTATAATTAGCAGTGTTTTGAAAATTGGACCGGACCGGTCGATTCAACCGGTTGGACCGAAAATCGGTTCTCTTACAGGTTCGGGTGACCTTTCAGAACTGGTAGAGTCAAAAATCGATCAAAAATCGATGAATCGGTTCCAAACCGGGTGAACTGGTCAACCCGACACTGATCCGTACGGTTGACGGTCGCGTCCGACTCCTGAACGGTGAAGTTGTTGTAATTGAAGAACATGGCCGAATTGATGTGGGAGGAGAAAAGGGAGTTGACGTTGTTCTCGTACGCAGTGAGCTTCTTGATCTTGCCAAACTCAATGTGTACAGTGACCTAGACCCAGTTTTTCACCCCAGTTTTTCAATCAGAGCCAACTGGGACGCCGCCAAACACAGCCAATCGAGCAGAAGCGCCGAGACCTTGGCACATGGAGAGGAAGCCGCCGGTGGCAGCTTCCGGCGATGATGGATTTTCCAGGGGTCCTCCTTCTTGCGTTGGCATAGACCATGGTGCAGTCGAAAGCGGAGAATAGTTTGCATCCTAGAATGGCGAAGCTGCCACCGACAAACCCAACGTGCGCGTGATCCACTCATCCACCCCAGTGAGCTCCTTGGTCTTCACCGGTTCACCCAAGTGAGCTTCTTCACGACTTCACCCCAGTTTTTCTTCTCTCCGAGTATCTCAATTCTCAAGGCAAGCAATGTGATTGATTGTGAAGGGGTTGAGAATCAGACTGCAGGCACAGTAAAAAATGGATGACTGCAGCCGCAGATGTATGATTTCAACTTTTCAGTTTTCTCTTCACGGCGTGGCATACGAGTGCCACATATTTTGTTGGGTACCAATGTTCACGAGTGACCACATATTTTCTCTTCCAATTTCGACTTTCACAGGAGAAAGTCGTGAAGTTCATGCCAACTATATATATATTCACTCAATGGTATCCTTTGGTCATTTAATAAATGGTATCTGATAGTATTTTCTCAAAATATATGCTTAAACAGATACTTTTTTCATATCATTTGACATATATATATATATAATTATATATATATATATATAATTATATATATATATATATTTATATTTATATATATATAAATATAAAATATATATTTAATTATATTTTAATTCGACTACGATTTGATTATTAAATTTTAAATTAATATCTCAACTGATTTAATAATCGATTTAATTTTTAAAACCTTGATAATTATAGCTTTTATACAATTAGCACACGTAAAATTTTGTGACAATTCACACACACACAACTTGCTTTTAACACATTCGATGAATATTCTTACAATGATTGACACTTTTTTTTTTTTGGTTGGTTTCTTAAATGATTTTGGTGTATAAAGCTAACCTGTCACGAAGTGCATTATTGAGAGGATGATGAATGAAAACTTTCCACTTGGCAGTGTATTTCGCGTATGCTTCTGCATCAAGACAAATTTCAGAAAGTTGAACCAAGAAGCAAAGCAACTGCATCGGAGATTGAATCGTTGGAATAGACTCATGCACAAATGAAATACCAACAATTTGATTTAGCTTTGATTCCATTAACTAATCATTCCGGGAATAGAAATTTGTGGAACAGCTCAACTGCTCTTGTTTCGTTGACACGTATACTCACATGTAAAATTTCGTGCATTTTCATTTTGTTTATTGCTTTGCTAAGGGACAAGCTTTGAATCGTTAGCAACCAAAAAGAAAAAAAAATGCACTTTTTCAGGTCAGGACAGACTATATATTTGATCCTTATTAGTTTTTTTAATATGACATAAAATTTAATTTTCACTTAAAATATGTATTATCTTAATTAATTAAATCAGCTCTAATTTTATTAATTTTAATTTTTATATGAATTTTTATATTTAAAAAAGTTTAATTTTATTTTGTTATTATTTTAAATTTTTTTACAGCATCATATATTCATATGTTAATGTATCATTTAAAATGTTTGACTTATCAAATAACTGTTACATAATTAAACTTTTTTAATGATATGTCAATTTATTATTAAATAATATTATAAAAAACTTTTATGCTAAAATTGTATTAAAATTATATCCATTAAGAAATATTTGACACAAATATCATGTTCATTTATTATGTATGTAACTACAATATATCTATCAACTTTGAGTGAAGGTGGTAACGAGCTAACCCGGTCCAGTTCGACCCTTGAATTAAATGAGCTAGACTGGGTTGACCTATTTATTAAAAAGGTTAATATTTTATATCATCTTAATCTAACCCTGTTAACTTGGGGTTAATAGGTCGGCCCGTTAACCTGTTAATTTTTTAAATATTTTTAATGATATATCTTATCTCAAATTTTGATCCATTTTTTCATCAAATCCTTAAAATAAGTGGATGTAGAAGAAATTAAATAACATAATTAAGAAAAAATGTTAAAAAGAACAAAAAATATAGAATAAACGGGCTGAGGGTTGACCCGATCCAACTTACTTAACTCATGAGTTAAATGGACTGGATTTTATGATCCGCATTTAAATGAACTTACAAAATATGTATTTCTGACCCTCATGAGTTGTGGGTTAAACAGGTTAGCTTGCGGATTACAACCCGTTTACCCAGCTCTAACTTTGAGTGATAGGAATAATATTAAAGGGAGAAAAATGAGAACTCTAATAACTTCAAGAAAATAGTGAATTAAAAGTTCACCAAAAAAAAAACCAAATTGAATAATAAAACTTTTTTCCTATCGCATCTTTGGTCAAATTAGTAAATATACATTGACCAATAAATGTTGAGTGTAATGGTAATCGAGTTGCATTCCTAAGAGAGGACCAAAGTTCTAATCTTGGGAGGGCCTCCTAGTCATAAGAGTGCCCGAGAGGTTATTCTTATAACAATACCTATGAGGATACTCTAATATGTTATAGATGTTTACTCTATTTGTAATAGTACTCGAGAGGTTAATCTCATAGCAATATCTATGGAATATCTTGATTAAAGACAAAAAAAAAAAACTCATTAAGTAGTATTTTTCTTCTTTTTATGTAGGTTAATATTATTTTTACTTTAGTTTTGAGTCTAATAGTATATTTGGATTTGAGAAAAATGAAGGATGAGGGAGGGAAAGGAAAGACGTATTTAAAAATTTTAGGTTTAGAATGTGTAGAATAATTAAGCCTTTTCTTTCATTTTTTTTTCTCTATTCTTCTCACTTCAAAGATAGCTTAAGAGGCGTGGCAATTTTTAAAGCCAGTTTAAAACAATATAAGATGAAACTAATTACGTAAGTCCATATAAAATATGAACTTGTTCAAAATTAAATTTAGTTTGGTTCAAAACTAGTTTCAAACTTGTTTTAATATTAAACTGAAAAGAAACTTGTTTTAATATGAATGTTATTGGGCATAGAATTAGTTTAGATTTACTTATATTTTACAAAATAAAAATAATATAATTAAATGAAAAAATACAAAAATAATTAAATTTAATTTTATTCGATTGAGATAATAAATTTCCGTTAGATTCTTATAACAAATTAAATTCTATGAGAAAAAGAAAAAGAATAAAGAGAGTTAAGAAAAAATTATAGCAAACAAAAAATAAACTTTGAGTTAGACTTATTAAAGACTAATTTTATTTCAAATTGTTTAAATAAGTATTAATTTTTTAAAATTTAAGTGATAACTTAACACTTTATATTTAAACACTAGTCCCACTGCATAAATATCTGATTTTTTAAAATTGACAAACAACCCCTTATATTTTATGCTATTTGGAAGGCCTTGATAAACAAATGCATCAGTTTTAGTCCAATTCCAAGTATATAATACATACAATGTACGAAGCAAGTCATTGATTCGTTTTTAATATATGCATCCCTTGTGGATGGTGAACTTAATTTTTGGTAACGATGGTAGCACAAATTTAGTTTTTTAAAATCTATCTCTCTTTTTTTTTATAAATATATTAATGTACAAAGGCAACTCTTATATTCTTTCTGTTTTTGAAACAAATGTAGCTCTTTCGTTTGTCAGCGTACAAAAAAAAAAAAAAAATTCAGCTTGCCAGATAGCACAAGCTACAAGATATGTCAACTCAAATTTATATTATTAATTATGATTAGATTAAAAGAAATTTTTTCTTTTTTTAACAGAGTTAAGACGTGGGTTAAGCAATCTAGTCAAATGAAATGGAGTATAAATGTTAAGTAAAATTTGAGTTTAGTAGGAATGGGAAAAAAATAAAACTGAATTAAACAAAATAAAAACCTCTCAAACTAGTTCTCTTTCAATGTAATTTTCTTTTGTGAAAAAGCAGTTTACTTAGTAATTTACTATAATCCTATATAATTAACCATAGTTCGCCAATTTAAACTGCTTTAATTAATTTTTTAAAACAAAAAATTAATGAAAGATACAAATAAAATGTTAAACATGTAGTTTTTTGTTGATGTTTTTCCGATTCGGGTTGGTGAACCGTATAGAAAAATCATTATTTACAAGTTTTAATTAATTTTTTCTTTTAAAATACGATTAATTGGTTTACCAAACGGAAATAACTATTTTTGTTTTTGGGATTGATTTTTTCTTGAGTAATGTTGTACAAGTAAAAAAAGTTATCAAAATTTTTAATAGAATTTAAATAGAATTAATGAGAGTTATTAGATAATATTAAGTGATAGAGATCACTTATTTATTTAAGAGTTAATAAATATATTAAATTATTCTGTTAAAATTTTTGTCAATTTTTTTATTATATAATATTTTTTTTTTCTTGTAGAGTATCTATGTTTCGAACTTATAGCCCATAACATTCTCACTCTAGAGTTTAGTGTCACGTCATAAAACTTTAAGAAAGTGAAGTGAAATTTTTGCAAACATTGGGTTTGGAACAATTAATAGTGGAGATGCTTGAAACTATTTATTTAAAAAATTATATAATTTGAAATGATTTGTAAATTAATTTTTATGCTTAGAACACATGAAAAATAAATTTATTTTATTTTATTTCATTAATTTTATTATAATAGATAAAATGACTAAATTAATAAGATCAAATAATCAAATTCAAATTATTAAAACTAAAATCAAATCAACTCACAATTTAACTAAATTTGAATTAATCTTTATATACACATAACTTAAATTATAAAGTAAACGTCATTTTTAATTATTTATATAAGTATCATTACTTTAATTTTTTTAAAAAATTTAATTCTTAAATTATGAATGTAATATTATTTTAATCATTTCAAAAATTAGTATCAATCTATTTTAATAATTTAAAAACTAAATTAATATTAAAATTTTTTAAAAGACTAAAATAATTATGTCTTATTTCCAAAGGAATCAAATCAATTTTCATTTCGTATCATTCCAAATAAAAAATTTATCCAAACTGATTCTAAATTAATGATCAATTTTATGATTAAAAAAATACTAAAAAATAAACACAAACGAGAAAATGAGAAATAAAGTTAAGCACCTTTAGAGTTACAAATCTTCGTTGTATAGTTAAATGACAAGGACATATAGGACTCTAGAATCTAGATAGGGAGCCTAACGTAACCGACCATATCACAGCTAGCATGGTCTCGTTTCAAAGAGATATGGTTCCGTGCACCCGAACGCAACTTGTCAATTTGTGGACACCCATAACATATAAATACATATTATTAAATTAAATATTATGAGATTACTTAAATATTTTTTTGAAATTAATTCAATATTGTGATAATTTTTTTTAAAAATATTAATATTCAAATTAAATTTTTAAATATTTATTAATTATTAATTTTATTTTTTACTTTAAATATTTATTATAAAAAATAATAATTAATAAATATTTTTTACAAATCATCTTGCATAACCAAAAAAAATTGAGAGATTATTGGGTATAACCAGTTTAAGTCACGTGCCGCATCAATTATCATTCTTATCCATCATAATGTAAGAAAATGATAGTCCACGAAAATAATGTAACATATATTTAATAATATAGTTTCTTATACAAAATATATTTAAAAATTTAAAAGAAAAATAAAATAAAATATTTAATTTTTATAATTTATATTTATTTTTTATTTAATTCTTATAATTATTTTTTTAAATAAATTCTTATAATTTTAAAGATTTTTAATTTAATTTTTTTGTTAAATTATGCATATGTGATAAATAAATATTGATATAAATACTTATGTGGGTAACATTTCATTTGCTGGACATGCATCACTAAAAACATTTAAAATTATGAATATTCGTTTAAAAAAATTATAAAAATAAATTATAAAAATAAATATATAATATAATCTGAGAAAAATTAAAATACATATCAACACCTTTTTCTTTTGTATTTTAGTATGAAAGTTAAAAATAAGAATAATGTTGTATACTTAAAAAAAGGAACCAGAATTATCCAGTTCAAAAAAAAAAGAATTTTTATTTAATTATATTTAAAGGTAATTATTAAATAAAATAAAATAATAAAAATTATTTATATATTTAAAAATTAATAAATATCTCAAAAAAAAATTTAAAAAATAATGTAATTATATAATATTTTTCAAAAAGTCAAAGATTAGAAATTAGATGATTAACACGGAAATCGAGGGCATCTGTACTGACACGTCACGCTACAAATAAGAGACGTGCCGAGATATTTTGAAGGGCAAATTGGGAATGACGGGGAGAGAGCTGTCACCAGCCATGGGTGGCACCCATGACAGCTTTCGCTTTCCTTCATTTTCGTTTTCGTGTAAACAAACGTCAATTTCGAAGCCTCTCGAAATCCAGATTTCTTCGGGTTCCGTGGTGGCCCTATAAATTCTGCTCCCATTCGTAATTTCCTTCTCAGTTCTGATCCTTCGAAGCGTTACTGGGAAGGAGACATTCGAATCGGAGCTCCGAGTAACGACCCACCGCCGTTTCCTTCATTTGAGATCGCCGTCCACGTCGTCGTCGTCGTCGTCGTCGTCGTCTTCCCCCTCTTTCCAAGTTGAAAGTTCGTTTGTTCTGTGACAATTTTGTGCCATCCTTGAATTTTCATTCTGTTCTTTGTGTTTTTGATTGATAATTGTGTTCTCTGTGACCTTCGTTGGATTCTCTTATTATTAGGTAATGTAACTGCTCTTTTGGTTGTTGCATAGGCTGTGTCTTGTTTGGTTTCTGTGAAATGCTTCGGCGAAGGTGAAGAGAATCGTTTGAATTCTTTCATTTTACATTTTCGTTTACTGTTGTGGTGTCTGCGAGATATTACAAAAACATAGTTTGGTATCTGAGTTGTAAACTGTGTGCAATTTTTGAATGTTTGCCTGTTTGTCGTGGTTTTGATTACTTTTTGCTTGCTGTCGTTTAATGTTTTGGACTAAAACGATATTTGCTTTTGATTTTAGAAGCATGAATTTTGTGTATATTTTTACCTTTGGGGAAGTTATGCTATGCTTACCTTTTGTGGAGGATTTCCCTCAGTTGCATGCTAAACCGCACAAAAGTCTCTGCAATGGAACATGCACAGTTGATTGACATGAGCACAAGGGTTCTTGTAGTATAGTAGATTTTCCCAAGACTATGGTTTCATTTAATGAATTGTCGTCGTTATTAGTGAGCAATGGTATCGTTCTATAATTTGTAATATATAATTCTTGGAATAGGCAGTCACAACTGAAAAAGGAGCCTAAACTGTGTCAATCGGGGGTACTGTTCCTTAGGGAACAGTTAATCCCGGCCCTCTAGGCACCCTGCATTGTCAGTTTGCTCTTCTTCATACAAATCACAGGCTTTTAGTGACTTATTTTAACAACGCAGTTTATGTGTTTGCAAATTAATACGAATTGGACACCTTTTTCCCAGTTACATGGATGGGTAAGGTGACATGGTATAGGAATCATCTATATGGGGATCTGTGAGTGGGAAAATTTCAGGAGGCCCGAGGTGGATAAGTGACTTTGTCAATTTAGATAGATTCTATGTAGAAATGTTTTGCAGGAGAATGCAATTTGTATCCGAAGTGGACTACCCAGTTGCTGAAAGCAAACACCGCAAGGGCACTCTGTTCTTTTTTTTTTTTTAAAAGGGAAGAGTGATCAAGAAAGCGCATCTTTTGCTGCCTTACCCATGTCCTTCTGTCTACGATACATTTCTGCGTCTCCTAAGGATATACAATTTGGAACCAGTTTTGATGTTGTTGAAGCTTCTCATGGGATTTCCCTTTTGCATAATTCATGGCAACTATCCATTTGTTTAACCCTTTATGAGCCTCATGTTTGATTGCTTAAGCACTCTTTATCAGTACCAATCTTCCCTTCTTTCCCCTTCCGGCCTTCCTTTTGTCTAGGCTTGGTCAAGTTTCATCTGCTGTTAGAAGAGACAAACCTGCTGCACTTCTGAAATGGATATGGACTTTGGTTTTGAGTATGGATAACCTGGTCCCTCGATTTGTGTGAATGTTCGATCTGGCAATGATGCCATGAAATAGTCGCATGATTCACTGTTAACTGACTTAGATAATGAAGAAAATGTTCTAATTTGATCAAAAGGAATGCACCAAGGTGCGGATGATATGAAGTATTAAGTATTTGCTTTTGGTAAGTTTCAGTTCTTGGAGGAGTCAATGCAGAACTGCCAGGTAGGCTTGTCGTGGACATTAAAATCAACACATTTGCTACATTTTTTATTATTTGGAATGCATTTGATTGAGTGATTTATTGCTTTCAACATAGGTCGGAGTGTCTATTGGTTGGCTCCAGTATAGTTGGATTTGGTTCCGGGAGTTCTTCAAGAAATCAAGTGATCATTCCATGTTTGGTTTCTATTTACTGGTGGAGGCTGTCAAGTACCCCAGTGCTACCTCGTAGTTTTAAGTGGAATTATTGTATGTACAACTTGTTGTGATGTATTCACCTCTTGGAGTAATGCTGATTGGAGCTGCTTAATTCGATTTTGTTGTTGCTGATTTCAATTGGTCTGCGGCGGTGTAGAAGAAAGCAACAGTGCATTCGGTGTTTACCTGGCTTGATGGGGTGACTAAATATGCCTTAAGATGTTTTAGGATTATTTCTAAATATGTTCCTACATGCAGGTCTCTAAGCTTACTGCTTGCTTCTAGATAGTTAGTGATCTTCTCTGAAGATAGCTAGTATCATGGGAGAGGTGGCAGTAATGCACTCTGAGCCTCTGCAGTTTGAGTGCAATGACATGAAGCATATGAGTGAGAAAGATGTATATACTCCGCAATCAAATGCAGAGCACATGCCAGTAGAAGACTCAAGTCAATCAACAGATCACAAAAAGATCAATGAATTGCGAGAGAAAGGATATATGCAGTATGGGTAAAGTTCTCAATCATATACTCTTTTCCACTATTTAAGTTGTTGCATTCCCTGTTCTTTTGTTAAAACAATAGGCTTTCTCTGCAGATGTCAACATTATCGGAGAAGATGCCATATCAGGGCTCCTTGTTGCAATGAGATTTTTGATTGCCGCCATTGTCACAATGAGGCGAAAGTGAGTAAATTCCCCAAACTAGTACTTCATTCTAGTTGTATGTTTCAAATATTATAGCTATCGTTGTTGCCATAAATGATAAAATTCCATGTAATCTCATATTTCGAGTCAATCTTCTTAGAGAATCCTTCCCCTAATTGGCTGTCTTTCTTTGATTGCGTTTAACCTACACAATGAGGCGAAAGTGAGTAAATTCCCAAGCTAGTATTTCATGGTAGTTGTACATTTCAAATATTTTATCTATACTTGTTGCTATTTGCTATAATGATAAGTTTCCATCTTATTTCACATTTCAAGACATTCTTCTTAGAGAATCCTTCCCCTATAAGCACTGTCTTTCTTTGAGTTCTTTTAACCTACACAATCAGGTGAAAGTAAGTAAATTCCCCAATTAATATTTTGTGGTAGTTGTATGTTTCAAATACTTTGCGGTTGTTGCAATAAATGATAAGGTTCCATCGTATGTCATATTCAAGACAATCAGATTAGAGAGTCCTTCCCCTAATCAGTACTGTCTTTCTTTGATTGCGTGTAATCTAGACAATATGTATAAGACCATCAAAATAGTCTAATTTTAATCTTCATTGGTTCTATTAGTTTTGGCCTTTTATTTCGGGAATTCTTTGTTTTTCCATCCTCACAGTCCCCATGTGATCTATCTCATATCTACTTGAATTTTAGTTCAGAAGTATTTATATTTCCTTCCTCCCCTTCACTGCACTCCCCTAGTAGACAAGGTTGTGTACTTTTTGTTGAACTATTTTGAGAAGCAGGTATTAGTGAGTTGCTTAAATTGATAGAAAAGCAAATGTCAGTTGATTCAACCTACTGCTGTTTTGAGGTTTTAATGACTCATCACCTAATAATAGGACCTCAATATGCTCCATGCAAACCAGACTCAGATTACTTATGACTTAGAATGTGGAATGAAATGGTGTCGTTATGTTTAATTCTTATGTTGTAGCATTCCTTTTAGTTTTGGGGGGACTTACTTTTATTATCCTGTTGTTTTACAGAATGATATCAACATTGATCAGAAGCATAGACATGACATTCCCCGCCATCAAGTCAAACAGGTATGCTCATTTATTTGGACATTTGCCCTTCTGTTATTTCACTGTCATTGAATTCTTTATTGTTAATTAATAACTTTGACTTATTCAGGTGATATGTTCACTTTGTGGGACTGAACAAGAGGTGAGTTTAAATTTTCTTCACTATCTTTGTTAGTACTTTTCCATTGTGATATGCAAATTATAAGGGAAGATGTAAATACTAGTTTGAGATGAATCAAATCTTTATTATTTCTCAAATAAGAAACAAAAGCCCTCTGTGTGTGAATGTGTACACCCACACACACACATAAAAGAAACAAAAAGATGCATTTGTTAAGGGGAATTTTAAAGCTTATTACTTTATGAAGGTTCTTCCAGATGTTTTGGTGCAAATATTTACTAGTTTTATGACTTTCATCTAAAATATTGACCAGGTAATATGAAGCTTGAAACAACTGAATTAATCCCTTCTTATAGACTGCATTATTAAACAAGTCATCCATTACAAATGCTGAAATTTTGTCATTTACAATCTGTATTGAACATTTGAAGTCAAGTTTTTCTTGTGCTGATTTGTACTGCTTCCAGGTCCAGCAAAACTGTATTAATTGTGGTGTTTGTATGGGCAAGTACTTCTGTGAGACATGCAAGCTCTTTGATGATGATGTAAGTAGTTAATCTTGGAACTGAGGATTTTTTCTTTTCATGTTTTATGTCTATTTCTTTATTCTGTTGTTGATAAAATTGTTGGTATATTCGGTGAGTTGAGCATAAGCCAGTGAGTATTCTCTCTAACTGTAGCATGTAGTTTAGTGATGGAATGATTATAAGAAATTTTAAATCGTGCTTGTTTCCTAGTGATATTGTGCTATGTAGTATGTTCTGTTGCAGGTTTTGGAGTGGTAGTTTAGTTATGCAGCTTTCCAAGTGGTATTGTGTTACTATCATATTTCTTTTATGTGTTGCAGATATCTAAGCAGCAGTACCATTGCAGTGGCTGTGGGATTTGCAGGTATGAACTGCTAATCTAGTTACTTGATCTGAACTATGAAGGCCTCTATCATTTTAGGAACTTGTGTGAAAATGGAAGTGCAATGCTATATTTATCCTTTCCTAGTCTCAGGAGACCATACCTCTTGTACTTTTTCTACTTTTGCATTTGGCTCTAATATCACATTTTTATCTAGTATATTTAGGAGCTTTAGTGTATTTTGCTTTCTTAGATTGACTGTGCTTTATATAAAAATTCAGACTGATTGATTCTGATATGTTTTGGCACAGAACCGGAGGACGTGAGAATTTTTTCCATTGCTACAAGTGTGGTAAGTAAATATTTTTCATTCC
This sequence comes from Castanospermum australe, assembly GCA_019955255.1. Taxonomy (NCBI): domain Eukaryota; kingdom Viridiplantae; phylum Streptophyta; class Magnoliopsida; order Fabales; family Fabaceae; genus Castanospermum; species Castanospermum australe. The sequence goes on along the minus strand of NSJW01000337.1, from coordinate 298,506 downwards.
TATGCTTTTTAGTAAGTAGCAATGTGATTATTTAAAAATGTCCTCGCTATTTGATAATTGCATTCATGATTTCTTTGCATAGGTTGTTGCTATTCAACTCTGCTGAAAAACAGTCATCCTTGCGTGGAAGGAGCAATGCATCATGATTGTCCCGTTTGCTTTGAGGTAACATTTTACAACTTCCATTGATGCATAATGATTTCTTCTACCAGTCGGTTGAATTGCTGGAGGCTGATTCAAGCACACCAAAATTGGTGATTGCAGTACTTATTTGAATCCAGAAATGATGTCACTGTTATGCCTTGTGGACATACAATCCATAAGAGCTGCCTGAATGAAATGAGAGAACATTTCCAGTGAGTGTCACACAGCTCCTCTTGTTTCCTTACTTCTCCATCTACCTCAAAATGTCCTTATCCTTGTATTTGATTCTACATCAGGTATGCATGCCCTCTCTGCTCAAAGTCAGTTTGTGATATGTCAAAGGTTTGGGAGAAATTTGACATGGAGATTGCTGCTACCCCAATGCCTGAACCATATCAAAATAAAATGGTCAGTGGTCCATTTTTCCTATCTGATGATTTTGGGTATTATATGTGTTCATGCTAAACATTCAATAGCAATATCTAAGCCCTTGAATTTGTTCATGTCCTGTTGTGGCTATGTAAGTGAACGATGGGAGAGAGAAGGTTGTGTGGTGAATTAGTGGTTGACCTATATTTTATGCATTTGCCTTCTTCTGCATTTTTGCTTAGACCTGTTATTTTTGTTGCAAGTTAAATCCAATACAAGAAGCCTGCTGATGATTAGGGACTAACGGTAGTACTCTCAACAGGTTTGGATCTTGTGCAATGATTGCGGTAAAACTTGTCACGTCAAGTTTCATTTTGTGGCTCAAAAATGCTTGAACTGCAAATCCTACAACACGCGACAAACAAGAGGCTGAGCAAAGTGGCAATGGTTACTTGGTTTCATTTAGCCTGCGTTGGATTTCCCTTGATATTCATGTGAAAGCAGTGGCAGTCCAAGTGCGTCCTTCTTTGGGTACGATACGAGGGAGTGCACTGGTGGGAATCTCAACCGCAAGCTGAGCCACATCCAAGGGGAGAGAAACAATGGTTCGTCGGGGAGTAAATAACGTTGGGTCAGCTAATGTAATTTGTCATGTTGGTGGGTTTCAGGCTGGGGCCACTAGTTGCAATCGCCCTTAGTGTTGGTGATCAGGTGGTAATATTTTGAATAATGTAAACTTGCAATTTAGCTTTGTGAAATGGTATGTTTGTTATTCCTGTGTGGGTCATCCCATTTACATGCTTGTGCCTATTTTATTTAAGATTAACTAATTAAATTGGTTCCTTAGAAATTTTATCATATTCTTGATATTATTTTGTTATTTAAGTTCATTTTTATTTAAGAATTAATATGATTAATTTTTAAATTTTTAAAAAATTAATTTAAATTATGAAATAATTTATTAAGAATTATAAATAAAATTAAAAGTTTTTATGAATTAATGTGAAATTGATAAAATGTTTTGACAATTAATTTCATAATTTAGTTTTAATTTAACGAAAACGGCTGGCTTTATCCAAACAAAGGCAAAGCTGCCTGAAGACAAATTTTTGTATTATTATGGAATGGTATTTTTTTATTTTATATAAATAAATATAAGTATATAAAAATAATGATAAATTTAATAGTATATATTTACTTATTTTATATTTATTTATAAGAAATAAAAAAATATTTATTTCAAAAGTGTATAAGAATTTTTGGCTACATGATGAGATATAGCTGAACAAACCTTGGATTGTGTTCCTGGATATAATAACCACCTGCTTTGGAATGAGTGCCACGGAATGAATCAAATGAGAATTGCTATTCAGCACAGGAAAAACACCAAGTGAAAGAACGTATGTAAAAATTTGGTGGGCCATGACACGAGAAAGTACGACACACGCAATAGTGTTGGATTCTCAATTTCCATTTTCCACAGTATCTTGGGGGGAATTCATGCTTCCTCTATAAATTCAGTTCTTCGATGAGGAATTATAGTTCGTGCCTGAGTTTTGACATCTGAATTAGGAAATTCATGTACATTGCGTAATCGTGATTATTTTTATTTTCAGAATGGTTAGCACTGCGATACTTCACGATTACATAGATAAATACAAGGGAATGTGATGGGGATTAGTGGAATTGAATTGTTTAGTGGGAATGTTTTGTGGGAAGGACGAAAAGAGCCCATCACCTGATTCAAAAGAAAATTTTATTGAGATTGAGGAAGCTGAGTATTACATTGATTAGTGGGTATCTATTGTTATGGATGACAAGTATCTTGGGGTTTGCTCAAGGACATTTTTAAAAGATCTTCCTCTATAAATATTAGATTGAGACGTGTTTAAATTTTGAAATAATTTTTCATAACTTCCTATATCATTTTAATTGACAATTTTATCTATATTTTAATTTTTAAAAAATTGTATAGTAATGATATTTTTGGAAAATAGGAAATTGGATATTAAAAAATGAAATTCCTTATACAGATATAGATTATAAATTAGAGATTATAGTAGTACCAAAAAAATTTATATAAATTAAAATAAAAAATGCAAATTCAGAGATACTTTAGTACCTCTCAATTTGCTAGTACTATATATAAAGGGAATACTATATTTTGTTATATAATTATTTGTTTTCTTAAAGTACCATTGTTATACAAATTTCTAAAAACTAAACTAAGGATAAAAATATCAACTAAAATTATGAGAATTTATTTTCAAAATTTAAACATATTTAAAGGTTATAGAAAATTATTTTCATTTTCTTTCAAATAATTCTTATAAATACAATAATTAAATAACTAATTATTTTAAAAATTAATTATATTAGTAACAAAAAATAATTATATAAATCAAAATAAATAAAAAATGCCTCTCAATTTGCTAGTTTCTATATAATGAAAGCTCAAATTTATTTACAAAAATGAGGCTTGGCATTTTAAGGTTTGAACACATGTTAGATTCAGCGAATAAGGCAGCTCATTCCACAACCTTGATTGTCAAATCCAGATTGATTTATGGTTTTCTTAGAATGATTAAGAGATTTGTATGCAAAATTTGATTGTAAGGACCAATTTTAATAACTTAAAATTTGACAAAAAAGAATAAAATTAATTTTTAAAAGACTAAATTAATAAATAAAATATTTTTTAGAAATTAAAAATATATTTTAGACTAAATCAACAGAATTTGGCTACCAAATCACAAAATGTACAAATACAAACACAACTTTATTTTAAACAACAAGGCAAATAATTTAAAATTTATAAATATATGTTAATTTTTTTTGGTACATCTATAAATATATTTTAATTAAATGAATGGAAGTATTATCCCATTTATCAAAACAATAAGGCTAAGAAAAATAGAAAAAGATCATCACGTAAAAGAAAAATAAGTTTACATCAGAGTAGAAGAGAAAGGTTTTCTAGAAAGATATTCTCACAATCTAGTGTATCTATTTTCAAACGGCAAACAAATTTCCCCGTTACCGTCTCAACAGGTCAAGTTACCGTTGGAAGCTCGTCGCCTCCTATTTATAGGTCTCAGCGTTCAAATTCAAAGACCAGAGATTGGAGAACCGAAGAGAAGGCCAAAGAAACTCGTCTGAGAAAGTGTTCTCTCCGGCGATTTTTGTAAGTTTTCGTTTTTCCTTTTTAGTTCTCTTTCACACCATTGACGAATTATTTCTTGTTTACTTGGATGAATGTTTCTTGTTTAAATTGATAATTGGGTGTGATTGATGTGAAATTGAAGGTTTATTTTTTGGAAGCCTGGGCAGAAGAAGTGAGATTTTCGGACTTGGAAACCCTGGGCGGCTTCTTTGAATGAGAATTTTGGTGTTGAAAGATGATTTAGGAATTTGTTGATTTTTAATTGAATTCTGCCTCCAATTTTCTAATTCTTTAGGGTGAAAAGAGGGTGAGAATTTTCTGTTGATTTTCGGTTGTATTCTGCTTCCAATTCTCAACTATCCAGATGAAAGTTTCTGGGTAACGGGTTGCTGCGTTTCCTAAGCTGGGAAACTGGGCAAGGTGGAGATTCTGAATTTTTGGTCAATCTTGGTTTGTTCGAATGCCCAGTGACCCTTTTCAAAACCCCCTAATAATTTGGCATCGACACAGTATATTATTTGATTCTGCTTTCTCTATGTCTTCAATGATGTTTATATAATCTGATTTGCTTTATCTCTTAGGGTTTCCATGTTACAGCTGTCTCTTGCTTTTTGTCTCTTGTCACGTTCTTTTTCATACTCTGTTTTTGGTGTAATGGATTTTTGGAATTCAGCTGTGGTTTTGAATTCAGATTCTTTTGGCTATGAACAGACACTGTTATGTTTCTTTTTAGTGTTCTTGGTGGAGAATTTACTAGATACGGTTCTCGGAGTCGGTTCTCTTTCCCTTTGTGCGTCTTTTTTTCCCTAAGCAACTACCCTTTGTCTGTCTAGAAAAATTAACCCCAAGATTCTTCAGGCCATGACCAAAATTTGTTAACCAGTCTGCCACGTTGTTGCCTTCCCCATAACTATTGAATGTTAGAAATGTGTCTCATGTTTAATGGAAATTAAGTATAATTTAATTAAAACATATTAAAAGGCTAAAAGGTTAATTAGTTGTAAGTTAAGGGAGGTTATGAAAAGGATAATTAAGTAATTGCTTGATGGGAGCAATTATCTGATGATTGTGGGACACATGTTATCCTAGTGATAACTGATGGTTTTGAAATTCGAAAGAAACCGATAACTGATGGTGCTATATGATGATTTTGAATTTTAAATTAAACCTCCATATATTCAGTCTCTACCCATAAGGATACGCCAACAGTTTATTTCCATCAGAAAGTGAAAAGAGCAAGCAAAAAAGGGGAAGGGACCGATAAATATTCAACAATCAAGAAGGCTTTCAGATCTGAAGTTTATTCTGCATCATGGATAAAGGTTAGTACCATTTATTGATTTGATTTTAATGTATGTGAAAATCATGAATTCCTAATATCCTATTTGTGTTCTAGTATGATAAACTATAATGTAAAAGACACAAATTTATGTTTACATGTGGTATCAGAGCTGAGGTTTAGGAATTCATGTTTTTTTATGTATGATAAATTTTTAAATCATTCTCACAAAATGAACATGAAAGAGAAAGATCTGAAAACTCCAGATCTGAAAAAAAAAAAAAAACTAGTTCCCTTCGAAACCCCTATGCTTTCCGTCAGAATTCCGGCATCTCCTCCGCTTTTCGGCGGCCTGTTCCTGCTCTTCTCCTCAACGATCGGCCACGGTTCCTCTGGATCCACCATCAACTCCCGTCAGAAAATGAGATCTGGCTGAAACCAGAAGGATCGGTTGAAGGACGACCTGTACTGCGAAAGAAGGGGTTCTTGCCATTGTTGGAGCCCAGCATGAGGTACGGCGGTGGAGACGGAAGGAACGGATTCGGGGTTTTGGGCTCAACGGACCACGTGCGACACAGATCTCGGACTCGCAGATCTCCCGTTTCCGTTTGGGGATTTCATATCATTGTCAGAGCCCAGCATGAGGTACGGCAGCGGAGACGGAAGGAACGAATTCGGGGTTTTGGGCTCGACGGACCACGTGTGACACAGATCTCGGACTCGCAGATCTCCTGTTTCTGTTTAGGGATTTCATATCGCTGTCGAGACCTATTGATACTGCTGTCGCTGCAACCGTGGTGTGGAAGGGTTGCTGCCGTCCAAGAAGAAACCGGATCTGACGCAACTTCTGGGGCTGGGGTTCCGGCTGGGAGTCGGGATCTATATTGCGAGGGTTTCGTTTGGGTCCTGGCCGGTGGTGGTAGCTTGGCTCGAAGGGATGATTGACCGGACTGTGATGGTTCTGGCGCCGCCGAAGGGATGACGACTGGACTGTGATGGTTCTGGCGCCGCCGCAGGGATGGACCGGAGATGATAACCGGAGGTGGCGACCGGAGATGGACGGTTCGTGTTCATGATGTTGATGAGATTCAAAAAAAAAAAGGGAGGAAATTTGAATGTGAAATTTCAATCCAATAATTGTTTAGAAAATATTTTTGTTTGGAATTAAGTATAGTGGATTTGTTAGTCACCAAAGTGGCCAAATCCTTATGAATTATTTTAATTCTGAACATTATGATTGTGTTTCAATTATCCATAATTTTGATGCTATAAATAACATGAAAATTATTATTTTTATTATGGGTAAATTGAAGTTCATTATTATAAGGCAGTTGAGGATCAACCCAAAGGTTGATTACTTGTCTTTATAATAAATGAGCATGAATGTTGGTGATATGAATATACTATTAGTTATATTTATATATCCAAAGATAATAAATATTTCTAGTTAGTGTATACATCATTGCCAAATTATGTGAAATTACTATTAGTGTATATATCAGTATGCATTGTATGAAATGTATCTGAATCTATGAAGCATGTTGATGTGTATGTATGTATAACTCAAAGTATTAATGTTGTGGAAGAGCTCTCCCAAACTACTGATAAGTGTCTTGCTGGGACACTATTGAGTACATTGACCACCATGAAATTTGATGGTTATCGTACAATGTATGAGCATGTTATGACGAATATTACAGCAAGACTAAAGTCATTGGAGATGGATGTGCATGAAAATTTCCTGGTGCAGTTCATCCTGAACTCATTACCGGCTGAGTATGGTCCTTCCAAATGAACTATAATACCATGAAGGATAAATGGAATGTGCATGAATTGCACAGTATGTTGGTTCAGGAAGAGACTAGACTCAAGAACCAGGGAATTCATTCCATCAATTATGTAAAAGGTCAAGGAGTTAAAAAAAAAAGTTTCAAGAAACATGAGAAGAAAGGAGGAGGACCTCTGAAGGTTTCTTCTTCTAAAATTCACAAGAAATGGAAACAAATGTCATTTCTGTAAAAAGGTTGGACACTTCCAAAAGGGTTGCTCGAAACGTAAGGTTTGGTTCGAAAAGAAAGGTAAGCCTAGTGCTTATGTATGTTATGAATCAAACCTAACTGAAGTTCCTTATAACACTTGGTGGATTGATTATGGGTGTACTACTCATATTTCTAATATATTGCAGGGATTTCTTACAACCTAGACCACAAAGCCAAATGAAAAGTTTGTCTTCATGGGCAATGGAATGAAAGCTCCAGTGGAAGCTGTCGGGACTTATCGTTTAATCCTTGACACTGGATATCATTTAGATTTATTGAAAACTTTGTATGTACCTAGTAAAAGTAGGAATTTAGTTTCAATTTCTAAACTTGATAAGGCTGAATATTCCTTTAGATTTGGTAGTGGTTGTTTCAGTTTGTACAAGCACAATCATTTGATTGGCAATGGTACCTTATGTGATGGATTATATAAATTATGTCTTGATAATCTATATGCTGAAACACTTATGACCTTGCATAATAACGTTGGTACTAAACGTGCCTTAATAAATGAATGTTCTGCTTACTTGTGGCATAAACGTTTGGGACATATTTCCAAAGAAAGAATGGACAGATTGGTAAAGAATAAAATCCTTCCGGATTTAGATTTTACTGATCTAAATGTATGTGTGGATTATATTAAAAGGTAAACAAACAAAACACACAAAGAAAGGAGCCACAAGAAGCACTCAGCTTCTTGAAATTATACACACTGATGTATGTGGGCCTTTTGATGTTAACGCTTTCAATAAAGAAAGATACTTTATCACCTTCATTGATGATTATTCACGTTATGGTTATGTCTATTTGCTACATGATAAATCTCAGGCTGTAAATGCTTTGGAGATTTACATTGATGAAGTTGAAAAGCAATTAGACAGAAAGATGAAAATTGTCAGATCTGATAGGGATGGAGAGTATTATGGAAGGTATGATGAAAGCAGGACAACATCCAGGTCCATTTGCTAAATTCCTTGAAAAGAAAGGCATATGTGCTCAATACCACAATGCCAGGTACACCACAACAAAATGGTGTGTCAGAAAGGCGTAATAAGACCTTGTTAGATATGGTTAGGAGTATGTTAAGTAATTCATCTTTACCTATTTCGTTGTGGACTTATGCTCTTAAAACTACCATGTATATGTTGAATAGGGTTCCTAGTAAGGTAGTTCCAAGACTCCTTTTGAACTGTGGACTGGAAGGAAACCTAGTCTAAGGTACCTGTATGTTTGGGGTTACTAGGCAGAAGTTAGATACTATAATCCACAAGAAAAGAAACTGGATGCAAGAACAATCAGTGGATATTTCATTGGTTATCCAGAAAAATCGAAAGGGTATAGATTTTATTGTCCTAATCATACTACAAGGATTATTGAAACTGGAAATGCTAGGTTTATTGAGAATGGTGAAGTAAGTAGGAGTGAAAAACACCACGTAAAGTGGAGATTCAAGAATTGAGAGTACAAGTTCCCTTGACTTGTGTCTCTAATAAAGTTGTTGTTCCTCATGTTGTTTGTACCGATTAATAATAATGAAAGAACAACAAATAAATGATCCTACTACTCACAATGAAATTATAGTAAATGAACCGAATGAACCCATAGTAGAAAAACCACAACAAATAGTATTAAGAAGATCTCAAAGAGAAAGGAGATCCGCTATTCTAATGACTATGTGGTATATCTACAAGAGTCTGAATTTGACTTGGAATGGAAGATGATCCAGTTACGTTTTCACAAGCCATGAATAGTAACAATGGTGAAAAATGGTTAGATGCCATGAAAGAAGAGTTTGAAATCTATGGAACAGAATGATGTTTGGGACCTTGTTGAGTTACCAGAAGGTTGTAAGAGAGTTGGATGTAAATGGGTCTTTAAGACCAAACGTGATTCTCATAGTAACTTAGAACGTTATAAGGCGAGACTAGTTGCAAAAGGATTCACTCAGAAAGAAGGCATAGACTATAAGGAGACCTTTTCACCGGTATCCAAGAAAGATTCTTTAAGAATCATTATGGCATTGGTGGCTCATTATGATTTAGAGTTACACCAAATGGATGTGAAAACTACCTTTCTAAATGAGAATTTAGAGGAAGATGTGTACATGGACCAACCAATGGGGTTCATAAAAAAAAAGAAAAGAGTACATGGTGTGCAAACTTAAGAAATCAATATACGGACTTAAACAAACTTCATGACAATGGTACCTTAAGTTTAACGATATCGTTGTTTCCTTTGGATTTAAAGAAAACACCGTCGATTGGTGTATATAATCTAAAGGTCAGTGGGGAGCAAGTTTATATTTTTTGATTCTGTATGTTGATGACATCTTACTTGCAACTAATAATCTTAGTCTTCTGAGTGAGATTAAGATATTTCTCTCTAGTAACTTTGAAATGAAAGATATGGGTGAGGCAAACCTATGTGATTGGGATAGAGATATTCCGTAACAGATCACAAGGATTGTTAGGCTTGTCTCAGAAAAGCATATATTAATAAAAGTTTTTAGAGAGATTTGGAATGGAAAAGTGCTAATCATCTCCGGTTTCAATTCATAAATGAGACAAATTTAGTCTCATGTAATGTTCCTAAGAATAATTTGGAACGGAAAGAAATGGAAGCAATTCCATATGCATCGCTTGTTGGGAGCTTAATGTATGCTCAGACTTGTACGAGACCATATATCAGTTTTGCAAGTTGGAATGTTAGGAAGATATCAGAGTAGTCCTGGTATGGATCATTGGAAAGCTGCAAAGAAAGTTATGAGATATTTGCAAGGAACAAAGAATCACATACTTTACTTATAGGAAATCCAACAACCTTGAGGTCATTGGATATTCAGATTCAGACTTTGCCGGATGTGTGGACACAAGGAAAATCCACTTTTGGCTATTTGTATCTTTTAGCTGGAGGAGCTATATCATGGAAAGGTGCGAAGCAGTCTGTAATTGCTGCATCCACTATGGAAGCTGAATTTGTGGCATGCTTTGAGGCCATGGTTCAGGCTAAATGGCTACAGAATTTTATTTCAGTGCTTGGATTGGTCGACAGTATTGATAGGTCGCTGAAAATTTATTGTGACAATTCCGCAGCAGTCTTCTTTTCTAAAAATGACAAGTATTCCAAAGGTACTTAGCATATGGAGTTGAAATACTTTGCGTTAAAGAAAGACGGTTCAGAAACATAGAGTGTCAGTAGAGCATGTTAACACCGATCTTATGATAGCTGATCCCTTGACGAAGAGGATTACCGCCCAAAACATTTACTTGGTCATGTGTATAGTATAGGGCATTATGTCAGCTAATGACTGTTGATCATTATTGTAATTATGACTATTGACGCTATGAGCTCATTAATATATAAGTTTCTGAATTTTTCCTGTTTTCAAATTTATGTATACATGCATGTATGAATGATGATGTTGAAATACAGGATTTGTCTCTAATGAAGACATTATTGTTTGCTATGGGACATAATGTATACTTCTATTAAAGTATCATATTAGGGAGAAAGCTAATATAGTGGTACATGGAAGGAACTATACCGATTTGATAGTGTAGAAACCGCCACGACTCTTGTTGGTTTTATTCCTAATTATGAATTATGATGCATCTAATGTATGAAACCTTTAACCGAATTTTATGCGCATTAAAGTTAATGTTTTTATTAAATCATGTAAATGACATTTACCACATGAGCCAAGTAGGAGAATGTTAGAAATGTGTCTCATGTTTAATGAGAATTAAGTATGATTTAATTAAAATATATTAAGGGCTAAAGGTTAATTAGTTGTAAGTTAAGGGAGGTTATGAAAAAGGATAATTAAGTAATAATTAAGTAATTGCTTGATGGGAGCAATTATCTGATGATTGTGGGATGTTATCCTAGTGATAACTGATGGTTTTGAAATTCGAAAGAAACCGATAACTGATGGTGCTATCTGATGGTTTTTGAATTTCAAATTAAATCCCCATATATTCAGTCTCTACCCATAAGGATACACCAACAGTTTATTTTCCATCAAAAAGTGAAAGCGTAAGCAAGAAAGGGAATGGACTGATAAATTTTCAACAATTAAGAAGGCTTTCAGATCTGAAGTTTATTCCGCATCATGGATAAAGGTTAGTACCATTTATTGATTTGATTTTAATGTGTGTGAAAGCCATAAATTCCTAAGATCCTATTTGTATTCTAGTATGATGAACCATAATGTAAAGGATACAAATTTATGTTTACATTGGATACTCTAACAGTCCAGTTCCTCTCCAGTAGAGCACGGATAGAGGAGATCAACACTAAGCAGGGATGGGTAGGAACGTAACCTTTGCGAACTAGTTCCACTGCCACTAACGAATCCGCTTCTAGCCAAAGCCTGGTGAACTTTTTCTCCCAAGCAATTTCCAGAGCTGTCAACAAACCCTAAAGTTCTGCGACCAGTACACTCGAGTATTCAATATTTCTTGAGAAACCACATATCCAGCTGCCAGTACTATACAGGATCCATACACATTGCACTTGATCCAGCCTTCATTCAGGAAACTCCAACCGATGGCTTCTTGCTTGTACGTGTGCCCATGGAGAGTCTTATGCAAGGTAGAAACCACCAGAGAGTTAAAACTCCTCCACCTTATGATTAACTAGGTAGAAAATATAGCCGACACTACCATCCCCTACACCGAAGATCAACTGGTTTCGATTGAGCCAGACAGCCCAAATCATAACACCGAATGCAAGTGGCCATGAACCATTCTCTTCTCTGCCCATAGATTTAGATAGACTAACCCGAATCCAGTCGTTAACGTCCAAACTGAAGAAGAGGTTCCAGTAGAGTGGAGCCACCAATCTGAGCCAGAGATTATGTATTCTGGTGCAGTCCCTAAGTGCATGGACTGCCAGAGATTATGTATTCTGAGCTAGAGACCAACCCGGATCCAGTCGTTACCGTCCAAACTGAAGAGGAGGTTCAGTAGCGTGGAGCCACCAATCTGAGCCAGAGATTATGTATTTTGGTGTAGTCCCTAAGTGCATGGACTGCCAGAGATTATGTATTCTGAGCCAGAGACCAACCCGAATCCAGTCGTTAACGTCCAAACTGAAGAGGAGGTTCCAGTAGCGTGGAGCCACCAATCTGAGCCAGAGATTATGTATTCTGGTGCAGTCCCTAAGTGCATGGACTGCAGATTCGGACCGTATCCCACATCTTGGACATACTGGGCTTCGAGCAATATGACGATGGTATTGCTTCTGATTCGTAAGGACATCATTCTTTAAAAGAAGCCACAAGAAGCACCTTATCCTTTTCGGTCCCGGCCACCTCCAGACTAACTTCCAGATTCTGCTAGGACGATCTCAAGAGTTGGAGTTCTAAAGGGACGATACAAATGTTACTTACGTAGTATAAATCCAAAAGAAGACTAAGGTCTTTTAAGAAGTAGAGTCTTAAAAGGAAAAACAAATGTTTCTTAAGAGGCATAAGCTAAAAAGAAGAATAAAGTTTTCCTAGAAGTAGAGTCTTAAAAAGATACAAATGTTGTTTAAGAGGAATAACTAAAGTTTTTTAAGAGGTAAAGTATTAAAAGGAGACAAACTTGCCTAAGGCATAAATCTAAAAAGGAAACAAAAGTTCTTCAAGAGGTAGAGTTTCAATAAGGGACAAACTTAAGAGACATAAATCCAAGAGAATACTAAAGTTCTCTAAGAGGTAAAACTCAAAAAGGAGATAAACATTACCTAAGAGATATAAATTAAAAGGAGTTTCCATAAGAGACAAACGTTGCCTAAGAGGTATAAATCCAAGAGGTAAAACCCAAAAATGAGATAAACGTTCATAAACTCAAAAGGATACTAAGGTTTTTCAAGAGCCACGTCTCAATAGGAGACAAATGTTACCTAAGAGAACTAAATTTTAAAGGATACTAATGTCATTATCTAAGAAGTAATACTAATGTCTTTCAAGAGGTAGTAGAGTTTCGATAGGAGACAAACGTTATCTAAGAGGCATGAATCCAAGAGAATATTAAACTCAAAAAGGTTCATAAACTCAAAAGGAGACTAAGGTCGTACAAGAGATAGAGTCTCAATAGGAGACAAATGTTACCTAAGAGAACTAAATTTAAGAGGATACTAATGTCATCCTCCAAGAAGTAATATTCAAGAAGGAGACTATTAGAATATGTAAAGAATCAATTAGGATCATGTTAGAATATGTAAAGAATCAATTAGGATCAATATTTAGGATCATGTTAGAATCATATAAATTATGTAATAGGATCATTGCATTATTTCCTTTTTATTGTACATTAATTACCCAAGTATTATAAAATATGATACAGAGGACAGTGTAATTTCACTGACTCATTCTCACAAACTAAGAGCTTCTGTGATCCTTTCTCCTCTCAACATGGTATCTAGAGCCTAGGGATAGAAACCTAAATTTTTTTTTTCTGGTTTCCTTGCTGTTAGCACTATTTTTCTCTTTCTTCCTACGGTTTCCATTTCAGATCTACGCATCTGAGGTGTGTTTCTCCGACAATCGACCCGACCATGACGTGCGTCTTCCCGAACCTGTCCCATCCCCGGAGCCGCGCCGTTATCGGAGTTCCGACGCGTCGCCACACGCTGGTCACCGAAATTTGTCCAGTATATGTTTTCAGCACGCGTGAAAGTATTTTTTGTCCTCTTTTCGGTTGCTGTTTCTCCTGACTACTTCTCTGTGTGTTTTTCGGCTAGATCCAGCCCTATCCACGAGGTTCGTGATCTTCTAGTGGGTGTTTGGCTTCCCCATCTCCGCGAACTGCGTCTACTATCGTCATTTTTGGGTCTTCCACTCTCAACTCAGGTTCTTGTTTTCTGGGTTTCTTGAAGTTCTGTGCCCATCATGTCCACATCTAGTTTACACCTTCCTTCACTGGAAAGTCGAGTATTTTCAGTTCTGTAATTCTGAGATCTTTAATCATCACTACTGAACCATTTAATGGTTCCAATTATCTGTATTGAGTTCTGGCAATTGAACTCTGGTTAAAAGGTCAAAGATTTTCTTATCATCTAACAAAGAAATTATCTAATATTCCTACGGCTGATCGAGGAGGCAATTGATGCTCAACTTTGCAGTCTCCTTTGTAATAACATTGATCGTGAGATTCTTCCTTTTTTTGGACCATATCAGACTTGTCATGAGGTGTGGACTAAAGCCAAATTGCTGTACACTAATGATATTCAGCGCTTCTATGGTGTTATCTCGGATATTCTTAATATTCGCAAACAAGATCAATCAATGTCCAGCTATTTGGGTCATATTCAGAGTGTTCGTACTAAAGTCACTGAACTTCTCCCTATCACTGTTGATATTGCAACGTAAGAAACCAACTATGACAAGTTGTTCATGCCATGCTTCTCACATTACCTGGTTTGCCACCTGAGCTCGACTCTGTCCGTGAACAACTATTGGTTAGTGTTTCTATTGCCTCTATGGAGGAGTGTCTTTGCTCGGCTACTTCGAGTTACTCAGTCTATCCCTGCTCCGGTGACTCCTCTGTTCTAGCTTCTCCGTCCACCATTGCTGCTGCCAGTTCTGGATTTCATGGTCGTGGCAAAGGTCAATGTCTACAGTGCACTTATTGCCATAAGTTTGGCCACACTCATAAACGTTGCTTGAAACTACATGAGAAACCCCATTGCACAGCTAATATTGCTCAGTCAGACTCTTCTATTTCCGGCATCTGACTCTTCTAACATGCTCACTGTCACTATCCCACCTGCTGCCTGTGAGGGTTATCTAGCGTATCAGGCTGCTCAGTCATCGTCCTCTGCCTCCGCTTCTTAGACTGGTAATTCTTTTGCTTGCCTCACCTATTCTTCTCTTGGTCCATAGATTTTGGATTCTGGTGCCTCTGATCACATATCTGGTAACTTTAGTCTTTTTCTCTCATCTTTGTCATTCAACTTCCCTACCTATAGTTACCTTAGCTAATGGTTCCAAAACTATGGCTAAAGGTCTTGGTCAAATTTGTCCTCTACTCTCTCTAACTCTTGATTCTTTCCTTTATGTTCCAGGTTGTCCTTTCAATAGTATATCTATTAGTAAATTAACCAGCTCTCTTCATTGTTCTGTTAATTTCACTAATAATTCTGTTCATGTGTAAAATCGAGATACGTGACGGATGATTGATGAAGGGCGTGAGTCTCACGAGCTATACCATCTTACCATACCTTAATCACCTACTGTCTTTACTTCTGTTGTTTCTCCTTCTCTCCTCTACAATCGTCTTGGTCATTCTAGTATCTCCAAGCTTCACCAAATGGTTCCTACATTGTCGTCTTTATTATCTTTAGAATATGAGTCGTGTCAACTTGAAAAACATGTTCGTACTTCATTTTCCAAAAGTGTCAATAATCAGGCTGTGTCTCCTTTTGATTTAGTACATACGGATGTTTGGAGTCCTAGTCGTGTTCCTATAACTATGTGATATCAGTATTTTATAACTTTTATTGATGACTTTTTCTGATGCACTTGGTTATTTTTAATAAAGAGTGGTACTGAGATCTTTTCTGTTTTTCAATCTTTCTGTGATGAAATTCGCAATCAATTTAATATTTTTATTCGCATTTTACGTAGTGATAATGCTCGTGAATATTTTTCTTCTTCTTTTACCTCTTTTATGGCTTCACAAGGTGTTCTTCACCAGTCCTCTTGTGCTCACACCCCACAACAAAATGGTGCTGCTGAGTGTAAGAATCGTCATTTTATTAAAACAGCACGAACTTTACTTATTCATAATCATGTCCCTCTACGATTTTTGGGGTGATGCAGTTCTCACTGCTTGTTATTTGATTAATCGCATACCTTCCTCGTTTTAAATAATCAAATTCTTTCATGTATTCTGTTTCCGTCTCAACCATTATATTCCATTCCACCTCGTGTTTTTCATTGCACTTGTTTTGTTCATAATCTAACCCATAGACAGGACAAACTTCAAGCAAAATCCTTTAAGTGTATCTTTCTCGACTACTATCGTCTCCAAAAAGGATACAGGTGCTTTCACCCAGACAGTAACTGATATATCACCTCAGTTGATGTCACCATCTTTGAGGAGTTATCATTTTTCTCATCTTTTCCTGCTGAGCGTTCTTCAGTATCTGATATTCTTCTTGTTCCCTTACTTGGACATCCTACCGAAGCCACTTCTTCTTCTCCACTTTAAGATACTTCCATGGTGGTACCGGTGGACTCTAGCCCTGAACCAGCACCTTTACCGCTCCAAGGTCCTGCCTCCACTAGTCCTCTAGTTGCCATTCGCAAAGGTATTCGTTCTACTCGTAATCCTCATCCTATTTATACCTTTTTAAGCTATTATTGTTTGTCCTCTTCCATATTTTTCTTTTGTCACCTTTTTGTCATCTGTTTCTATTCCTAAGACTACAGGTGAGGCATTATCCCATCTGGGGTGGCGAACAGGCTATGGTAGATGAAATGCAAACCTTACACTCTAGTGGCACTTGGGAGTTAGTTTCGTTACCTAAGGGTAAGTCCACAGTTTGGGTGTCGATGGGTGTATGCTGTGAAAGTTAGCCCTGATGGACAGATTGACCATTTGAAAGCTCGCCTAGTAGCGAAGGGATATACTCAGATATATGGTTTAGATTATGGTGATACATTCTCACCTGTTGCTAAGCTTGCTTCTGTTATGGCTTCTTTTATCCATGGCTTGCCATGCGACATTGGCCTCTATTCCAACTTGATATTAAGAATCCCTTCTTACATGGTGAACTTGCTAAAGAGATTTACATGGAGCAACCTCTTAGGTTTTGTTACTCAGGGGAGTCCGGATTAGTTTGTCGCTTACGTCGTTCTATTTATGGGTTGAAATAGTCTCCGCGGGTACGATTTGGATAGTTTAGTACAGTCATTCAGCAATTTGGCTTGATCCGCAATGAGGCTGATCATTCTGTTTTCTACTGCCATTCTTCTCAACATCGGAGTATCTTTCTTGTAGTATATGTAGATGATATTGTCATCACAGGTGACGATGAAGACGATATCAATCAACTAAAACAACATCTCTTTCGTCATTTTCAAACTAAGGACTTAGGTCACCTTAAATATCTTTCTTGGTATTGAGGTCACTCAATCCTCTACTGGTGTTGCTATTTCTCAGAAGAAAGTATGCCCTTGATATTTTAGAGGAGACTGAGCATGACAGATTGTCGACCTGTAGATACTCCTATGGATCCAAACATCAAGCTTTTACCAAGACAATGGTAGAGCCCTTGTCAGATCCTGGAAGATATCGAAGACTTGTTGGTAAACTAACCTACCTTACCATCACTCGACCAGACATCTCTTTTGTTGTAAGTGTAGTTAGTCAATTTCTACAAGTTCCTTGTGATAGTCATTGGGATGCTGCAATCAGAATACTGAGGTATATCAAAAGGAGCACCAGGTCAAGGCCTTCTCTATGAAGACAAAGGACATACCCAGATCATTGGTTTTACAGATGTAAACTGGGCTAGCTTTCCCTCAGATAGGCGTTCCACTACACAGGTTATTGCTTGATGATTGGAGGCAACTTGGTAATCTTGGAAAAAGTAAGAAACAAGATGTTGTTGCAAGGTCAAGTGTAGAAGCAAAATATTGAGCTATGACATTGGCAACATGTGAACTTATATAGCTGAAACAATTGCTTCAAGAGTTAAAATTTTGGATATGTTAAGCAAATGCAACTGATTTGTGATAATCAAGCAGCTCTGCACATTGTTTCAAATCCAGTGTTTCATGAAAGGACCAAACATATAGAAGTAGACTGTCACTTTATCCGAAAAAAGATTTTATCTGGATGCATTACCACAAACTTTGTCAATTCAAACGATTAATTAGCATATGTATTCACAAAGTCTCTCAGAGGTTCTCGAATTAGTTATATTTGTAACAAGCTTGGTGCATATGATTTATATACTCCAGCTTGAGGGGAAGTGTTAGAATATGTAAAGAATCAATTAGGATCATGTTAGAATATGTAAAGAATCAATTAGGCTCATGTTAGGATCATATTAGAATCATGTAAATTATGTAGTAGGATCATTGCATTATTTCCTTTTTATTGTACATTAATTACACAAGTATTATAAAATCCAATACAGAGGACAATGTAATTTCACTGACTCATTCTCACAAACTAAGGGTTTCTGTGATCATTTCTTCTCTCAACAGGGACAAACGTTGCCTAAAAAGCATATACCCAAAGGGAGAGACTAAGGTCTTTCAAGAGGTAGTAGAGTCTCGATAGGAGACAAACATTACTTAAGAGGCATGAATCCAATATTAAAGTCTTCTAAGAGGTGAAACTTAAAAAGAAGACAAACGTTACCTAAAAAGTATAAACCCAAAGGGAGACTAAAGTCTTCTAAGAGGTAAAGTATTAATAGGAGACAAGCGTTGCCTTTAATCTAAGAGGATACTAAAGTTGTCCTCTAAGAGATAAAATGTTATCTAATATAAATCGTCCTCAACATGAAACAAATGTTGCCTAAGAGGCATAAATTCAAGATGACTAAAGTCATCCTTTAAGAGGTAAAACTCAAAAAGGAGACAAACGTTGCCTAAGAGGCATAAACCCAAAGAGAGACCAAAGTCTTTCAAAAGATAGAGTCTCAATAGGATATAAACGTTACCTAAAAGGTATAAATTCAAGAGAATACTAACGTCATCCTTTAAGAGGTAAAACTCAAAAAGAAGACTAATATATTCAAATTGAAATTCACACCTAACTAATATAGTTACAGCTACTACATTAGGCACATTATTTGTTGATATCACCACAATCAACTTAATCCTGACGACAAAACCCATCGAACTCTTTGTGCTGCCTTGAGCCAAATAATGAGATACGAATTTCGAAAACATTACAAAATCCACCGGGTTGAGCGGGGTAATGAGATAAGAATTCCTAAAGGATTACAAAGTGGAATCCCACGATGAATTCTTAACGACAAAACCCACTGAGTCACTTCGTGCTGCCTTGAGTCGGGTAATGGGATAATAATTTCAAAAAAATTACTACGTGGAACCCTATATGGTTTCACACCAACGAAACTCACTGGCCCGCTTCGCACTGCCTTGAGTTGATAACAAAATAATAATTGTCAAAACCCACTGAGCCTCTTCGCACTACCTTAAGCGGGGTAATGAGGTAAGAATTCCTAAAAGATTACAAAGTAGAATCCCACGATGGATTCTCAACGACAAAACCCACTGAGTCACTTCGTGCTATCTTGAGTTGGGTAATGGGATAAGAATTTCTAAAAAATTATAACGTGGAACCCTATATGGGTTCACACCAATGAGCCCACTGGCCCGCTTCGCATCGCCTTGAGTTGGTAACAGAATAATAATTTTTAAAACCCACTAGGTCATTTTGCACTGCCTTAAGCAGGGTAATGGGATAATAATTATAATAGGGAACCCATGATGGGTTCTCAACAACGAAATCCCTCTAAAAGCAAAAGCAAAAATGATTTTAAAATGGAAGAGAAGAAATAAGAAATGGAATAGCTCTTTTTTATAAATGAAAAGGGAGGTAGTCGTTCTTAAAGGCTTGGGGCTAGTATAGTAAAAATTATCCTAAAAATCCCAAAAAGTAATCATTATAGGATAATATCCAAAATCGGATACGGTGCAATAAATGTGCAAGGTGAAACTTTTGCTTGACACGTGGCCACTACGAAATGTGGGGGTATAGAATCATACCCCTTCACCTCAGAATGAAAGCCTTAGAATCTTGTCGTGAATTTATCTAACACTTTAGAAAGTGAGGCCTAATATCGATAACAACCAAGGTTCTAAAAATCGAATCGGTCACTAAACCGATCAAGGTATTGATTCAAGGTTTAATGGTCGAACCGTGGTCGAACCGAAATATAATTAAATATATATTTATATTTATATATATATATATATATATAATTATTTATATACTAATAAAATAAATAAAAAAATATAATATAAATCAATAATAAAATTATTTGAAACATAAAAAATAATATCATAAAGCAAAAAAATATTACATTCATATATAAGCAATACAACAAATATTCTGAACAGCTCTTACATACTGTTTAAGATTTTTCTTTAACAGCTACAAGCTACACATACAAAATGCAATCACTGGATGGGATATTCAATCACTGAAGTTGTTTGTCTCAATTTTAAAACTTGTCAATTTTGATAACCTAAATCAGTTTTTACAGATTTTGTGCCTAATACGTGTTCACAAAATCACAATATGGCTTCGCTTTCACTTTCGTTTTATATAACATCTCTGATAACTGACCAAGACACAATCACACACACACACACATTAAGCAGAAATGAGTAACAGATGCAAGAATTAATAAGGTCTCTACCTAAAATAACAACAAAACTGTAAGGCTTCAACCTGAAGGTGCGGTGCGGAGGCAGAGCGGACGGTGCTGGCTGGCTGGGGCGCGCGACGAGGGACGAAGGCGGCTGGGATGCGCGACACGGGACGGAGGCTGCTGCTGTGTGCGATGCGGGACGGAGACGCCTGCGGTGCGTTTGTTCTGCGGAGTGCGGAGGCAGATCAGGCCGGAGGGAGTTGCAGGACGAAGTCGCCTCCGTCGAGTCCGTTCTGCGGAGTGCGGAGGCAGACCGGGCCGAAGGGGGTTGCGAGACGGAGCCAACTCCATCCCGTCCGTTCTGCGAACTGCGGAGGAGGCAGACTGGCCAGGGGTTTCAACCCCCTCCGCCAAAAACGACGCCGTTTAGCTTTTTTTTTTTTTGTAAAATCAGGAGCAAAACGACGTCGTTTTGCTTAAAGAATTTCAAAAAAAAAAAAGTCCAGAACCGGTAACCGTAGAACCGGTAACCGTAGAACCGGTAACCGTAGGGACCGGTACTGGTTTGACCGGGTCAACCGGTTTGGGACCGGTTCACCGATTTTTGACCTCACCGGTTCTGGAAGACCGCCCGAACCGATGAGGGGACCGATTCCCGGTCCGACCGGTTGAACCGGCCGGTCCGGTCTGATTTTCAGAACATTGATAACAACCCAAAATCTTGCTGAGATGACAAGACACTGACTTGAGTCGCACAAAAGTGATAAGGATAATAATTATATTGATACAAATAATTATATCGATTAACAAGGAATAAAATCCTAAAGTATTAATATAAATACAAATACAAGCCTAATAAAGGCGCTTATCGCTATCTTGGATAAATCCTCTTCCAAATAAACCTATTATCAATAGGTTTATTGATAGGTGTATTTGGTCTACTGCTCAGGTAAATATACCTATAATTGATACTTGCATATGTGACACCACTTCTAACTTGATCCTCGAAGTGTCTTTTGCAAGTATATTCCTACCTTAGTTAATGGAACAAGCAACAGATCATCATACACCTTAGCTGAATTCTGGATATTCTTAAATTCTTAAATCTAGTCCGAAATAGGAATACTGCTGTCTCCATATTTATACTTTGATCTCAGACTTGTACCCACAATGCATCAGGTTTTGAGATGAGGCTCCACCCTAGTTTCATAACAAGGGCTTCATTAAAGAACCGCAAGTTTTTTGGAGCGAGACATCCGGGGCATACACAGAGAATTCCAAGCCATAGTATGGCAGTGTCTTTGCTCTGATGAAGAGGACCAAATAAACCTTTTAACTTATGGGTGTTGTTATTAAGCCGTGTAATAACAAAATCTTTTATAATAAAAAAAATAATTGAAGTTTAACACACAGTGAATGTAATTCCCCTGTCATCTAATTAAGTATATTAAGTAGTTGTTGTCATAGTTTGTTTTTGAGTTAAAACAAACAATTAGTTTATATAGTTTTACTATATTTAGATTTTGATCCTTGTAATTTTACTTTTTGGATATTAGTCTCTATAGTTTTATTTGTGTGGATTTTAGTCTCTATCATTAAATTTAAGGTATCGGTCTATATATTAAAATATTAATATCTCATATACTAAAATTTAAATAAGTAAAATTACAGAAACTGATATAAAAGAAATTACATAAATTAAATTTTAAATTGAGTAAAATGATAAGTACTAATTATTATTATTATTTTTTTATATAATAATCAATTTTTTAATATATTAAGATATTAATCTCAAATATTAAAATTTTAATAAGTAAAATTATAGTGACTGATATAAAAAATTATTGAAATTAAAATTTAAATTGAATAAAATGATAAGTACTAATTATTATTATTACTTTTTTATATAATAATCAATTTTTTAATAATAAATTAACATATAATTAAATAAAAAAATAAAAAAAGTACAAACATATCAAATAAAATATTATAATAACCACCTTCCTTGTCAAATGTCATATATTTTGTTTTAGTAAACATTTAATATAATTTTTTAAAAATATAAATAATATCAATTTAATTATTTAAAGGACGTTGATATTTAATTCATACTTAACCTTAGGCCCAACAGCGCTTGGCCCGTAGCAGCTCTCTCGCCTAGACTAAATAAGACCTACTCAGCAAGGAACCTTAGCCCCTTATCTGTACTCCCCACCATGTGAGCACGAAGAGGAAGTGACCCACCATTTTCTCCCCAGGTAAAGACATCTGATTCATATCTTACTCGCTTTCGTCTTGCAAGTACCCACCGGTTTGTCTTCACTCTAAGAGTTTGCCTTGTCGACGTGAACATTGATTTAGTCTTTTAGATTATGAGAAGCGACGCGAAAATAATTTTTATATTATTAATATAAAAGAATATAATTAATAAAATTTTTAATTGATTTAATTAATAAATTAAATTAATATAATTTTTTATTTTATTTAAAAATTAAATTAATATTAATTTTTAAAAAAATTAAATTAACGTCACTTATATTTTTTGAGACTAAAATTCACGTTTATTATTTTTTTTAAAATTTTTTTGACCATATTCATTTTAGGTATTAAAAAAACTCTGTTCGCAACCCGCCCATCATAGAAGTTATTTTGTAGTGTTCCCCATTTATGTGTCTTAAGATTTTGGCTCGTGGATAATCAAAATCAGCTTTTGAAATATTTAGTTCATGACATTAGGGTGTTAGGCTTGTATAATCAAAATCTTTGTAATTTTTTGAAATTATTAATTATGATGTGCTTACTGCATTAGAGCAGAGCTTGATAGTAAAATGTTTAGGAAAATGGTCTTTAATCTTAGCTTGTCCTCATCCACATTATATTTTATCTTGTCAAACCTACGGAGCTTAACTCAATACGTCAAACTTAAAATTTACATGATATTCAAAGAATCACTCAAGCACACACATTTTTCATGCGACTAAACATATTTCATGTGATAAGCAATCACATAATGTGACTGTTTTTTTTTTTAAAGGATATTTTCTAATTATTTAATGTTAATGTTAATATCATGAATGTTCTTGGAGAGTGTCATGAAGTTGGTGAAAAAATTAAATAAAATATGGAACTATCACTAATTTTTTATTTATTAAAGAAAAATTAAAAAATTCCTTTGAAAAAATGAAAACTAGTCTATCAAAACAAAGTTAGATTCGGAAGTCTATTTATACACAGGAAAGAGTAAAAACTTAATCTCCATGTACTCTAATATATCCGTCCAAAAATAATTATCTTAAAATTAATTGTACTAATTATTAATAATCTTAAAATATTTAATCTACCCAAAAAAATAAACACAAATTAAATAATAAATTAAATTGAAATATTTACAAAATTAAAAAAACTATTTACAAGTTATATTACAATTATATATATATATATATATATATATATATATATATATATATTATTTGTATTTATTTATTTGTTTATAAGTTTGCCTTGCCTAAAGTGCTTATATATTCTAAAATAAAAAAAGCTTCTCTAAAAAAATTGTGAGTTGGTGGATTTTAACTAAAGATAATGATAATGATAATTACAAAAATTAACTAATTGATTAATTATTGATTGATTTATTAAAATAAAAATTATCAAAGAATCTTCGCGACAACATTGACAATAAGTGGTTTTAAATTTATTTTTGGGACTCAAGAGACTAAAGAGCCTGACCCTCAATTAATTTAGTTTTCAAATATAAAAATTTATTTTAGAATTAAAGAGCTATTAAGACAATATTAATCTTAATTTTATTTTTGAAATCAAGTAGCTGTCACAGCTAAAATAATTCAAATTATTTTGAACATACAAAATTTAATTGATGTTTTGATCTTTTACGTAATATTTATTTTTCAAGATTTACTCATAAATAAATAAAAATAAAAGAAAACAATTAATTGAATATAAGTATAAAAGAAAATACACTCAACATGCTCACATAAAAGTGGGACAAGGTAATATGAAGAATGAAACACAAAACGAAAGGTTTTATAATTAAATGCTTCATTTTCTAAAACACTGTGATTTATGAAACTAAATTCTAGACTTTAACAATTAAAACGAGAACTAGAAATTAAATTGTGTGACTATATTGAGAGATACATCCCCCAATTCATGCTATAATTTATATATTCAAACATGGCTACGTCATCTTTATACAAATAAATGAGAGCAATTAACGAAGTTTCAAATGGAGCATGATTCAGGATTTTGCACAATGTCATCCAAATAGCAAAGACAAAAAAAAAAAAAATAGTTCTAATCAATCTAACATGTAAGCTGATAGGTAGGATTAGCAAAAGCGTATCATAAAATAAAATAAGCTTAACCTTATTATCGTTTAGATATATGATTCCAATACTTCTCCTTCCAAATAAAAAATAACATAATTTATTTTTTAATTTAAATTCTTTCATCTTAATTGATCAGTTACATCTTTTTCAATTTATTGATGAAATTTCAAGATCAAGATAATAAGTTTATTTATCTTCTTATATTTATTATATTTTAAATTTTTTATTATTTAAAATTTTTGTAATTTTTAAATTTTAAAAGAAATTAAAATAACTAAATCAAATAAATAATTTTTGTTATTTTTTATTAATAATTTCAAAATGACTAAACAAAATCAGATGCTGACAGCTAAGATGTTAAAATATAATAAATAAAATACAATCTTTTATAATATTATAAGAATATGTAATAATTTCTCACTTCTCAAGAACCCGGAGTTTCCAAATTCAGGACCTTGTTGTATAAGGATTAGCTGGGAGTCACTAGTGGCCTGCCTTTGAATTGAAGATGCCTACAATCATCAAGCTGATGTTCCTAGCAATGGCAACAGCTCGAGTCCTGCTAATGATAGAATCAAACAAAGGAGTGTTCCAGCACGCAAGTCTCCATGAAAACAAGTGCTCCCAAACATCTTTAGCCCTTAAATTCTTATCCGAGATATTGACTACATTCATAAGGTTACATTGTATCTACAACTATTATTTTCTAAACACTAGATTAGCACATGTGCGATGCATAGAATAAAATAAAAGATAATTTGATATATTAAAATGTATAAATAAAGAATAAAAAACAATTAATTTAACAAAGCTTATATCATAATTTTAAAATAAATAATTTGAACTTCGTGACATATTTTAATATAGAATTATTTTATATATTATAATAAAATAATAAAAATAATCTGTTATACAACATTTATATGAGAACAATTACACTTAACTATATTAATTAATTTTTTTCCTATAAAGACAAAATAATGTATTATTATTTTGATTTAATTAATTATTAATTTTTTATTATTTTTGATGTGCGTATAAGAATATTATAATATGTTTTTTTTAATTGTAATCTACTCATTCAACATTATAAATTCTAATAAGTTTTAATATCAATCCGAATTAGTAAAATTTTTTAGTTATGGTATTATTATTTGAATTTAAGATATTTAAAATATAAGAAATTCTGTGACATATTAAATTATTAATATTTTATGAATCTATTAAATAATTTTTTATTGAATAATATGTATTTTTTTTATCATTTCATCATAAAAATAAATTTAATGGATAAAATTAATTTTATTTCTTCAATAAATAATATAAGGGATAATGATATAAACATAGTCAAAATCAGAAATCATTTTATTCAAAATATCAGTGCTTAAGACAAAGAACCAAGATGACTCCTACCCAACATATATAAAGTGATAAAACAAAAGATTAAAGGTCAACATATTAGATATCAAATTGTGGGAAAAAAGGGTATAAAGATTTGGAGACATGGTGAATAGAGGATGCATGTTTCCATTAAGTTAGATAGACAATAAACAAAAAGCTACAATAAAAACATATTTATATGATTATATTTCCCTTGTTTAAGGAAATCAATCAGTTATGATTATATTACATTAACGGAATTAAACTTTTTATGAAAAAAAATTTGAATTTGAAATAGAATTTGAAATTTGAAATAATAGAATCTGTTTATCATTCAAGACTAGCATGAATAAGGCATATTTTTTCCCCTAATTTCAAATATTATTTTATTTTAAATGTGTAAATATATTTAATGATAATAAAACTCTTTCCATAAATATGAAAGTAATAAAGATTTAAATTTTGAATTTATTACAAAGTCATTTTAATTTGAATTATGTTAATACCTGATGAAGGGATATAGAGATAGACAATAAATAGAATGAACTTCAATAAATGGTGGACCATAAATAGTGGCGTATAGGACTATGAATAAAGAAATGACATACCAAAAAAGGGTATGAACTGATGCTTCTCCTACAAATATAATATATAATTATATTAATATATAAACTATATTTTTGGAAATATTAAGAATTAATTATAATATAAAAATTTAAATTTTAATCAATTAATTACTGTATTATAATGTTTAATTGTTGATTGATATTACTTAATTTATTTATATCTTTGACAGGAGATTAAAAATTTTAATTATCATATCTTATTTAATAATTGATGAGTTAATAAGGGATCTCATTAAATTAAATTTCTAAATAGATATTTATTTTAATCAGTATTAAATCTATGATTTTGAATTATAATTATTTAATTAAAATATTGTAAAAGTGTGACACATATTAAGAAGAGAATTAGGATATATGTTTGTATCAAAAAGTTTCGCTTAGCATAATTATATGAACTAAGACTTTACTTTTACATATTATATTGATGATTGATTGATGGATTGATTGTGAAAGTAGTTTCTGTCGT
This sequence comes from Castanospermum australe, assembly GCA_019955255.1. Taxonomy (NCBI): domain Eukaryota; kingdom Viridiplantae; phylum Streptophyta; class Magnoliopsida; order Fabales; family Fabaceae; genus Castanospermum; species Castanospermum australe. The sequence continues at coordinate 271,341 of NSJW01000337.1, read as the reverse complement.
AACATTTCATTATTTGTAAATTGTTGTTTCAAAAAAAAAAGTAGAGGAGAATCTATTTAATTTCAAGTTGGCATATGCTTACATTAATACTTAATACTTATGTATTGCTTAAAAAAAAAGTTACTAAGAAAGATATTATTTGCAAATTCTACCTCAAACTAAAAAAGAATAAATATATCGCCACCTAAACTTTTTATAATATAAAAAATAGTGTTTAAGTTTAATACATTGTGAATATAATTATACTATCATGAACTATATGTCTTAAATAATTATTACTATAGTTAAATTTATTTAAAAATGTGTTAATACATAATTAAATAAAATATGAAAATTTTGGTTCAATTATATAGTTGGTTCTTATAATTTATACTTATTTTTAATTCAGTTCATATAATTTTTTTCAAACAAATTCTCATAATTTTATACATTTTCAATTTGATCCTTCTTCGTTACATGTTTTATACATAATGAACAAAGAGTTGGCTACATCAACATATGTTTTGTCAAATATGTACAACTTAATAGAGAGGAAGCAAATTAAAAATGTTTAGAATTATGAGAACTTGTTTAAAAAAAATTGTAGAAGCCAAATAAAAAAATAAGTTTAAAATATAATGATTAAATATTTAATTTAACCAAAAAAATGTTTATAAGCATAACATAAAGAATATGTTTAATTACAGTTTTGATTCTTTTATTTTAATCAAATGAATGATTTGATCATCATGGTTTGAAAATGAATTATATGATTCTTTTATTTTCACAAAATGAACAGTTTTGATCCTTTTATCTGTGTGTCTTTAAAAATTTACTAAAAAGTGTTGACTTAACATTACAAAATTAATTTTTTATTCTAAATAATTAATTTAAATAAATTTGACGTATACAGAATTCATAAATACTCAAATTAAACTTAATAATAAGATTAATATTTGATTAACATTATTTTTATTGAAATTAATATAAATATTTAAGTAATCATATACATATCATATATATTTAAAATGACTTATTTAAAAATAAAAATTAATTTTTTAATGTCACATTACTATTTTTTATTAGGTTTTTAAGGACATACATATAAAATCATCAAAACTGTTAATTTTTTAAAAATAAAAAATTTAAAAAATTTATTTTTAAAATAAAAAACTAAATTATTTATTTTATTAAAATAAAAGAACTAAAATTGTAATTAATTTTAAAAAGTATTATTACCATGTCCTTCTTTTTTATTTATTTTTTTTTGTTACATATTACCACGTCTTTCTCAAATGTCATTTATATTTTTTTTACTATTTTCATTTTGAGAAATGTGAGGAATTGGGAAATCGAACCTCATACCCTCCATTTTTGGTCATAGAGATAGCATGCGAGCTGAGTCTCAACTTTTTTTTTTTATGTTTGGTTTAGAAATAAAAATAAAAATAAATTTTTATAAAATGAATTTTTTTATGCAATTTGTCCTCATTTTTAACCACGAACCAAACATGCACTATGACAGTTTCATTTCGGTACCATTGGTCCATTGGAAGAGCCCTTGGTTTGGTGCTGGATCAATTTCTTGGCCGCCAACAGGAACCCTATTCTATTACTCATTACCTTACTCTGTATAAAACCACAACCTTTCCATTTTCCTCTTCTATTCTCTAATCTCTAGTCTCTGTTCTAAAACCACAAACGCACACTCAGATTCGGTTTTGTTCTTCCATTCTCAACAAAACCATGTCTTCCGAATCCCAAGAGCCCTCTGCGCCATCGCCGTCGGAACCAGAACCGGCGCAACCCTTCAGCAAAAAGGCAGCTAAAAAGGAAGCCGTCAAGCAAGACAAGCTCCGCCGCCGCCAGGAAGCCACTCTCGCCACCGCCGCCGCCAAACTCTCCGTCGATTCCGACGAAGACCCCCTCGCCGCCAACTACGGCGATGTCCCGCTCTTGGAGCTCCAGTCAAAGACGGTGGCCGACGTCCGCGAGTGGGCCAAAGTGGAAGCCCTCACCAATTCGTTCGAGAACCAGTCAGTTCTGATTCGGGGGAGGGCGCAGACGATCCGTCCTGTGGGGAAGAAAATGGCTTTCTTGGTTGTAAGAGAGAATGGATTCACAGTGCAGTGCTTGGTGCAGGCGCAGCCCGATGCCGTGAGCCCCCAGATGGTGAAATACGCTGCAGCATTGAGTCGGGAGTCCATTGTCGACATCGAAGGGGTCGTTTCCATTCCGGATACTGCTATCAAAGGCGCTACACAGCAGGTTTGTTCTACTAAGACCATAGATGCTACTAATTTTATAATGTTTTAATTTTAAATCTTTTAGATGCAGAATAATTTAAGTTTAACTTGTTGAAGAAGATCTATAGATGAATTCACAATTCTTTTTTCTACAAAAAGATTAGAGCTACTTTACTTTCAAAGAGCTTGCTTCTAAAAAGTTTAGAACAATGGTCTTTAATCCTAGCTTGTTCTCATCTACATTAAATTTTTATGGTCCATATAATTAACTCTTTGTTAAGGATTATGTTTACAGTAATGGCACGCATTGTCTATTCTTTTAGGTGGAAGTTCAAGTGAGGAAATTATATTGTGTCAGCAGGGCTGTCCCAAATCTGCCTATTAATCTTGAGGATGCTGCTCGAAGTGAAGTTGAAATTGAGAAGGCTCTTGAGGTACGTTTATTAGAGATGTGCGTGGTTGTTCAATATAGTCCTATTTATCTCCTTTTAGTTCGAGCAATTTATTTGGCAGATGCTGTTTGCATATTATTTCAATCTCCCAGCATGTCTCTGGAATGATGGTTGCAATATAAATGGTATTCATCTTTTCCCCTCTATATGCATATTAATGGGATTTTTTAACGAGTGCAGGCTGGTGAACAACTTGTTCGTGTTAATCAGGATACACGTTTAAACTTTAGAGTTCTTGACCTGCGAACACCTGCTAATCAAGGAATTTTCCGTATTCAGTCTCAAGTTGGAAACGTAATGCATACCATCTAAGTGTTATTTTGTTTTGAAGAGTTTATTTATTTAATTATATCTTTGAATCACAGTTATCAGCAATCACGTGACACTTCCAATTGAGGTTTATTGAAAGAAATACATGCTTAGACACTTACTTAAGGAATTCATCTACAGTGTGATGCTGAGCTCAATGATCTGATTTTCTTGTAATTGCGTTGTTGGGCAGGTATTCAGACAATTCTTATTATCTGAAGGCTTTGTTGAAATCCACACTCCAAAGTTGATTGCTGGGTCTAGTGAAGGTGGAGCTGCTGTTTTTAGACTAGACTACAAAGGGCAAGCCGCGTGCCTGGCCCAATCACCTCAGCTTCACAAGCAAATGTCAATATGTGGTGATTTTGGCCGTGTTTTTGAGATTGGTGCTGTGTTTAGAGCAGAGGATTCCTACACTCACAGACATCTGTGCGAGTTTACAGGTCTTGATGTTGAAATGGAGATTAAGAAGCATTATTTTGAGGTATATTGGTTTGGCTCATAGGCATATGTTATGCAGTTACTTTTGAAACTATTGAGGGACGTAACCTGATGTTCTAATGATTTGTGTTTTTGGGCAGGTTATGGATATAGTTGATAGATTATTTGTCGCAATGTTTGACAGTTTGAACCAGAATTGTAAGAAGGATTTGGAAGCTGTGGGAAGACAGTACCCATTTGAACCTTTAAAGGTACTTATTTAGTATCATCGTGCTTAATATGTTGACAGTTGTCCTAATTATCTTATGTACTTGATTTGTTATGCTGGCTGTTGCATAGTGTTTAGTCAAATTGTTATGTGGTGTGTACGTGATACTTTTTTTGTGTAGTCTTAGATGCAAATGAGTGCATTAGTTACAAGTTGTTCTTGTTTCTGATCTGATGGTAGCCCTATGATTGTGCAGTATCTGCGACAGACTCTGCGGCTTACATATGAAGAAGGGGTTCAGATGCTCAAGGTACACATTTAAAATTTCAAATCTAATTATGCTGCATGTTGTAGATAAACAAAAAGCGTGATAGGATGATGAGGTTAGCTTAACCCTTGTATAAATTGGCAGCACCCCCTTCTCCACCCCTGTACCAAAAAAAGTTCTGCATGGCATGCATATTATTTGTTGACAATGGGAAAGGGTGTCCTAGTTCATACAATTTTAGCTTTTTTAAGTGCTTCAGTTTTTATCAAAAAAGCCCATCCAAAAATACTCAAATATAACAAAAGTAATTTTTTTTATATTCTTTTTTTTTTTTTAAGAAAAGTGTATCCAACTGAGCACTTTGTCTACCAATTGGCCCAGGCTGAAGTCAGAATATAACATAATTTGCCCATTTTACAAAATTGCTAATAGATTTAGGGCTGGTTTAGATGAGCTTTTGAAAAAAGGTCTTTTTTATATGAGCTTTTTTAAAAGATGTTTTATGAAAAGTAAATGCCATGTTATGTTTGGATGCAATATTTGGTAAGTACTTCTTTTATGTTTGAACAGCTTCATGTTCTACAAAAGGTCTTTTTTTCATAATCATAAGCACAAAGTGCTGATGTGCTTTTCTTGATTAAAAAAAGATCATTTAAAAAAAAACTCATAAAAAAAAAAGACATTTTCCTTGAAAAAAAAAGCATAAATTGCATTTTTTAGTGCATTAGCTTTTTTTAAATCCATCCAACCACACTAAAATACAATTTTTTTTTTCTAAAAGTTCTTGTTTTTATCAAGAAAGGCACATCCAAGCGAGCACTTAATGATTATTATAAGACAGTTGTGTTCTATCTATCTATAAATATCTACCTTTTTTCTAGTAATTTACGATTCTTAATGCTACATCTGTTATCCTATTGTCTATTTCATGAAACTGAGAGAAGGGGTATGGGGAGGGGGAGAAGTTAAAGCACCATTGCTGCTCTTCTGAAGTCCAATAGTGGGTATACCTCGAAAGAAAGTAATCATCGTCAGCTAAGTTGCAGCTAGTTCTAGTTCATTTGTACTAGTTTTCCTCGACCTTTACAAGGAATCAGCTTGAACTCAATATCTTCCTTTGCCACTTTGTACACATCATCAGTGCTGTATTGCTTGAGGATCCTGAGTTCACTTAGTTCAAATATGGCTAGTAAAAGAACACCTTAAACTGCATAATAATGCTGATAATCTCCTCCCATTAACTAGTTCAGATGCGTTCATGTACTACAATATCTTTGTTCAGTCATTAAAATTGTGTCAACACCCTGTTCTCAGTGTGTAATTGTGTGCTTATCCATAAAAAAATGGGCAGTTTGGAGCATTGGCCCCATGAAGGTTGACATTTTTGTATTGTTTGCTTATTGTTGATTGGTTGACTCTACTATGAGTGCTTCTTCAGACACTTTTGATCAGTGAGCCAATAGTTACCTCGTCAGGTTCCTAATATTCTGTTCAAGGGATCCAAGAGGGAGCTAATGCTCTGAGGTCTTTCTGTCTATTATCCCACTCACAGAAGGTTCTGGGAGTTTATTGCTCCTGTTGAATCATTGGCCTCACTCAACTCAGAAAAGGACTTAAACCTACTATAGGTTAATAGGAAAATACAATATGCATGTCTTGCAGCTAGTAACCCAATATACTTTCTGTGATTTTGCTTTGTAGGATGCTGGCGTAGAAATCGACCCTCTTGGCGACTTGAATACTGAATCAGAAAGGAAACTGGGCCAGCTAGTTTCAGAGAAGTAATTCCTTTTCTCGATTTTCTGTCATGACTTAATATTGTCTCTGTTGTTAAGAGCGATTATTTTGAATAATTTAATTGGACTTCAATTCTTTTTATAGGTATGGCACTGAGTTCTACATCCTTCACCGATACCCTTTGGCTGTAAGGCCATTTTATACGATGCCTTGCTATGACAATCCGGCATACAGTAACTCATTTGATGTCTTTATTCGAGGTAAGCAATAAGCTATTTTGTCATACAATGCCTTGGTATGACAATCTGTTGCACATAACTCTTATCTCTAGTTTAAATGTTGTGCTTCTTTGAAGATTATATATATTTCCTTAGAAGCTGGGGTTCATGTGACTGTTATTTGATTGGAACTTCTGGTGTATTTCTTGTCCCTTAGGTGAGGAGATAATTTCAGGAGCTCAGCGTGTCCATGTGCCAGAATTTTTGGAACAACGTGCAGAGGCTTGCGGCATTGATGTCAAGACAATATCTACATACATTGATTCTTTCAGGTATTATTGATGACCTCTCCCTCTTGTCAGAGTCCTGCTCAATGTTTCTTGCCTGTGTTTGTTTTTGGCTTCCCCCTCCTGCCTAACTATTGCAATTAAGATTTTTTGGGGGTAAATGCGACAATTAAAATTTTATCAAGAACTAAGTTTGTATGGTTAATCATTTCCAGATATGGTGCACCCCCGCATGGCGGCTTCGGAGTGGGCTTGGAGCGTGTTGTAATGCTCTTCTGTGGCCTGAATAACATTCGCAAAACATCACTTTATCCGCGTGATCCACTTAGGATTGCACCATGATAATATTATTGTGTAATGCTCTTCTGTTGCAAGATGTTTCTTTCCGTAGAATCCTTAAGATACTTGAATTAGAAGTCTTGGAGCTGATATGGTTGATCTTAATTTACTGCCACTTGTATTGAGCTGACCCATTTTCAAAAGGTCCATTTTCCCTCGAACCAACATCCAAAAGGTGCATCAATGATGAATTTGATCCCGTGAACATATTTCAGCTTCTTTATATCTAGAATTGGCCACGACTTCTGGATGCAGTTTGCTCTACTGAACTTCTGCATGTATGATTTCATAGATCATAATTTGCAGCTGAAATCTGGTTAAGTTTGTGTGCATGATATGGTAGCTGTCTTTGCAACGATTATCTCAATGATTGGGCACTACGTGATTTCGAAAGGGTGGTTAGTTGTAGTGATTAAAATGGATGTCAAACTTTTCTTTATTTTGCAGTCAAAGGATAGAGATTTTCCTTTCTGAACTGAAAGTTGGAAGGAGATACGATATCCTTCTAATTTTGTTGGAAAAATAGCTTGAAAGATTATTTTTTGGCAGTTCACAAAGACGCATTTAAGCAATAACGGTGTCAAGTAACTCCTAAAGTGACAGAATTGTCGAATTATCTCAGAAGTATGAAGTAAATACATTTCGTCCAACCATGAGATACTTCCACACATGTCGCCTTAAATGTGCGAGTCCGAAGAAAATTTTAAACTCTTATTACAGTGGTAGGTTCTATCGAGGATTTGAGATGCTGCACAATACAAAGCCATTTTAACTAATAAACAAAGAGTATTGCTGCATGATAAGGAAAAAAATGATAAAATTTAATTAAAATTCATCTGAATCCTTGACTGATTATTGAATAAATCAATAATAGAGACTGCTTATTTATCAGAAAATTAAAAATTATAGCAACTCATTTTATTCAATTAGTCTGTAAAATTCGTACCATCTAGCACTTTTATAAACGATATGCGAAATACTTGACGTCAGGTTAGTACATATCCCCAAGTATGCAATGCGCAACCAATCAAAAGGAATCTCAGCTCCAAAACTCCACAGGCAGAAAGATATAAAAGCCATGTCCTAGCTCAAGGAAAACAGTGATTTTGAAACAATATACAATTACTGCTTCGGGAACTTCTACTACAATAATCTGTTTGCAGAGGACATAATGTTGAAGATAACACAGCAAAATTTTGAGCCAAAAATTTCTTTCGCCCTAAAATGAATACAATGAAGAAAGAAATAAACAATAATTACAGCCTCTTGAACCATTTGACTAACAGTTAATAACCAAAGCCATTACCCACAAAATCCTCTTCGCCACTACTTAAAGATTCAAGTACTTGACTATCATCATCATCCTCGTCACCTTCTGTCACAATGTCCAATATGCCAGTTCCTCCATCAAAGTCAACATCATCCATAATGAAATCTCCATCTTCATCATCATCAAGCTCACTTACACTATCATCTTCGTTGTCATCATCATTACTTATGTCATCAGCATCAGTCTCGCTTTCCCCACCAAAACCAGGGCCTAAGAGAGGATCCACATCAGCATCATCATCATCATCATCCTCATCTTCCTCCTCACTTTCAGCATCATCAGGATCAGAATCATCATCAGTTGGCCTCCGACGACCAATTTCGTAGATTCTGGCTGATGCATACATCTCATCTTGATCATCCATTGTAATCAACCCAACAAATGAATCTGTTGGCTCAGTTGCAAAATCAAGAACACAGCGATCAACTGGGACAGTAGCAATATCAGAATAATTCACTGCATCCACTGTGCGGAACGCTGCAAAAAGAGGATGCTTGACACGACGTGTGTGGACTGCTGACATTACATCCTCGATATTTCTCCTCAGGATTGCATATATTACATCACCATGTGCATTGAATGTTATTGCTGTTTGATCTAATGAAGGTACACTGCGAAGCAGTCTGAACTTGCGCAAATCCCAGACTTCAGAGTTTATAATAACCTGATTAGAAAACAAATTTTGACAACCAATAAAAAGAACAGTCAGAAATTCCATATTGTAGACAGAAAATATATGCAAATTTAATATTTTTTTAAAAAATAATGTCTTGAGGTCAAACTAAAAAATCCTTAGAATTTTGGACAAAAAATTCAAAAAAACCCCTCCACAATCTCCAACTAACCCACTTTATGGATGCACAAGAACTTCCCCTAGGAAGGAAGTTTTGACCCTTTCAACATCTTTCATTCCCTTCCACTCAGACTCATGAGTAAGTAGTATACCTATATTTTCCATATAACTCTTCTCTCACTTTTAACTTGCAGTCAAATCAAGGTAATCTTCATACAACATTAAAACTCTATTTTGTAAGACACATGCAATCTGCGTACCTCATTGCCAGCAGGATGAAAACCTCCACCCCCATAGTCTGTGAACTGATCAAAGCGATGAACAGGCCCAGAAACCCGCCGGTCCCATAAGACGCCATTCCAAAGCAGCATTGAGTCAGAAGGGCTAAAGTGGATTAAAGAATAAACATGACCCCGACCCGTAAAAGTTGCAAATGTATCTGACAACTTCGACTGTAACTGACATGTTTGGATATCATCAAGAGGATTTCCCCGTCGTGCAGATTCTGATGACAAGCTGCAAAAACATTCCCAGAGTTGCTAAACCTGGCAGCCTTGCACGCTTCAAATGAATAGGTAGGACCACCTAAAATTGACGGAGCATCCCACAACTTAACATCTTGGGGGCTTGAAGAAAGTAACAGCTGGGTCTCACCCGAAACAAAAGACTGAACAAGCGTCAGAGGGTACTGGTGACCTGTGAAGCTCTCCACCACATTGTTGTTGTTAGAGTCAAAAAGTTTCAGCTCTCCATTGTGGCTCCCAACAGCAATATGAGAAGAGTCCCCAAGAAATGTAATGCTTGTTAATAAGGCACCAGCATCATCCCGACAAGTGCGCCACGGCCTGAACCGGCTATAAATAAATTGACGATCTCTACGATTCCCATGCACTCCACCATACATAAATTTAAATTCGCGTGTACCAAGCCGAGCTGTCACATTAGAAGGGGCATCAAGGCTTCTCTTTGGTTCAGGACAAACATGTGGGTGTAGAAGAGAAAGTGGAGGAAGAGTGGTAATAGGAGCTGGGCATTGCCGATGCTGATGCTTCAGATACTGAACCACTAGAGAATCTAATGTTATACGCTCTGTGTTGCTGGGCTGAAGATCACTTAACACTAGGGAGGATGGTGTGACCTGACCTAGATTTGAGATACCGTATTGATTCTCATCCACAGAGTCAGATGTAAAACGCCCTTGTTGATTTCTCAGGTTGGAACTCGGTGTAGAAAGCCCAATAGCATCAGAATGCAGGCTGCCTTTACGAATTGCACTTGGAGTTGGACACATAGGAGAACGAAGTCCTTGATCCCCAGCATTTAGTCGCTTTCCAGATGATGACAATATTCCAATATCCTTTAAATCAGATATCTTACGTTTCATTGGCAAGATGATTGGAGTCCTACACTGAGATTCACCATCAATGTTATGTTTCATTGAAGGTTCTGATGGAGTCTCTACCACAGTTGTAGTTTCAGAAGACTCTTTTCCAGTACTTAACCATTTTCTGACTGATGACTGCTGAGAATCAACAAAATGATGTCTTGAATTTGAACCAAAAGAAGATGAGAAAGACAGTGATTTTTTCTTTGAAGAGACAACTGAATCACTCTTCGCGCTGGCATCCTCATCCCTTGCATTAAACTTTAATTTGTTAGTTAGAAATCCAGAAGGAGTACGACCAGAGGGCCACTGAAGTTGTACTGGAGGAGCTTCCTGCGTGGTCGGTTGTTGTGCTAGAGAAGATGGAGCAACCAATGATGGCAAAGGAGTCAACTGAGCCTCTTTAAGCAATGTAGAAGCAGTTTGTGAACATCCAGATGCCTGTAGGTGTTCATGAATAAGGAGCAAAAGTTCCCTGAATTTTCAAGGAAAAAAAGAACAAAAAGATTCATTAGAAGGGGGCAGGGAAAGAACTGCACATACATTGGAAAATTGTGAATGGTCAAACCACTGAATACCTTGAATGGTAAGTAATAGGAGTGGCAGCAGCTATAGCTGCTCTTTCTATGCGCTTAAGGTAAGGAGTAGCTGCATCAGTAGCAGCTAATGTACTTGCACGTCCTGAATTAGTAACAATCTACAAATATAATTTGACAAATATATCAGCCTTCATAAAGCATATAGCATTATATCTGTCTATCTCAGTTTAAGTAAGACTACTAATATTGAAACACCTGACTTTCTTGGGTTTCAAATGGCAACTTAATTAGAATCCAAAACAGCCTGTCAAAGAACCAAACTTAAAACATAAAGAACAGAGTGGAAGCGTGTGACAGCAGAAGCTAATCATTTAAGCCCTAATGGCCAATATGTTAGTTGCTTTTGTCTACTTACTAAGTCAGTGCAGAAATGTGGTCTGCCATCGCATGAAGCAAGAAAAGTGAATTAGCTCTCACTCCAGACTAACCAGAATGAGCATAACTACAATACAAGTATTGTTAGTATTATTGCTGTCAAGTTACAGAGGGCCTACATATTAATCCTTAGCAAATTCCTAAAAACCACATGCATCTATGACCTTGAATCCGATGTAACTCACAAATGGGCAAGGATCGACAAACAAACAAACACAGTATTCAATACATATCAAGAATATGTCCACGAACCTAAAACACCAACAATATTAGATAAAATTTTATGAGTTGAAAGGGGGAAAAATTTAAAAAAAGAGAAGCTTGTGTCCTCTCACACTCACACAAAGAATATTGACACTTAATTTTATAACATTTTGATAATACAGGTAGTGAAGACATAAACTATAAGCATTCTACTTTATAGCAGATTGGTGGCACAAGTTTATAAATTTCAAAACAACATAGCTTGAGAATGTGTTTGCTCAAACAACACATTGTGAAACACAAACTTCAGCTTCACTAAAGAGTGGAGATGCTCACCCCAATTAGCTCAATTGCAGCTTGGGAAAGCTCAGCTTGCCACCTACCCTGCTCTGTTCCAAGTGTCTGGCTGCCCTGAATCCCGAATTAGTTCTGACAGCTTTTTCCCAACCTAGAAAACACACACGCACACACACAAAATCAGTATATTCAATTTATAACATATATTGCCCAGTATTGCAACTAAATACCAGACAACAAATCATCTGTTTCTAAAGGCAACATCAGAAAAGAATTTAAACTGATATGCAGGTAAAAAGTTGGAGCAGAGTTATCTCTATTTCCATACTTGAGGCTGGCTAGTTCAGTCCAATGTAACCAGGATGTAATGGATAGAGACCAGTTGAGTATGACAGAGTTCAATAAAAACCGCTAATTGTTATTCACCTGAAGCTTTGTCAATATGTGTGCAATAGTATCATCTCTGGCTAAACCAAGCAGGACTCGACATGCTAGAGCACGAAGACAGTCCAGAGCAGCAGGAGGTGAATATATGCGAGGTTGGAGGAGATGCAGAAGAACCTTTATACCATTATTAGCACGGACAGCTTCTCTTGCTTGACGATATCCTTGTTCCAGTTGTGCAGCAAGGCCAGCACAACCTGCTCCAGCACCCCAGAGATATTCTACGGTCTCCAACCAATCCTGAAGTTGCAGTAAGAAGAGGAGCTTGTGGAGTGTTATTAACAGTGTGTGTAGTAACTACTGCAGCACTGCCTCGATCTACAGTACCAGATTCTCCATTCCGCTCCCTAGGATCAGTCTGGCTGGCAACATGAACAGCTCGATCTGAGACATTACGTTCAGCAGTTCTATCCCTGGTCTCTGAGAGAGGACCATTTGAAGGTTGGGCAGAAGTAAACTGCTGACCTTGTGTAACCAAAGACGGCTTATTGCTGATTGAAGGAGGAGGGCAAACAAGGTTGACTAATACATTTAATGCAGGCTGAATTATCTGAAGCACAGAAGTGAATGGTTACAAAAATGAGATACCATATGTTGGCATAATCAGCATGTCAAAAGTTTAAAGACTTCCTCGTACCACCTACAGAAGTTAGGGCAGTAAACACTAGAATTGCTACCACAAGACATTTACCTCAGGATCTATGTGACTACTAGCAATATTTGCTGCATCCAAAATGACTGCTATACCAACACGATTATTGCTTAATGTTGCATTTACAATCATCTTGCGACTGCTAGGTACCAATGTAACAATGTGAAGAACACCTAGTGCATACTGAAGTAAATCATGCAGATACCGTTCCACAGGTGGGGCCTACAAACAACCAAGTGGATGATAATAACCAAATTGCAACAGACAGGGAATGCACAAATTAACTATATTATACCTGACACAATTCCAACATGGTAACATGTCCATTAGATGCCAAGAACTTCTCAACTGCTGGCCACCGTGTTCTCACAAATGCAGGACCCAGCTTCCGATCTTTTTGTAATTGTAGGAATACAGCATCCATTGCCTCATTGCTAATGTCAAGTGGCTTGTATGCTGCCCTTACACTTGGAATATTCCTAGCAGCACTACGATTGCTTTTGTTTGGACGAATGGAATCCATTAGTAAAAGGAGATGCGCCCTGAAGTATTGCCGCAAAGCAACACAAGTGTGATAGGCTATCTGCTTTTCAGATGATGTCAGCACTTCTGCAGACGATCGATCATTTTGAAGTGATCCTGCATTAGATAAACCCAATGCCCCAGAATTTACTCCTGATCTTACCGAAGCCGCATCGTTTAGAAGGCCCAGTAATTTCTGTAAACCATCCTGGGCATCAAAAGCATCAAGAACTGCTCTAAAGACAAAAGCAGCAGCAAAAAACAATGCTGCATTCTTCCGGGCTTGGTCTTGGTTGCACTCAAGGAGCTGGAGAGCCAACTCAACCACATGATAAACAACATCTGTTGGAAGAGCACAAACCCTTTCCATTATCCCCTGAAATGATAATCTAGAGTCAAAAAAATGTAATAGCATTGTAGAAGGATTAATAACAAGGAAGATAGATATACACACAGGTTTGAAGTATAAACGTTACTACACATCTTATTTCACAATTACAACTTTTAAGAAATGTGGATACCTGCAGAGAACCAATAGTAAATAGACAAGAAGAAAGGTCAAAGAAAGTTTGAGCCATTCTAGGGACAGCAAGCAGCTTTTGCATGCCCCCACGATCAACAAATAGTGCAGCAAATTTCCTATGAGCAGCCAAAGCACAGATGAGCTTCATGACATCAGGCAACAGTAGGGCAACCTTAGATGCCTCTCGATGTTTAGAATTCTGCTGTAGAAGTGCAAGGCACACATCTACCCCTCTCTCATGCAATACAGGGCCAAGAACTTCTACATATTCTCCAAGTATCTCAAGACACTGAATGCAATATTTTTCCCTCAACTGTGCAAGTGTTTGAGTATCTGGGATGAAGTAATCTTCAACATCCTCGCCAGATTCTGTTTCTCCGCAACTTGCATTCTCTCTCTCAGTATTAATGCTGATGGAGCTCCTGCTACCAACCAAAGAAGATTATTATTGGGACTATCAGAATTACTCTGGCAATTGTTCCTGGAAGCACTCAGATGATGTTCATGTATATCTTACATACCTTGACACTTCAACTGCAGATGCAGCATCAATAACAGTTGATACAGCTCTGGATGCAGCCAACACAGCAGCTTCTTCATCGTTGGTGGATTTAAATTCCTGAATATGTATGAGAAGTAAACTAGTTTACCATTAAAAAATTGTATATACAGCACAAACAAAATAAAAATATACATATTGAAAAAAAATTGCATGAACCCCAGCATACCTCTGAAGCTGCAGTTTTAACATGTTCAGCAGCAGCATCACCAGCAGCTTTGACAGCTTCTTCAGGTGCATTGGCTGATCTAGCTTCAGCTTCAGCAGCTCGGACTACTTTCCTAACAAGATCAGAAATATCTTTACTTCCAATATGGCACTCTTGAAAACAATCATCATTATCCTCTCTTTCCAAAACAGAAGCCTCAGAAGTGATCCTGGAAAGAGTCTTCTTCAAATCAAGCACCCTTTTAACATCAACATTCCTCAATATGCCCCTATCTCTAACAATCTTTCCCTGTCCTAATCGACTACCAGAACCAGGAGATGACAAAACTGGTTCACTTTCAACAGTCCCTTCATTGACCCTTCCCTTCCCTCTGGATCTTCCCCATCCACGGTTTGCACGCCGCCTAGAAGAGTCATCTCTAGCATTGTCATCATGCTCACCATATTTTATCCTTCCATCACGTGCATCTCTACAGTTCCATCTATCCTCCCCATCAGTATCTACCTCGCAGATATCAGCACCTTCACTCAACCCATCAGGTGGTTCACCATCTATCCAAGAATCTTCTTGGCAAGTTCCACTAAGGCCTCCATCTGGATCCCTTTCAAGAGTTCGGTCATCTAAAGATCTCTCATCAATTATCCTTGTATCATCTAAATGACTTGATTCGAGGACCTGGCGAAATCTACTGCGACCATCATCTCTACCTCTCATTGAAGTATTCCCAGATGCATGCCTACTCTCAGTTATATGACTATTATCTTTCTGGCTGCTACTTGTCTCCCCCAGCACATGCAAACGAAGATATCGCATAAGCTTGGCTGACAAGCCAGATGTCAAGACATCTTCCACTACTTGACCTCCACTGAGATTATTCCAAATTTAATAAGAAAATAAAGGAAATGAAAACTAAACAAATAGGGATAAGCACAATTACCACCAGCATACCAATAAAAGCAAGAATAAATATATAGAGTTGAGCCAAACTTCTGAACAAGACATATAAAAATAACCAAGCATACCTGGTCAAACACACAGCAAGGAGTCCAGTAGCATATGTTTTCAACATTTCAGAATCTGAGGCTTCCTTTCTCCCTGGATTATGCTTCAGGTTTTGTTCTTCAGCAGACAGACTAGTGTTCTCATCCATCACCCAATCTTTGATCTTCTCCAGGACAGATTCGTCAAAAACATGAGGATACTGTCCATTTACACCTCATCAGATTGATAGGACAACATATGCATGATGAAAAGTATTACTAAAAGCAAGCTGGGATAACTAGAAAGGAAGTCTTACAATCCAAGTTAGTGAACAGCTCAGGAGAAGCCTGGCAGCAGCAGCCTGAATGGAAGTCGTGTATCTTGTTTCTGACAGAAACTTTGAAGATATCAACTCAAAGAACTCATCATTCTCCTGTGGGTGATGAAAGAGCCAATATTATTATCTCAGAATTTTATCAAAGTAGCATGAGAAAGCTTAAGGAAATGCAAAGACCATGGACGTTCAAAATACCCGGATTAAGCTTCCAAGGCGCCCAACATTATGCGAAGCACGAGCATTACTCGAGGAAGAATGGCCATTCTCTTCCATGTATCTACATTGCAAAAACAAATTAATAATGGAAAATTAAAGGCAGTGATGGAAGTGACATGGGACAAAAAGAAGAAAAACCAAGCGGTAGGTATAGTATTCTGACAACCAGCCATGGAGAATGATATCGAGATATAAACAATAAATTGGCATTATAACACACAACTGAATTTACAGAAAACAAGCACCAAAAAAAAAAAACACATTGATCATTGACGTATCTTGGAAATGCCAACTAAAAACCTTGAAAGAACAAACAACAAACTACAGTATGTCTTACTAGAAAAAAAAAAGTATAAAGTATTAATGTGATCAAAATGCCGAAAAAGATTAAACAAAAAGAAACAAAAGAATCAGGGCACGGAAACACCACGGATTTCACTGAAATTTCACCCTTCCTGGATCACACAGCGAAATCAAGAATGAAATAAGATAGAGAGCTGCTGGAGCAAGATGAAGGAGCATACCGGGATTCTTGGGTTTCAAGAATGGAGGCAAGGGCGTGGAGGACGATGGTTTTAGGGCTATCAGGCGCAGAAGTGACCTTCTCCATCAACTTGTGAGCCTTCGCGACCAACTCGTCTTCCTCCTTCTTCAAGTCGTCCGCTTCCTGCCCGCCTCCGTCCTGTGGCGGAGGTTGCGGCTGAGATTCCGGCACCTGGAGTGGCGGCGGAGCTTGGTTTTGATTCGCTTCGCCGTCCATGGTGGCCTCCGCGTAGTGTCTCGGAAGCTGAAGAAAATAAATGATATAATATGAAATATAAAAGAACGAGAAAATAGGGGGAAATGATATGCTTGTGAATTGTTAATTATGCCTTTTCTAATTTATATACTCCATAAGGGCGTGTGGTTCTAGTTTTTCTGAGTTGGTGTTGCAGAAGTGAGAGAGAAAGACATGGTAGCACAAACCAAGAAGAAGAAGAAAAAGTAAAAAATGGCCTGGGCCGATGCGTTTGGTTTTATAAGTTAAAAAGAGAAACTGAGAAAGGGCACGATGCTGGATCGGAAGCTTCCGGAGATACCCGACCCGTTTGTGGAACCCTAGCGGACCTCACCATCAATACCCCTTCACATTGGACTGTGTTGTCACGCCGGTATTGCATCTCCAATGCCCATTAAACTCAGACCGAGCCCAACAAGCCTACGAGGCAAAGCTATAACAATAGTTTTTGGGAATCCAAAAAAAAAAAAGCAAGGGTTAATACCATTGACCAAAACACAAAAAAAAAAAAAAACAAAGGGTTAAAACCAGACGCGAAAAGACTGAATAGTCCAATCGGTTGAATTGTGATCAGATATTAAATTAGTTATAATTTCATTTTATAATTAAATATATAATTAAATCATTTTAAATTAGATAAAATCGATTAAAATTATTTGAATAGATTGGTTTAACTATTTTAACCAAACAATTTAAAAAGTTAAGCCAATAGAACATAAATTAAAAATTTCATCAATTTATTATCTTGTTCAGTTTTAACAATATTAGTTAATATTTTTTTTTCAAAGATTAAGTAATACTTAATATTCACTTATTGCTCTGACATATTAATTGATTTAATTATTTTTTTTCTCTTGTAGCATTTAATTTATATGTAGTTTTTTTATCCTTCTAAATTTAACATAATATTTAAATAATTTAAATTTTAATATCTAATTTCAATCCTTTTGATTAGATTCTATCTTTAGTTAAGTGAAAATTCTTATCATATTTTATTAAAAAATTTCTAAAACACTTGACCATCAAATTGTATTAAGAAAAGATAGAAGTAAAATCAATTTTTTTGTTGTGTCATCATAGGAGATTAATGGTCATGTTAGTAATTCTCATCCTAACTTGGTCCTAGTAAGATTTTCTGCATCTCAGCTTAATAAATTCACAAAAATATTTTTTTTCAGTTTTCACTTAACACATACATTTCAAAAAAAAGACTTTCTATGTGTTGGTCTGTTTGACCAGGATATTTTCGTGTTCAGACAGACAAAGGGAGTTAAAGTTCAAGACAATGAGTGAAAGTGAATTTCACTTCAAATAAATTTTATTTATAATATCATATATTTAAAGTTTAACATAATTATTTTAAAAAGAATTTTATTATATCAATTTTGACTTAACATTATACAAGTAATTATTTGTATAATTTTAAAATATCATTATATTTTATCACCGTCCCAAAACCAATTGATTTTTTTTTTGACGTGCCCAAAACCAATTGATTATTTTGCCATTAATGCACAACATTCCAATCTGCAAGTATAAACAAGACAAAAAAGTATTATTATTCATCTTTAAAAAGTATTATTATTATTAACAGAAAAAAAAGACTCAAAGAAGTAAGCTTGTGACTTATAATTTTTAACAAAGTTCGAAAAATATTTGTTTATTTTTATTTTAAAATTTATAAATTTTAATAATATATTTGATTAATATAATTTTATTATAATTAGAAAAAGTTGTCATCATATTTTTAATTTTTTTTATTTTAGAAATGATGGATACAATTATTTTTAGATTTGGGCTTTATTTTAAAAAATATTTTAATAAAAATTTGCATTAAAATTCAATTTTTTTAAATATATATTCTTTTTTATTAAAAAATACGCAAATCAATTCTAATGTTTTTCTTTTCATCTAAAATCCTCTTTTTCTTTCTTTTTCTGAAAAAATATGGGGGTCTACATACACATGAACAATGGCAAAGTATTTATTGGAGAAGTAAACCATGGAACCTGTCCTGAATGTAAAAGGGGAAGACATATCTGGCCGAAGAGGAAGAGTTTGTCGAAGTCAGAGTTCAGTAGACAAACAGCCAAACTCTCTTACTCTGATTTCAAGGTTCTAGCAATGGAAAAACTATCCGAAACTGATCAAGCATCAGAGGAGTCATCAACTTCGTCGCAAGATCTCCACAACTGGATAGCGTGTGTAAAAATTCAAAATTTCCTGATAAAATTTTCTTTTTTAAGTCCCTAATCGATATCATTTTGTTGAATGAATCATTTTTCGATTACCCTTTTTCAGGGCACAAGATTTTCTCAGGGAAAAATTGATCACAGAGGATAGTTTCACATGGAAATTACCCACACTCGCAGGCACAAGCACACGAGCTGATTCCAAAGAGGAAGGAGCAGTGATGGAAGGGTTAAGATACGTAGGTGGGGTTGATATAAGCTTCTCCAAGGATGACCCATCAATGGCCTGTGGCATCCTTGTGGTGTTGGACTTCCACACTCTTCAAGTTGTCTATGAGGACTTCTCTTTGGTCACCGTTCGAGTCCCTTACGTGCCTGGCTTCCTTGCATTCAGAGAGGTTTTTTGTTTTTTTTACTTGTTCCTTTTTAATGTCCAGAATCTTTGTTTCAGCTCTTATATTGATTGCCCCTCTGAATTTAGGCGCCAGTTCTTCTAGAGATTCTGGATAAAATGAAAAGGAATGATAATCCTTTCTACCCCCAGGTAATTGTACTATAGCACATAAAAATTCATATGAATTTGATGCCTTTAGAACTTGCTCAGTTTTCATTATTCACATTGCTGGTGCCAATCTTGTTAGCTGCACTGAAAACTTAGATATGCAGAATTCTAAAGGATTGGTCACTATTTTGGACTTTCTAGCGCTTTCTCATGTTTTTGTACTTCATGTCTTCATCAATTAAATACAAGGTTGTTTTGATATTGTGAACAGTTGTTAATGGTTGATGGAAACGGAATACTTCATCCCCGAGGCAAGTGCTTTATACACAAGCATTTTGCATCACTCTTTTGCTGCTTTGTGTAAGCTACAAAGATTTTTTTGACCGGATTGTTGATTTTTTTTTTCCTCTTAAAAGAGTCATGCATTTGAACTTACTTATCTTTAATTATGCAATATGATATTTACAAGGATACTCTTTTTATTATTCAAATTTTGTCGGACAGGAATCTCACAGCTTTAATGTGAGGAACCATTTTTTAGTGTTGACTGTTGTGTTAGACTAATGGGGCATTGCATCAAACATTTTGCAAACTTCATAGAATGGTTGGCTGTTGTTTCAGTTTTTTATCAATTTGCAACATTGAAGTAGCAATCGATGTATAGTGTAACTGAAAAGGCAGTAAGCACTAATTTTCACTCAGGATGGAAAAGTACCCCGATTGATGAATTCCATTTTGGGCAATACTACATACATCTCTACCAAAGGACTTTTATCTCTCAATTTCCTATGTTCAAACTGTTTTTTCTTATCTGGCATAACTCAACTGAGAAAGTTGAAGTCATTTCTGAATTCAGATTCTTCTGAATTATGTGTTATAATAGATTTAACACAAGTAAATTTTAGCTTGTTACCTGTGTTTAAGAGAAAGTCTCTAAACCTTTTAACTTGTGCAGGTTTTGGCCTGGCCTGTCATCTTGGAGTTGTGGCTAATCTCCCAACGATTGGGATTGGAAAGAATGTCAGTACTGATAGTATCACAAATTGATTCTTCTTATATTTAAGCCAAATGATATCTTTTCCTGATCTCTCATGTGTCACAATACTGACGAGCCTTTACAGATTTTCACTTGCTTCTAATTGATTCAGAGATTCTATTGTATCTGCTATTCTTATAGTTAAGAATTACTGAGTAGATACCTGAAAACTTGATGCTTTAGCTTTATAATATTCCAGTTGCATCATGTGGATGGTCTTAATCAATCTAGAGTGAGAGAACTTCTTGGAGCCAAAGAAAACAGTTCAAAAGATTTTATTACTTTGGAGGGTTGCTCTGGGCATATATGGGGAGCGGTAAGAAATTGACTTGTTGGCATTTGTTCTCATTTGTTATAGTAATCATGTGCTGGTGAGCATATGCCTTGCAAAAAGTTACATGTGCCATACTCATGGAAAAACAAACTAAGTTACATAAGCTGCTAAAATCTGGTTTCATGTGTTTATGCACTTTATATTGAAATCTTTTGATTTAGCGTGCTTAATTTTATTTTTTTTTATTGCCAAACAATAATATGTCCAGGCCATGAGATCTACACAGGGGTCCATCAAGCCAATATTTATATCAATCGGTCACAGGATATCACTTCATACTGCCATTACAATTGTTCAGATGACTTGCAAGTATCGTGTGCCCGAGCCTATTAGGCAGGTGAAACTATTTGCCATTTGAAAACCTGTGATATCCACGTAATTTCGTATAGGCATATAATAAATACTTTATACTTCTATTTCCAGTAAAAGATAAAGAAATAGAATACATGAACCAGATATATAAATTGAATTTTTATGCCTTATGCTTTTAATCTTCTATCTCTTATTCAATGGTGATACTTACTCTTTTCTGGTTCAAAAGTTGTTGCCATTTACTGCAATAGGTCAGTTTGAAGTTTAGGATTCACTGGAAAAGTTGCAATCGACATAAGCAGTATAGTCAGTAGACACCATATATGTTATATAGCATTGGGTAATAACTTGTTCTCTTTCACGTTAGGTAATTGTATAGCAGTTCTACTCAAAATCTTCTCTTGCAAGTATTGCCTTGTTCGTCCATAAAATGTTGCTGGCTTGCTGCATCTCGTTTATTAATATCATTATTACAAAAATTCAGTGTATCAAGTGTTGATAGTTAGACTGATTTACTGCTTCCCCAGTTAGCTGGTAAATACATATTTAGATTGGAGTACTTGGCAAGGTTTTCCATTATATAGCTTTTGCTAGAAACAGTTTCTTCTTTTTAACTATAAATCACTGGCTATTTTCCAAATTTTTGTTACTGATGTAAATCAGAAGTATCCTGGCCTTGCATCTGTATTTGAACTGCAGGCTGATATAAGATCTAGAGACTACATCCGGAAGCTTGAAATGAATGCCAAGACTGTGTAACTTCACTAATGTGGTACATCACTATCCACTTAATAATGTTTTTTATCTCATCTTGAACACCTAAATTGATGCCAGCACTTGCTAGATGCTACAATGAATAAAATTGGACACTTGTCTGGTGTTTAAGTGGTCACAGGAACGTTTAAATTTTCGAGTCCAGAGATGTAAGTGAATATGATTTTCATATTATTTATCTCTGAAGCCACCAAGTCATCCATCTGATACAACTTTGAATGATACTTCATGGTGCCTCTGGCTCTCTCACCTCATTTTCAGTATGGATTTTGATGACTTGAATTGTTTGTACCTCCCCTCCCCCCTCCTGAGTGCTGACCCTCTCCCCACACTTGATGCTGCTGTGGAAATTTATTTGTTTTTTTTTCTTTGTCTAGGTCTCTGTCAGGCTTAACTCTTTGGCCAGTTAAATCATGACATGGAGCTATGTGAGATGACGGTATCAAGTTGAGCTAATAGGCTGCAAGGACATGACATGAATGAACTTGCTGAAAAATTCTTAGGTACACTGGTATAAGACAATTATCTTATACTGTATCATTAAATGTGTGCTATATTAACTGTGTGGGCTATCATTGTCTCCTACTACAAGAGACAAAAATAACCACATAACTTATGTGGCACATGATAAATGATATAATATAAGAATATTATCTTACAGTAGGTGTATCTAAGAATTTCTCGAGCTTGATAGTCATTCTGCTCGTTATTAGCCTTGAATAACTCGAGATACTGGGGTATAACCATCACAGTTAATCAACTGGTCAGAAACAAGGGCAGTGGATCTGCTTGGCTTCATTAAATGGTCCATTTCGCTGCACGGGGTTTACACGGGGACTCAGCATCCCATCCCTTGGTGTAATTATATCTAAACCACTTATATGAAGGAAGAGTACCGATATTATACGAGCAGAGATATCATCCTGTGTGTGATTTTAGCCTTTTCTACGTGTGATTTCTTTTTAACGAAAGTTAAAGGTGAGAGATGGGGGAAGATTGTCCCATTCTGAAGTTTTGGATGTATTGGTGTTTACATGACTTGCCAATGGAGTATTACCGGTAGAAATCGAATTTAAGATTTTTGGGTCAATCAGTAGGTGGGCATGGTTTATTTCGGTTTATAAAATCGTTTCAAGTCAAAAATCCAATTCAGTTAGGTTATTGGGTGCAAGTTTTTTTTCATCTTTGATCAAGGTATTTCTATCTTTTGAACTGGGGTGATGGTTAAGTAAAATTTACTTCAAAGTGACTGACTCTAGAATTTGAATATTTGACATTATAGGTAAAGTTCGCTTGAGGTCGCAGTTATCTTCTACTGTAATCAACTACTTTTGGATATTTATTGGGTATAAGTTTGAACTTTAACAACTTTATAAAGAAAACATTCAACCTAAAAAAAATTTATTTTTTGGTTCAGTTCATCAAACTGAAATAAAAAAAAAAAAAAGAACTCGACATAGTTTTATGTTTATTATTTTTTTTGTCCTTCGCATTTTTTAATTAAAGCAGTTTGCTTTAGTTAATTGAATTGGATATAATAAGTCGTTAGTTGTATCTCTTTTCAGCAAAAAAAAAATAAAAAATTGCATTGAGTTAAAACTAATTTCGTTCGATTCGGTTTATTTTCTTAGTTCAGTCAGGTTTGATTCAAATTTTGATTTGTTTCCCATGTCGTTACCCATCACATGTTATGTTTAACTAAATTAATGTATTACTCTCGGTACATAATTTTTTTTTCATGAAGTGGAGTTTATATCTGACATGATCAAATTTTGGATAGTAAAACTTGTTTAAAAGATTAAAAAAAAAAATAGTGCCTAACCTCTTATGGATATTAAACTACTCTTAAAAATGTATTTTTTAAAATATTTTTAAACTAATTATGATAAAAAGAGAGAAATATTGGAAAATTTGTTTTTAAAAAAAGTAATAATTATTTAATAATAAAGAGTTTGTATAAATATAAGGTATATAATATACAATTAATTTGACTATAAATAAAAAATCAGTAATTGATGAGAGATATTTAAAAATAAATAAAAATTAATTGAGAAAAATAATAAAAAATTATACTAAACATATCGTGTTATGAATTTTGTTTTATATTGCATAATAGTCAAGAATATTTATATTACATTAAATAATTGCATAAATTTCTGTGCTAAAAATTAATTTTATATTAAAAATAATAATGTGCAATATTTATATTGACTTAGTTCATACAACTTCATAGTTATGGTTGGCTTGGAAGTTGAAAATTTTTTTTTATACTGTCTTTTGGTTTTCATTTTAATATATGTTGATTGTGAAAAAATTCTTATTATCATCTAATCACGTTTTGTCATATCATTAAAGAAATTTGATTATGACAATGAAACATATCAAAGTTGAAGGATCAAAATTAAACTCTTAACATTTTTTGATAAGCATGTATAAGCATGTTTTTAAATTTGTGTTTACCCAAAAGAGCATATAATGAATTAAATTGAATTTTAATTTACTGTAGTATAAAATTTTATATATTATTATTTAATTATATATTAACACATTATTAAAAGAATTTAACTATTATAATATTCACTTAAAAAATAAATTTTTTAAATAATATGACAATATATGATTGAATTATAATTAAAAATATTTTATACTTATAATAAATTAAAATTAAACTCTAATAAATTTGCATCTTACTATCTGTTAAATAATTTTTTTGCCTTCAATAGGGTTTACCTCTGATATATTTGAGGAAATGTATCCAATTTGAGGAAATGTTGTCAACAATTTTTTAACATGCTTTCATGTAATATCTGAGGAAGTTCGCTATTGGATGTTCCCGTATTATGTTTTGCTATAGTATATATGTTACTAAAATCTAAGCATACCAAGTGTAATCATTATGATGTTGTGCTGCTTAGATTAAATAAGTTTAGGATTTAATTTTGATTCTTTATAAGTGTAAAATTTTTTTATATTATATTCAATCTATTTGATTTTTTAGATAATTATTATCTTAGTCAATTTTTTTTAATAATTTAACAATTTATAATTAAATGATAGTATGAAATTTTTTTAATAATTTAGTAATTCATAATTGAATGATAATTGTTATTCTTATAAAACTTTTTATATTATCATCCAAACATATCATTAAATTAGTTTAAAGTTTGTTGGATTCAAAAAAAAAATATTTTCTATTTTCATTTTATATTTCCAAACACATCACATGTGTGTTTAATATAATTTTTATTATGTTTACAAAGTTATCCCTCTATTTTTAATGTTTTATTTTTAAAAACAATTATATATAATTTTCAGATTTAATCTCATTTATAAAATATTTTAAGTAAAAATATAACCAAACACATTTTAAAACTTGTTTTATATTTTTATTACAAATATAAATAGAACATTTCCGAACCAAAAGCATTCATTTTTTAATTTTTTTAAGTATTTGTTTAATAATAAAATTCTTTTAATAATATAACAACATATGATAAACAAGCTATATTCTAAGAGAGAGGATCAAAATTCAAAAGTTACTAGAAGTGAGTTAGTGGTGAAGAATTTGTATAGTATGTAGAAAGTTATAGGTTTAAACTTTCACACTATCAATGTATTAAAAGAGGACTAAAGTTCAAATTTTAAAACAAATAATTATTGGGAGACCCTTCTAGTTAAAGATTAATAACATTGTAACAGTATTTAAAAAATTAATCTCACTATAATACCTGTAAGAATATTTTGGTTAAAAATAAATAAAATAATAAAAAAAAGTTATATTAAAAATGAATCAAAATTAATTTAATAATAGTCGTATGTAAAAATTTTAATAGAATGTAACCCGTGACGTCTCCACCATTCTGTCATTTTCTATTGTCATTATCTTCGTCCATAAAAAGAAAAGAATATAGCATGCAGAAAATTTCGAGGGTGAATATAAAATCGAATCTTTGTCTTTTTTTTTTACAAAAATTATGCAAATAATTGCCCACACAATTTTAAGCTAGAATTGATATGATAAATTATTTCAAAGTGATGATATGTGTCTTCTTTAAACAATAAAAAACGTTTCTTTATGAGAAGAACATGAAAGACAGTTAAAATTGTTGATGTGGATGAATGATCTTTATCATTTGATTTTATTCCATAATCATTTATGAATCTTAATAAATTATGTCTATTCTTATCATTATCTATGCAGGAGTTTACCAGTTGAGCAGTGTTACACAACAAAAAAAAAAACTCACAAAATTTAACCAAAATTCATGAATAGTTGTTGAATAAAAACAATTAATAAAAAGTGCTTATTTAAAGAGTTAATAAATATACTAACCTCTTTTATTAAATATTATGTTAAAATAATTCTAACAATCTAACATAAGAAAATTTAATTTTAAAAATTAACATTTTTCTTTCTTATAAGAGGATCCTTTCCTGTCTTTAAAGATAAAAAAGAGAATCCAAATCCCTTCTTTTGCCGCAGATTTGTCGCTACTTTTGCATTTTGCTGATTGTCAATGATTTTCTTATTGTCCTCAATTTCTATTCGGTCTTCACAATCAAGTCCTGATATAAGACTACTTTTGGTCTTTTGCACAACACTTGCCCGAGTTGCAGCATTGAATAATGAATATAATAGCGTCATAACCGAGCTGCTCCACACCAGGAACCGGACCCTTTCGAAGAAAACAAAAGAACCCCATCAGTGATGACTGATGAGTAAGAGCACTACTCGACACTGCCAAACTTCACAGGTCTTCAACATGCTTTCATCTTCCACTCCACGGGATCTAATTCATTAATCCATAATCTATCTAATTCTTTCATATATAAATCAAATCCAATTTGTTAAATTATAATAATATATTTAATAAATTTGATTGAATTAAATTAATTTTAATTCTTAAATAATTAATAAATCAATTAAAATATTTATTACATTCAATATATATATATATATATATGATTTAAAAAAAATATATTTAAACATAAAAAAAACCTAGATGTATTTAATAAAGATGAATGAATTAAATGTCTATTTATTAAAATAAATTAATAAATAAATTAAATACTATTTATTAAAATAAATCATAAATAAATTAACTGATTTTAATAATTTTTAATAAATTTTAAATAAATTATTAATTTATTTTTTATCCATCTGTTAATAACTCAACCTAAAATCTATCCAATCTATCCATTTGTCACCTTAGCTCCACCCCACATATTGAATTTGAAATACACAGCTATTAATTTCTCCAAAAATAAATTAAAGAGCCAGAAACTTTTTAACATTCTAAGGATTACAGAAAAGTGAAAAACAAGAATACAAAGAGCACTATTCCAAGAGACCCAATTCTCCCCCCATGCAGCAGGCCAGCAGAATCTGTCTGGATCATGATTCTGAATTTGCAATCTCCAGTTGAAGGGTCTTTGTCAGTGACAATGGAAAGTCCTGGGAATTTGCAGGCACCGTCAATCTGGTCATTCACCTGGTAGTAGCTGTTAAATGCGTAAGATATGTTGCCACGAGCATCCAAGTTTCCACATGAAGTGCCATACCCAAGACTGGTGCAGTCAGCATTTTGACAAGCATAAGCCACACTTGGAGCCACTTGATCATCATTGAGGTTTGCTGAGGGTTTCAAAACACACCACTTTTGGGGCAGATGCTTTACACCGTTGGCAGGTACCAAGCCATTGGCTCTTGTTGTCCCAAGGTTAAGCTGGTACTTGGGCTGTCCATCATAGTAAAAAATCCCCCAGTGACGTTCAAAGTTACCGGGCTGAATGCTCTTGTTGTCTTCATCTATGAGGCTAAACAAGTAGGCATCTATAGGGCCAGGCCTCATTGGCGTCCCCTTTCCGGCGGCATAGCGCGACATAAACCCCTGGTTAAAACGCTGGGCATATCGAAGATTCGCATTTCGGTCTCCATCCGTAGGCCACCCGATTTCTCCCACGATTATAGGCAAGTTTTCAAAACCATTCTTCTGCAGTGCCCACACCAGAGTATCATGGTTGGCGTCAAAGACATTGTCATAGATCTTTCCATTGTCATTTATGGGACTCTGAAAGCCGTTGAAAAAGGCATAGTCAACGGGAAAATTGGGATCTGAGTAGAGGCTGATAAAAGGATAGATGTTCACTGTAAATGGAGCTCCATTGTCGCTCAAGAACTTGACAATCTGCAGCATAAGATTGTGGATGTCTGGCCTGAAGTCACCGTCGGAAGGCTTATCCGATGAGCTCTGATACACATCAGCATTTAAAGGGACGGTGACTTTAACCTGGTTGCTCAAACCAGATTTTATGAGAGCTGATTGGATATTTTGAAGAGCTGGAAGAGTTGTGGCTTCAAAGGTACCATTGTATGTTGACAGGAAAGGTTCATTCCCCACTGCAACGTATCTTGCAGAAATTACAAGAAATAATGTGTAAGAAAATACAGACAATTGCAACATAGACATACACATGAATAGTCATTGATTTTGCAGTTGGGGAAATGTGCTCCGTACTTGCAGAAAAAGATATGGTAAAACGTTGCAAGAGCACACAGGATCATGCATGAGTTTGATATGGATTTTGATGATCCAAGTCTTATTTTCAAGCCCTCATTACCTCAAATGTTGGCATCAGCTTAACACAAATGAACAAGAATTTAGCATCATATCTGAATCTCACTCTTGTGTGGCTATAATCAATTCAGTGCAGCTGATTGACAGCAGTTTTCAAGCAAGAAAGCAAAGATATAAAGTGATCTTGAACGAATTATTAAATTTAGATTTCAAATAGCAGTAAGTGAAAGCAAGAATTTAGATTTCAAGTGGGCCAACCTGGCTCACCCCGGATTAGAGATTAAGCGGGTTGAAGCAGGTTGGCTCACTTTAAGAGCGAGTTGAAAAATGATCAACCCGGGTCGACTCACCAGGGATGGTGGGTTAAACAGATTGACCTACAAAAACATTAAAAAACTAAGGGAAAAAAATACATTAAAATAAACTCAAAGATCATAAAATAATCATATAACCTAGGTTATAAAATGTCTAAAATGATATAATAGTCATTAAACTTAAGTTACATCATAATTCATAAGTCATAATCACTAACTTACATAAGTAAGAATCCATAAATCCCAAATTAAATAAGAGAAAACAGTAAGAAATTCAAATTCTAAGTAACCCAAACCATTTGGAGATAACATAACATAATTTTAATCACCTAGGACTTACGAAATCAACCCAGGGATGTCTTTGGCATCTAGGGGCAGGGGACTGATCATAGAATTCTGGTCAATAAGCGGAACACTTTGGCTGCCAGCTTTCACGTTGGATAATAAGAACCAAAGAAGGGCAACCACTCATTCTTTCAATGAAAGAGTAGTTGGCCAGAGGATAATCTAACTTTTCAATTGGCAACGGGACAGGAATGAATATAAATAGGCATCATAAGTATGTTGACTTACACATAAATTTCATAATTTAGAAAAACCGTATTGCTGTAAGATCATACCTTACCAAAACAGTAGTTGAACACCAACTCTAAAGCTTTATATAGCATGATCTATATACATAAATATCCGTTTTTAAACGATGAAAAACTCGTGGCATGCCAAATTTTGCAGAGACTGATACTAGAATGTCATTCACCAAGGCAAGGCAGAAAATAGAAAGCAAGCAGGATAAATCCTAAGTCAATAATAAACAATTTGTCCCACAACTAAAATGGAAAGAGTAACCACATTCAAGAAAAATATTTGTATGTGTGCTTTGGAATGGATTGGTGGAAATGAAAGAAAAAGACATTCACCTCATAGTCATAAGGATCTAAATTTCTCCATTGATAACCTTCATAGATAAACCTAAACGTGGCTTTCCAAAGCATTGGATGAAAGAAGAAATAAAGCATAACTTTTTTATTTTGGGTAACATCAACTGCATATAATTTGTATTGAGAACTACAAGGATTGTATATTAACAACAGAATACATTATGGTGTTTCTGTCTTTTAGCAAGTATTTAGTCTTACTAATTTGTCAGCTAAGAATGCAAAGCGTGTACATATATCAATTCAGAATTGCTCTCAGACATAGATGAATATGAAATTGAGGAGATTGGACTATTTAAAAAAACTCAAGCATGTTTAAGGGACATAATCTTAATCCAATTACATTATCAATCAGTGTAGCTTCGCCAAATCAACATACTGTTGAGAATGAGACTCGAGAGGAATAAATTAGGTAGTGAAAGTTAAGATATCAGACCATCAAATTTCCAAAAAGAATGAGTGGAAGGAAGCCAGATTCGGACCATGGTACAGCACAAGTAAAACCCCTGAAACTAATGGTTTTTACTGAGTATTCCAGTACAATTACTTGCAGGAAAGACACATAATCTCCATCCATTGGAAGCCCCTTCCAGTTGCAATGTTTTCCTTCTAAACTTGTACAGTACCACCACTACTCAAAAGCATTGAATCAGATAACACGGTCCTTTAAATGTCTAGTTGAAATTTCCAAACTCACAGCTTAACAAAGAGAAACAACTAACAAGATATTATCACAGCATCAAATGCAGAAGATAACAATAATTACAAGGAGCAGCAACCTAAAACCTAAAGAATCCTTTCACAACATGAAATGCAGAATTACATGGCTGAATCACTCAAGCTGAGAGCTGCATAAACCAATGGTTGAACTCGAATCACTCAACAGAGAAAAAAAAGGGGTTTACCTGATGTCTACTCCGCCAGAGGACACATGCTCGGAAACATTCTTGGAAACCCATTTTTCAGCAGCTTGCACACTGTTAGCCAGTGAATAGAGCATGTCATTTGGAATACCCACCATCACCTGGATCCCAGACTTCTTCAGAGCATCTAAGATACCAGGATCAGCGTCAAAAAGCTTAACCTTCTGAATACCATTGTCTTTTAGCATCTTCACCACCGTGGACGCTGGCAAAGGGTGTGTCAACTGTGTGCCCCAATTAACACCAATTCCACTCACAGAACCCACCAACAGCACAGCAGAGAACAAGAGAATAATACACCCACTAAATTTTACACCCCCCATCAGCTCCAGAAACGCTGAACCGAGATACCCTGAGAGCCAGCAAACCGGACTAATAGAAAAATCAAATCTATGCTGTTTTATGAGCTTATATCAAATTTGAAGCTCAAAAGCTGCTTTTTCATTTCCTGGGTTTTGACAAGTTTGTTGATTTATTCTGCAACCAGCCCAGGAAATCCAAAAGCTGGCATGCTAAAAAAGCAGACTTGGAGAATGGGTCAAGCATACACTGCACAGATTTGATGGTTGAAGACTACTCCACAGTGAAGAAGTCAGGCTCAAACGCAAGAAGATAAAAGCGTTAACAAGAAAAAGAAGAACAAGAAGGTGCAGTAATAATATCCTAACCAGTAACCAGAACAGATCTCTTTTGGATAGCAGAGCTAAGAACTTGCTATGTGCTTTAGCAGTTTAGCTGAGCTGCTTCCACATCACCACACAGAGAGAGACAGACAGAGGAGGAAGTGAGAGAAAGAAGGAGAGAGAATGGGCATTGAATGAATTATGAGAAACGAGTTATATAGTGGAGAATCTTTTTTTCGGGTGAACTAAAACAGGCAAGCATTGGCAGCAAAGTAGTACCAGACCTTTTCCAAAAGAATATAAGAAAATCACATGCTTTGCCTGTAATAAATGAGTTTATTATTAATATTTTTTTTCGTCCTCTTAAAACAAAAATTCACGGTGCTGAGCCTGATTCCAGAAAGTATAAAAAAATACAACCAATGTTCTCGGTCCCCAGAGAAGAGTACCTTCCTTCATTCCATAGTCTTCAGATGCCAAGTTGCCAGAACTAGTTCACTGCACAACCAATATTTGAGTTCCAAATCCAAACTCCAGAGTTGGGTTTTTCAAGCTTTTCTTTCTTTATGTTTATCAGCAGTATGCTTTGCTGCAGTACAAGTTTAAAGCATAGAATGGGAAAGAAGAGTCTTGAAGCTTGAAGGGATTATGGACTCTTCATTTTTTTTAATTTCATTAAAATAAATAATTAATCTATATAATTTTATCTGATTTAAATTTAAATTTTTATAATTTTATTTATTTAAATTTTAATTTTTTATTAAAATATTAATTTTTACATTTTTTATTTATTTAAATTTTAATTTTTATAATTTTATTTATTAAATTATTAGTTTTTATTTTTAATAAAAAATTAATTTTTATAATTTTTAATTATTAAAATATTAAAATTTAAAATTTAAATAAATAAAATAATAAAAAATAATTATTTATTTTTATAATTAGACGTGCTTTTTGTTCAATTTTTTATAATTAAACATGCTATGCGCACACAATAATCTTAGCCTTTAAGGTAGTTATTTCCTTCTCACGCCAAGTTATACTACTTTCGTGTTGTTCTACTTATCCTTAAAAAAAAAAAAAAAAGATAAAAAAAAGTGTCTTGCTCTATCCAAAACGTCAAGATTGGGTGGCATTTCCAGTGAAGTCTTCAGCTCTATTTTTTTCTTTCTCCCTTCATTTTGGCTGAATTAAGTTTGGTATTATCGCTAGTTATATTGAATTTGGTGTATGGAGATTTTATATAGAAACTAGAAAGACTGGTATTTAAATTTTTCTCTCAAAATACCAAACTCATTCCTACTACTAAATGAATGTGGCTGCACCTTTTATCCGTTGCAGTGGGAATTACTAGGTGGGCTATAAAAGTGGGTCACAGCCCTCAGATATCGGCTTTTATTATCTCCTTTCCACCTGTGTCTGATGGAGATCATTTAATATGGTTCAACTTAATTTTTTTAAAAAAATTACTTTTTATTAAAAAAAATTTATAATATTTTAATTATAAAATATTTTAAAAATAAAATAAATTAATTCAAAGATATACTTCTATCCTCAATAACTAACACAATTCCTGTGCGATTGTACGGACTGCTTCTTGATTTTATTTATTGTATTAACAATTCATATACCTTCTTGCTTACTAAATTTTTTTTATTAATTTTATGTTAAGATGACAAGTGGATAAATTTTAAATTAGATTATTAATTAATCAATATAAAATAAATTAATAATTTATTAAAAAATTATTAAAATCATACAATTCATGTATAATTTATTTTAATAAAATATTTAATCCATCTATTTTTAATTAAATGTATGTAAATTATTCATATATTTAAATATATTTTTTTTCAAAAATATATATATATTCATTGAATACAATAAATATTTTGATTGGTCTATTAAATTTAGACATGGATGAATCATAAATGCATGGATCCAATTATTATTTTTAATTTGATACCACACTCTACACTCATTTTCTTTTTTTTTTTATACTCATATTTCTTTTCTAGCCTATCTCTCTCTTCTGCCAACATAAGTGGTTAACATTATAAATTTATTATTAATTTAATATAATAAATAGTTAAATAATCTCTATGTGTTAAAACATAACCAATATTAATGGTTAACAATGTATAAATTTATAGTTAATTTAATATTATAAGTGGTTAAATAACTTTTATCATATTTTTTGTCCACTTTTAAAAGGCTAAGTGTTGAAATTACATGGTGAGTGGTTAATACTATGTAAAGTTACAGTTAATTTAGTATAATAAGTAGGTAAATTTCTTATTATGTTTTTTTTTTTATTTTTAAAAGGCCATATGTTGAAACATGATCAAGATTAGTAGTTAATATTGTGTATTTTGATTAATTTAATATGATAAGTTATAAGTGATTAAATAACTTTTATCATTTTTTTTACTTTTAAAAGGTCATATGTTGAAGTGCAATTTATATAAGTGATTAATACTGTATATATTTGTGATTAATTTACTTTTATAAGTAGTTAAATCTCTCTCATCATATTAGTAGAATATGGTGTAAAATTGGTGAAACCGTAAAAATAAATTGGTTGGGGAATAACAGAATTGTCTATATGAATGACTAACCTTTCTGTAAGGGTAAGACCAGAAAAAAAAAGTAATTTAAATAAATTTATTAGAAACAGTAATCTTCCTGAGCCCAGGTTCCTTTCTAAGCTCTATCTATAAATAAACCTAACTAAACCCCTTGAAAACACTGAATAATGCACCACACTTCCTTGACATAAATAGTGCCTTGCAGCTAACGGTGAACTGACACGGAAACGGGTTCAACTTCAACCCATTTAATTGAACTTCGTTTTAAAAAATGTATCAGAATCAGAGCCTACGTCTTCAAACTCAGTTTTTGGAGGCTAATTGAAGCTAATGGTTTACTGAGATTAATTTGGTATTCATTTTTTTTTATATCTTTAGTCTCGACTAGGTGTCAAGAATTCATTAATTGTAAATTATACTTTATAAATTTTATATATTTATTATAAAAATTAATAATTAATAAATACTTAATAACCCCTAAGAGTATTAGTACAATTTAAGGTGCTGTAACAACTTCCATAGTTTACATGATATCTATGGTTTTTTTAAAAAATATCCAGAGATACATATTAAAGATAAAGAAGAGTTTGTAAAAAAATTAATAAAAAAATAGAATAATTTATGCAAATAAATCTTAACAATTTCATAATTTATTATATTAATAAATATATTTTATCCGAAGTGTGATCTGAGCCCCCCAATAATGTCGTGAAGACATCGTGACTTTAGCTGACGAACATTGCACAGCCTGTTTGTTTGTTTGTTGATCCTTTTTCTTTCTACTTTTTGGATCGTTAGTCGGTGCATGTAACTTATCCGGAAACAAGAAGCTTGGAACTCCATCCATAATCCCTTTCCAAATTTATGCCTCATGAGTCATCAGATTCTGGATTGGATTGAACGTGGCTTGGAGACAAAGAGTCCATGCACCACCCTTCCCTGCCTAGTAATAAAAGCAAAGCCCTAATTAAGCTGTGTTTGCGCCTTGCACTTTATGAATTCTATCAGCACTGCTATTGTTTGAGGGAGGGATAGAAACCATAAAGTGGTGATATTTCTATACTTGGCTTCTATTTCATGTATCTTTTTTTCTTATCATTTTGGACATTATTTGGATGAGAGAGAGAGAGAGAGAGAGAGAGAGAGAGAGAGAGAGAGAGTGACCAAAATTAGATTAAGAATTCTAACACTTGCAACTGCTTACAATTATAATTCCTGTTAGAGTAAATCACTTTTTTTTAATCATTTATAAATATAAGTATTATCATTTTAATCTTTTTAAAAATTTTTATCATTAATTTAATTTTTAAATATAAAAAGTAATATCATTTTAATTTTTAAAAAAATTAACATCAATTCAATCCATTAATTATAAAAAAAATCATCGATTTAATCTTTCAATTACATAAAATTGTCATAATTTTATTTCTCTAATCATTAAAATTATATTAATTTGGTCGTTATCTGTATACAAAATGACGATTTTGATGTCACTTTTTATATTTAAAGATTAAATTGATGATAAAATTTTTTAAAAAATTAAAATAATAACACTTATATTTTTAAATAATAAAAAAATAATTTACTCTTCCTGTTACCATTTAAGTTCAACAAGAAATCAAAGATTTCAACATAAGATCTCTTTTAATATTTGTTTAGTTTAGAACGGCCACTAAAAATAATGTTACAGATAAAATATTATTTAAAATGAGAAATTTTATTATTTTAATATATAAGTTCAAATTTAATCTATTTAGTGTATAAAATTTTATATTATAATCAAATTATATATTATTAATTATTATTAAATAATTTAATTAAAATAATAATTATTTAAAAAATTAAATATATAATAATAAGTGATTGAATCAAAATTTTCTACTAATAATAAATTAAAATTAAAATTTTAATATATTTTGAGTGTGTTACACGTAAATCATACGTAATGTAAAATAATATTAAGAAATAATGTTAGAACTTGGGCTATTGGTGTGCATGATTAGGTATTTCCATTATTTGTGACTTGCGAAATGAATACGTGAGGCCCACTACCCCTCGCATCAGATAAACACGCACACACGTGTTTGATGCACAGTGTATATTCCCTTCGTTGTCATGAATCGCGAGGAGACGATAGGTTATAATTTATAGAGAGAAGCCAACCCACGTAAGCACCTAGGAGGTGCTTCTCTATTCATTAAAAGGAAGAGTGATGGATTACTCCATTTCAAAGTAAAAATATACTACAAATCTCCATTGCAAGTGAAAGTGAAGTACTTTAATTTTTATTAGTTGAACTAATCTCTATTAATTAATTAAAAGGTATAGATCACGATATATATTGTTTTGCCAGTACTCACGTGTTGATGTATATTGTGTAAACTTTCTATTTGATCTTTTGCAATTAATATCCCACTTCCTCTTTGAAACTTATTTGATTACACATATTAGTAGTGTAAACTTCACATATAATATTTTGTCCTTGAACGTGTCTTTTAACATGCTAATTAAATATATTATTTTAGCATTAAGTCTTTATATGTTCTATATGTGTTTAGGATACTTGTAAATAGAATATATTCAATATATTTAAAAGTTATAAATTTGTTAAATTTATGAACTTTAAATATTTTTTTAATATATGATGAGCTGGGCTTAGCTCATGTGAAGTAGATTAGAGCTAAGGATTTTACAGCCCAGTTAGAAAGTGCTGGCCCAGCCTACTTGGGATAGGGCCTTTATTTTTTCTGTTTAGTATACTATGGCATTTATTAGCTCAAACTTTAAAGTAAAATTAGTAGTATGAATCAAGTCAAAAGAAGTCCAAAAAAAAAAAGTTCAAAAAAAAAAAATTGTTAGTATGAATACAAATCAAATAATTTTATTTGAAAGAAATTTTAAAACAAATAACAATTTTCATAGAGGATTTGTCAAATTCGTCAAGATAATCCATCGTAAAAAAGAATAATTTTGTTGAGAATTTGTTACATCTATTTTCATTCCTCAATTTTTTTTTCGACAAACCCAAAAACCTGGAAGATAATCCGTCAAAGAATAAATATTTAAAAATTAAAATTATAAACTTTTTAAAGAAATTATTTGTCAAAATATGTGGTATTCTTTATCGTTAACGCTTCGAACAAATTTTTTTAAGAGAAAATTTGACTAGAATAATATATTTTCACATTATAAAATATATTTGAACATTTTTATTTCATTTATTTTGGTCAAATTATCTCTTAAGAAAATTATTTTGTGAAATATCTATTTTTAATTTATATTTTTTGGTACACTAAATTTGATTTTTTAATTGATAAAAGCAGATATGTTAAAATTGAAATATACATGATTAAAAACTAATATATTTAACAACCTTAAATCAAATAATTCTAAAGTTTCGTGAGAATTATTTGATTCCAACATCAAATCTTATTTAAGCTACTTTGTCCCTATACTTTAATTTGCTTTTTCTCTCCTCATGTCTTAGGCTTCATTTGTAACAAATTAACAAAATCTAACATCGACTTATTTAAATTAAATATGAATCAAAAACTATAATTGTAATTACTGTATAAAATATATGTTATATTATTTAAAGACTATTAGGGTTGTCAAAGTGGACAACCGTGATTTATTTGAACTACGGTTTCAAGGATTAGGACCAAAAAATTAACTTCTGAAGTGGATTGTCAATGCTCTAACCATAACTCGTTTATAAGTACTTAATTGAGAAAATAAGGTTTTTGGGTCCAGGGAGGAGGAAGGGGGTGAGGTTCGTTCCTTTTCTAAAATCGATCCTGAATGGGGTTTCAATAAAGTATGAAGCTTTTATCATGAGGCCATTGCACCACAGAGGATTTGAATCTCTTAAAATGACGGTCTAAATTCACTCCGCATGCAAGGTCTAATGGATTGGCTCATAATTTTAGTTCTAAAGAATATAATATGTCGAATAACAAAACAAATGCAGTTGAGGCTCTGGCTCACTTGGTAATATCCAAAGTCTTAATAAGTCACTGCACCGGTTTGATTCCCTCCCCCTCCCCAAGACCCAAAATAAATAAAAAAGAATAACAAAACAAATATCAATTGTACCTGTTATCGGAATCATCTTGAATTCCTAAATCAATACTAGGTATATTGAATTATTTTATTTTGTAATCAAAATAACTTGTAATCGAAATTTTATTAAAAATGTTTTTGAAAAAAATGATTTTTTCTTAAAAATAATTTATTTCCAATCATGCATTAAATAGTAAAAATTTGAAATAATGGTTGAGTTGAATAACTCCATCTGCATAATATCAAAACCTAAATTGAAAACAACAATCTAGTTTGACTGTATATGAGTTAACAATCATTGTTAAGTCCACTAAAAAAAAAAAATCAAACTTCACTACTAAGCTATCTTTTTCTAATATGCATTATTAAGTTATCTTTAATGATAAAATCTGTAGCAATCAGAGTCATAAACAATGTATTACTTGTACTACAAACAAAATTAAAAAAATTTAATAAGTAGCAGTTGATTCTTATCTTATGAGAATCAATCTAAGTTTGGTTTAACATGTTTCCCATAATTTTGAGATTTTAAAAGCTAAACTAAACACACTCTCAGTTGAAGAAAAATTTCTTCAACAAACAAAACATGATGTCTACTTGATTCTTCTTGGTGATGCCACTGGGTAGTTAACTGGTTACCCCCAGACCTAGTACTCTTTAGTGTTATTTTCTTCTGGGCATTTGGGGGCCGTCTTCAACCAAAAATAATAATAATAATAATAATAATAATAATCACTTTGGCTTGTATGAATTTTAATTTATAAATCTACAGGAGTTTGTAACATCTATAGCAATATATAATATTGCTAAAATTTGATTTTGGTGTTTAGTACCCTTTCATCATATGATATGGTCTTCTGTAATATGGACAATTAACAGAATTCTCAAATGAGAAGGACTCTTTTCATCTATATGCGGTATTTTCTAACAATTAAAGTATCCAATTTTTAGCATTTAGCACTTGACTATGCTAACAATCATTGTAGAATTTGGCATTTAGCACTTGACTATGCTAACAATCAAGTTATTCAATTTTTAGCTTTTAGCATTTTCAAACAATCTCATAATTTTTAGCACTTCTGACATTTATTTATCATTTCGCATTTATTGGTCAATGTTGTGGAATTGTTGTTTCTGTGACTATGCTAACAATCAAGTTATCCAATTTCTTGTATCTGTACTCACTTGTCAATTTCTTAAATCTTGATGAGTTTTTTGGGCAATGCACAGGACATGGCTGTTGAAGAGAAAACTTAAGCCTGCACTGAATATGAAGCTTAAAGAAGGTGAGGCTTTTATGCAAGCTTTCAGGTCAGGTCAAGCTTTTATTTTTCTTCAAACAATTCTGACCAAGTCTAAAAATATGCCTATAAAGATTAGTCTGAGCCTAACCTATCAGGCTAATCTTTTGCAATGCAGGCTTGGCTTATTTATACTAAAGTCTGACCTGACTTGACATATTCTCACCCCTAATAATAAGATTACAATTAGTCACCTATTAGCTTAGTACTTACTTTGTTCTATGCTTTTATTTATATTTTTATGATTTTAGTCTACTACATAATGAATACAAAGTGACTCAAAAAAAAAAAAAGTGCTAATGATTAGAAATTGAGTTGTTGTGACCTCGGATGCTATTGGTTTCATTGTTAGTTAGGAAATGGACTCATTGAACTTTAACATTTTAGATAGGATACGCAAAACCTATTTTCTTGGATCTTTTCAATACAACCCTATGAGTCTATTTGTACTTATGGAGGACATATCTGTCTTGGACCCATTGGATTTTAACTTTATTCATGTATAGTAATATTGTACACCTCTCCTTAGGTAAAACATTTTATGAAAAATATTTCATAAATAACAAACATTTAGAAAAGACATGCAGGTCATGCTATCTAGAGTCTTCTTTGCTATTGTTTGAGATTTTTATTACATATTCATGTTTTTTTTTTTTTGCTCTGTTTGAGATTTTCTTTGATTTTTACAACGTCTTTTATGAAGTGTTTGCGTAACTCACCCACCTTGATTTGTTTTTAAACTTATTCGCACCATATAGAAAATAGAGGCATGATTGTGTACACCTCGACTGTGCAGCCAAGAAGCTGCCTTGGAGGGAAGGAGTTGTGTTGGGACTATGGTCAACGGATGTTTGTTGTCTTCTTTTTTTTTTTTTCCTTTGTGTTTTTTAGTATTTCTTTTCCAGTTGTCCTCTTGGTAGCTTTAATACATAGGAGGGGCCACATAAGGAAGGAAAACGAAATAAAAAAGATGTTGTGCAATGTTGCAAATTCTATATAATGATGCATTTGAATCGGTGCAATTACAAGCCATCAACAATTTGATCTGGTGAAACAAGATATTCTCTTGAATGGGCAATCAGTTGCTGCAACTAATTGAAAGCATATTATGTAAGTCATGAACTTTTGGAGAAATTGAAGAACTCCTAGACAAGTCTTTCAATTGAAAAAATAATCTTATTTGTTAATTATGAGGTGTTTTAATTTAAAAAATAATCTTATTTATTTCACAACTCTGTTTTAGTTTCTCTAAATTCTTAACAAGCAAATGTTTGAGATAACCATACAAATTGCTATTAGGTCAAAATCTATCGATGAGGAGACATTTCTGCTTAAAGTATTAACTTCATTTTGGAATGGTTCGTGTGAAACCTAGAGCTTTTCATATATAATTAATACTTGATCCTTCTATCTATTATTATATTAAGTGAATCAAATTTAGATCAATATTCTTTTTCTAAATAAGTGAACTGTTATTTGAATAAAATTTGACTCTTCTAAAGTAAATGGTTTACTTTAAAGAATAAAGTGAGGAGTATTAAATATTGATAAAGAAATTAATGAAGTAAATTTTAATAATTTCATAGTTTATTATAAATGTATATATATTTTATCATTATCTGAACCATTAATTTTATTATTAATTATTATAAATTTTCACTTTATTTTTTAAAATGAAGCTCTCAGTTTAGAGAAGTCAAATTTATTTAAATAAATAAAGCAATGAGTGGCCTGTGCAATCGCATGTGTATTAGGCTACTTGTTATATAAAGGGATATTCTCTTTTTTTAGTTTCAAATTTTTAGTTTATCAAAAAAATTATTAATAACTACTTGAAGATAAATACCAAAAAGGATAAAATTATCAATATAAATATTTTTTTATAACTACAACAGGAGATTCCCTTTTTAGTCTCAATTTTTCTATTTTTAAAAAAATTATTAATAGTTAATTGAATACAAACAGAAAAAAAGATAAAATTATAAATATAAATATTTTTTTATAACTACATTCTACAGTCATAATTGTTTTCAAATAATGAGAGTTATCATCTTTTTACATACAAAATTATAATTGACTTCAAATATATTTTATATTTTTACAAAAATTTTTTAATTTAAGTAATTAATTAAAAATTAAAATAAAATTAATTTATAAAATAATTATATAAGTAAAAATAAAAAATGCAAATTGAGACTCATTATTGTGCCTCTCAAGGTTCCAGTTAAAATATAAATGTAATAGGTCATTTCTCTCCATCTACTCTTATATTTTATTATATAACTTGCTGAAATAAATAGGTTAATCTCCTTTGGTGATTGGGAAATACAGTGGATGCATTCTTAGTGCATGTTTGGTGTGTCAGAAAAAAAAATATAATAAAATGAAACATACAAAATTTTCAAGCTCAATATATAAAAAATCTCTCTTTCTTATTCTTTTCTCTTTTACCAAACATTCACTTACAATTACAGAAAAGCCAATTCCTGCGCTGATAGACTTGCCCACCATGGTCATTCATTGGATTTGGAAATTGCCATTTTTTCGATAAGCTCCTGCGTTTTTGGCTTACCCCTTTTCACTGATCTTTCTAATGTAATTTTTGATAGAGTTTTCTCTGTGTAGCTTTGTTCTTTTGCTTTTGGGTCTCTGACCCCATCAACTTATCAAAAAACTTTGTTTGGATATAAAAAAATAGAAACACTTTCTTAATAGTAAAATTATTGAAAAAGATATCAAATTTATGGTGTCAAAAATTTTAGTAATGAGTTTTTGCTTTATATATATACGTAGTTGATCTTATGAAAGATTATCCACTTATCATTGCAAACACTGTCCAGTAAGAAAAGTTGCATGTTATCTCTCAAGATTCAAATGATGGAGCAGAGATGGTATAGTCATTTTTAATTACTTTCTCCACACATATTATATTTTGATTTTGATTAAACAGATAGGATATGAGATCTAATTTGTAATAAACATAAAATATATTATTATCATAAAATTATATTAAGAATTATTTCTCTTTTCACTTTTTTTTTCAGAAATTTGAGATTATTAACTTGTAAAC
This sequence comes from Castanospermum australe, assembly GCA_019955255.1. Classification (NCBI taxonomy): domain Eukaryota; kingdom Viridiplantae; phylum Streptophyta; class Magnoliopsida; order Fabales; family Fabaceae; genus Castanospermum; species Castanospermum australe. The sequence continues at coordinate 229,150 of NSJW01000337.1, read as the reverse complement.
AAAGAGGTAAATAAGTTTTTTTTTAATTTTACTTTTTAAATTTTTTTTAAAAATTACATCCAAACACACTTTAAAATGTTTTAAAGTATTTTTAAAATTTTTTTTTTTTAAATGTATCCAGACGGGCTCATTTATCGTGCAATCCTAGAGTTCGAATATATGAAAAGTAAAAACTAACTGAGAGTGCAACCCCACTTTTTTCTTTCTTTGGAGTGTAGACAGAAGTAGAACTGTAGTTATATTTCATAATAGAAAATTAGCGAGTAATGTAAAATAAATATGGCAATAAATTAAATTTAAGATTAATTAAAAGTGTGAATATCTAAAAATTAATAGAAAGTATAATAAATAATATATATGACTGTAAAAGAATTATAGTTCAAGTAGTATTAAGTCTGTATTGGGGTCATATACCTCTTTTGTAAATCCATTTTTTCTTTCATCATACGAAGTCATAGACCTATTCTATAACAAAAATAATAATATACATTAATGAGAATAAAAACGAATTTGAGTTCTATAAAAGAAGAACAACCAAGTCAAGGACATTTATTTTTTTAGAAAAAATGAAAAGAATTCTTATTCCTACGTGTCAAGAGTGTAATGATTAAATTTTTTTTTATAAATAGCAATTTTAAGATTTAAACTTAATCTGTTCTTTTGAGATCAGGGTGTTCTAACCATTATGATCAACCACTTGTGGATAAAAGGAGAAAAATAAAAATGTTAAGTTAAGGGTAGTTTAAAAAAAATATTAAGTTATTTGAAGAAAAATAAGAATAAATAGTTGGTAGTTTTAATAGTTTCTATTTAAGGTAAAGTTAACATTAGAGAAAGGAAAAAAATAGAAAATCTTGATTAACTATAAAATATTATGTTTAAAATGAATTTGTGTTGAATTTATCCTAAAAAAGGTAATGAAACAAGATTTTTCTTTTAAAATTGAAATCGGTGAAATATTCTTGGGGAGTTGATTGATTAGTTTTTCTTTTGGTACACAATAAAACTATGATATATTATTGACATGGGAAATTATATCACCATTCTTTGTAAAACTAGTTTATCATTCCAACATTTCAAATTCTGAAATGTGTACAGTAATGTAAGATTATAAAAGAAAGAAAACTCCTTGGATGCTCTTTTGCTTTTCTAAGGGTACCAATACACTTAATAATTAGTAACCAATATTTATTCATATACCATAATTATAATATAAATGCAATATGTTATTTCTCTCCATAAACTCTTATATTTTATTATGTAACTAATCTCAATTCTTATTTCTTAAATATAATTTTATAAAAAAATGAATATCATGTAATCAGTAGAGTAAATAATTAATAAATAAATTTATATTTATTTAAAGTTCTATATTGATTTATTTATTTGGATGAGATAAAAAAGTGTTATTTGTTTTATATATATATATATATATATATATATATATATATATATATATATATATATATATATATATATATATGCATATATATATTTAAAAATAATATATGATAATTTTTATATTTCAAATTAAAGATAAGGATTAAGTAATATTATCAAATATAAATACTCATATGTATATCAATAAAATGGGACATGGTGAAATATCAACTATTAGTTGTTAAGGGTGCCTAAAAAATCTCGAGAAAAAATCACAGTAATTTTAATAAACATACGTTAAAGTGCTGTTTCACTAAATAAAACAAAATAGTAAATTTAAAAAAAGTATCAAAATATTTGAATCCTCTGAAAGGATAGAATCCATTTGAAATTACAAGGGTAGACTTATCTAGTGAGATACAATCATATGATATCAAGTACAACGCAAACTCTTCTCATATCTTTAAAGATTTCCAGGTGGAGATAGTTTCATGCACATCTAAGGGTACTTGGCTCAAAGACTCCCTATAAATTAGTGTTTTTCTTTTCTTTTTTGTTTTTGCAGAGGCTCTGATCACATATTTTCTCTTGGTAGCCGGCACCATGGAAGTTACCACGGGAAAGATGGCCACCGTTGTGTTCACGTTTGGTTTCATTTCCTTCTTGCTTGGAATTGTTGCCGAACATAAAAAGGTATTCTTTCTATCTTATTAGGGTTTTTTAAGAGTCGTGAGCATCAAATTTCTTAGAATTTTTCTTTTGGCAACCACATAGGTGGATATTTGGTCCACCCAACCTAAACAAATTTTTGGAAGTTCAAATGATTTTTTGTTCATTTTTTATCTTTATTTGTTTTGGTATTTACATAATTTGTCAAATATAATTTTGACTTTGAAAGTTCATTTGATCTAAAATAATTATTGTATGTATTTTTTTTTAAACATAAACCTCTTTCACTTCTAAATAAAACTAAGATTATCCGAAATCAAATTTGTATACTCTAATCCAAGTGTGCACATAGTTTACCAAGCAATTCTTTGTCAATTGTGATTATTTTGGGTTTGCTTGTAGCCTCCGTTTGGAATCCCCACACAAGGAAAAGGCGTGGTGATTTGCAAGTACCCAGCTGATCCAACCGTGGCATTGGGATATTCATCTTTCGGGTTTCTCATGGCGTCGTCCCTCGTGGGTTGTCTTTCGATATTCTATCCTTACAAAGGAACCTCTGTTTCATCTACTGCCCTGCTCAAATACACATCCTTGTCTGTCTTCTTCACTATGGCTCTGTAAGTTTCTCAAAAACAATGCTCTCTTATTGCTTCTGTTGAGTTGGAAAGGTTTCCATTTAACAGTCACCAAAATAATTTAGTAATTTATATATGATTTATATATGTTTGTTAGAGTATAAATTGCAGCTAAAATTTGGTGATTTTTTTTAATATGCTTGACATGAAAGAAGAGATAAAAGTTATCCATCTCTTAAATTAACTTTTGCATCTATTGATACCCCATTAATCGTCTGGAATTTTTTTTTTAAATTTTAACGATATATGTTTGGAAGATTTTGAATGTAGAGGAATGATTATTTGGAAGTTAGTAAGGAAGGGATATGGGAATTGGAAGTAAAAAGAAAAGAACTACTTCCTCTTATTGCCTTTGGTTCAAGGTTTGAAAAAAAAAATTAAGTGAGAATATGGTTGATCAAAATATTATTTACTTCCTTTCCCCTTAATTAAAAGTTGGATTCTAGTGACGGGTGACGGTGGTGGGACGTGACACGAAATAAAAGTGTGCAATGTGGAGTCATTTAGAGATTCCCAAAAATTATAAAAAAAAAAAACCCCTCCAAAGGTGACGAATTTTCAAAATTTGAGAGCTTAGACTTTTTCAAAAAATACTTGACGAGAGTTTTACCTAACTATTACTATCAACAGAGAGTTAGTCTCACAACAACAACAATGTCTATAGTCAAAAACCAAAAACCAAAAATATATAACTGGGACTACTTTTCCCCATCCTTCCCCTCGTCATTCTATGTTGGTTCTGAAATGTGTTGAATTTTGCTTGTTGAATCAGTCCACGAAGCCAGAAAGTAATATTTTGTTGTATTGTGATATGGATTTATTTCGGGGCTACAAGTGCAATAGCAGCCACATGGACACTGTGGGCAACAATCACAGAGCAACTTCACTGGATGCACAATGCATACCCCTCTGCAGAGGCAGATTGCCCTACTGCCAAGACCGGTGTCCTGGGTGGCGCAGCCTCCATGTCCCTTTTATCGTCAGTCTTGTGGTTATGTTCCCTTGATGTGGTAGACAATGCAAGAGAGGATTATTATCCCCGTTTTTAGTTCCCAGCCATCTTTTTCAACATCAATTGTATACTCCTTTTTCTTGATTTTGGGATAACTTACTACGTGTGTATTTAGATTAGATCTTATAAATTTAATTTTAAATTAACTTGATTTTGATTATAAGTATGAGTGAAGTGATAAATTATATACGCATAAGTAAGAAATAGTTGATTTAAACTAAACTAGTTTTAGAAACTAAAATCATGAAAAATAATGTAAATATCAAAATAAATAAGATAAAAAATGAATAAAAGTTTAAAGTTCGATTGGATGGCCCCTCCAAATACACCCTATATGGCTACCAAGATCAAGTTAATGAAGTTTTTTTTTTTTAGTATTTTTGAAGAATATAAATTTGTGAACAAATTGACATCTGCCGTTGGAAAGTTTTTTTGTGTGGAATAAATGTCAAATATATACGAGACGTCATTGGTAGTCAATTATTTACAAATACACCAAATTGATCTTTCATTTATTTATTTATTAATATCATATATTTTTAGAAGAACAAAATAAACATTTACCCTTAGTTTTAATTATAACATCACAGCAAAAACAAATTTTTAATTTGTTGTTTTTCACTCACAAAAACGCACTAATTAGACAAATTCTTTTTAATCTTATTTTTACAAGCAAAAAATTATGCCAACGTGCTTCTAAAACTTTTTTCATCTTCTATTTAGATATTTATACTTCCTATATAATTGTTTAGTAATAATTAATCAACTCATAAGCTTTTTGTAAGAAGCAATTAAAAAATTTTAAAAGGGACTATAACTTTCTCATTGTGCAATTAGAAGCCACCCATATTTGGGCTATTAATAAGGCCTTATCTCAACACTAACTTCTAAAAATTCAAAACAGTGGTCAAATTGAATAAACTCCATCGTCATAATCCTGAAAACCTAATTGTCAGAGTAACTATATAATTATTTAAAATTTGAATTTATTATTATTTGTATAAGAAAGAATTTGAATATTTTCACATGATTAGTTATAATTTAAATTTTATTACTTCTTCTTCTCTTTAACATAATTTCTCTTAAATTAAAGAAACTTAAAAAAACTGAACCATTAATAACAATGTTTCAGGATCATATAAAGGCATCCCAAATCACCATTTACGCTTTTCCATAGATAGCTTTGTGAATAGTATTGTGGTGATACGTTCGAGCATGTTTGGTAATTAGCATTTTAAAACATGAAAAGAAAAAATCTTTTTTTTTTTTTGGGGAGACTCTTTTGTAGTTATCAAAGCCTTTTCCACACAAGGAATTAGATCTTTCAATACTTGTCATGTTAGGAGAAAAGGCAATCAAGTAGCATATGAACTTGCTCATCTAGACTATCTTAATCCTCCTTCCTGAAAAAAAAATCATTTTTAACCTTGAATTCAATCCTGTTTGATTAAGATTATATTTAATGCTTAATTGATTTTGCATGACTTTCCATAGTATCTATATGACTCTCAATAGTGTTTACACGAAATAAATAAAGAGTGACTTTCTCTAAACGTCCAATGGCAATGAGGAGAAAGTAAAACAAGTGTAGCATAAAATGATGCCAATATGTTTAACATTTGGTACAAAAATAAGAAACAACATTTGTTGTTTTCAACAAAATAAAAACACACATATATATTGACAATTTTAAAACATTTCACTCAAAAATGATCAACCAAAGTCAACTTTATAAAATCTAATTCAAATTAGATTTATACAAAATTAAATTTATAAAATTTAATCTAAACACACATAAAATCTATTTGTTTCCTCCTTTGCTTTTTTTTTTTTAATTAATTCCTTCTCTGTTTATCAACATATGAAATGAATCATTTACATTTTTTTTAACAACACCTTTTCTTAAAATAAGAATTGGACCATGCACATGATAGGTTTTTGTGCAATAAGTAAACCACTCATTCTATATTGAAATGGTATAACTTTTTTAAATAGGCATATATCTTTATAAACATTTAAATCAATATTAAACATGTATAATTCACTCTTTAAAAACATGTATATTAATAAAATATAACTTACAAAACTTTATACATATTTAATATTAATTTGAGTATCTACATAAGTTTCTGTGATACTTTTTTTTTTCTCCTTTAACTGAAAGACTTTTCGGAAATCACCTTAGCCCACAAAATGTGAAAATATCAACATCCCATGATTGATTTTGCTATATGGGTTGCCATTTTAATTTCTAGGTTCTGTGTAAGCGTGACGATGACTTGTACAGTTGGGAGACCATTGAGTCTTAATGGTAGAAATTCAATAATAGAGGCTCTCAAAGTAGGAATTCTGATAGTTATGTTGCTGCTGCCCTTTATAGCACGCATAGAAAATATTGCAAACACCTGGTGAGCAAACTGAAACAAACCACGAACCACGATGTCGTAGTTCATACTTATACCTTTTTTTTTTCTTCTACACAAAAGTTTAGGGAAAAGGAGGCTAACCCATTGTTAAAGTATGTTATAAGCCTTAACAATAACTTACAATGACAGTACTTATAAATTGTCTATCCATAAAGGATTTCTATAAGAATTCAACCCCAGCTAAAATACACTAATTAATTTTAACTAATTGTTATAAACACTCTGATGATCTAATTCAGACAGTTATACAATATGAAAGACTACATTAGATATAGAAAACAAATTAAAAGAATTAGTTTTATAAAATAAATACAAAATATAAAGACTATAAAGGATTAATTAAATTTTATTTTAATATATTTAATTATGATTTATTTTTGACGAAATAATATGTTTCTGATTCCATTGTAAGCAAAATCACTATACTAAAGAAAAACGTAAACAAAGATAATTTATTAGGAAATCATTGTCAAAAGCATTCAAAAAATAATTTATAAGAATTAGGTTTTTAATTAGTGTCAATAAAAACTTTTAAATTTTTAATTAGGTTTTTAATCTTTGACATAATTAAAAACTAACATATTTAAGAGCCTTAAATCAAATAATTCTAAAGTTTTGTGAGAATTATTTGATTCCAGCATCAAATCTTATCTAAGCTGCTTTGTCCCTATACTTTAATTTGCTTTCTCTGGCTTCAAGTCTTAGACTTAATTTGTAACAAATTAACAAAATCTAACATCGAACTATTTAAATATAAACAATAAGATAAACATGAATCAAAAACTATAATTGCAACAATTGTATAAAATATATGTTATATTATCTAAAGAATATTAAAATTGTCATAGTGGGCCAACCATGATTCATGTGATCTAGGATTTCATGGTTTAGGGCCGAAAAATTTACTTCTTAAATGAATTGTAAAAGCTCTGACTGTGACCCATCTATAAGAATCCCAAATATTAGAAGATAAAACTTTTGAAATATCTTTTTTCTTTGGGTATAGACTTTTGAAATATTTTTAATTCATAAATTCAACAAAGTCACAACTTTTAAATATATTCAACATATACTTACAAATATTCCAAAGACACACAACATGTAAAGATTTATGCTAAAATAATATATCTAATTGGCACATTGAAAGACATGTTCAAGATCAAATTATCAAATAGGAAGTTCTTGATGCTAGTAAAGGGAAAGTGAGATGTCTTGAATGCAAAACAACAAATATAAAATTTCATACATTATACATTGATAAGTAAATAATGATAAATATGTATGTGTGTGTGGCCGACCATGAATAAGTCCAACTAACTTATATCAATCTCTATGAGTTAAGTGCGTTAGCTAAAAAGTTTATTTACTAACATTATGTTTGGTTTGTTTTTTAAAAAATTTCAAATCATAATTTAGATAAAATTATTATTTTAAATTTTAAAAGTCAATCCAAATACATTACAAATTAACGCTTAAAACGATGGTCTAAACTCACTCCACATGCAAGGCCTAATGGATTGGCACATAATTTTAGTTATAAAGAATATAATATGTGGTATAACAAAACAAGTACAAAGTGTACTCGTTATCGGAATCATCCTGAATTCCCGAATCTTGATCATGTTGCGTGAAACTCTATAACAAAATTTATGGTCTAAACATACTTATCTAGTGCGATATCAACTGTAATGAGGGTTTATATCCTAATACTAAATTGTCAAAATTTGAAATAATGGTTGAGTTCAATAACTCCATCTACATAATATACATAATATCGAAACCTTAATTAAAAATAATTGGGGGTGTTCAATGGGTCGGTTTAACCTGATGACCCAGTTAAATTGACCCAAACCAAATAAAAAAATATGAGTTGGGTTGGATCATTAGATTTATTCAAGTAAAACTCGACCAAACCTGATCATAGTTGGTTTAGATGATAGGTTGGCTAAATGTCAACCTGATAACTCTATGATTCATGTGATTGACTCAACTAATTTTTTTTTTTATGGAATTTGTTGGCAGTGTGTTAGGAATTTTTCTATTTTTTTTCTTTTCCTTTGTTTTGCCATTTTACAATTTTCTCTCTTTCCCTATATCCACACATTTTGTTTTGTGAATTGAGAATATTAAATTATATAATTTTAAAGTCGTTATTTTATTTAAATTGATAACTTAAAAACTTAGACTACTGCTAAGACAGGAGGTCGAATGAAAATAATACTATTTTTTCTTGATATGGTAACTTAGAAACTTGGATTGCTAGCGTAGGATAGGTTATATGATACATTGATGCTATTTTTCTCTTTTTTTTTATAATTATGATTTTTTTATTTTATAATTTGTAAATAAAAAAAATAAAACATGAGTAATCCGATGATCCAAACTAACCCAATCCAACCTTGGTCAGTTTGAGTTAGTTCAAGCTACTTAAAAAAAATTACAAAATTGACCCAACTCAAACCCAATTAAGGTTGGTTAATTCGAATATTTTTTTCCTTGAAATCCAACCCAATCTAACCGTAAACAACCCTAAAAACAACAATCACATGGAAAATAATAGCAGAGGCAAAGAAATGAGATGAGTCTTTCACTACAACCAATAATAAACAAGGTTTTTTTTTTTACAAAATATTTTCTAGTTTCACTGTATACGAGTTAACAATCATTTTTGAGTTCACTAAAAAAAAATCAATCTTCATTACTAAGCTATCTATTTTTAATATGCATTATTAAGTTGTCTTTAATGATAAAATTTGTAGCAATCAGAGTCACAAACAATGTATTACTTGTACTTCAAACAAAATTAAAAAAAAAATTAGTAACTGGCAGCTGATTCTTATCTTATGAGAATCAATGTGTGTTTGGTTTAACATGTTAAACATGATATCTACTTGCTTCTTCTTGGTGATGCTACGGAGAAGTTACCCCCAGACCTCGTACTCTTTAGTGTTGTTTTCTTTTGGACATTCGGGGGCAGTCTTCAACCAAAATAATAATAATAATAATCACTTTGATATGTATGAATTTTAATTTGTAAATTTAAATGAGTCTGTAACATCTATAGCAATATATAATATTGTTAAAATTTGATTTTGGTGTTTAGTACCTTTTCATCATATGATATGGTCTTCTGTGAGATGGACAATTAATAGAATTTTTAGCATTTAGCACTTACCTATGCTAACAATCATTTTAGAATTTAGTATTTAGCATTAGCACTTGACTATTCTAACAATCATTGTAGAATTTGGCATTTAGCATTTAGCACTTGACTATGCTAACAATTAAGTTATCCAATTTTTAGCTTTTAGCATTTAGCATTTTCTAATAATCTCATAATTTTTAGCACTTGACATTTCTTTGTTATTTCGCATTTATTTGTCAGTGTTGTGGAACTGTTGTTTCTGTGACTATGCTAACAATCAAGTTATCCAATTTCCTGTATGTGTGTACTCACTTGCCAATTTCTTGAATATTGATGGGTTTCTTGGTCTTGGGCAATGCACAGGAATGGGTGTCCAAGAGGAAACTTGAGGCTGGACCGAGTATGGAGCTTAGAGAAGGTGACACCTTGAGAATTAAGGTAAAACAACCTTTAACCTTTTGAAGATTACAACAGCTTTTACTCCTAGGACCTGAGTTTACACTCTAACGTTCTTACCATGTTGAAGATTACAAATTTTTTCATCCGCTGAAAATTACAAAATTCTATATTTTGAATAGGCAGTGATTTATGTATTGAATTCACTATATTAATTATATACACTTCATTTTTAATTTTTATTACCTATAACCAATATCATTTTTTTTATACGTATGGTTAGATTGATTGCCCAAAGGTTATCTATAACTCCCCATTTCTTGAATAGTACCTTAAAATCCAAGAGATTAGTACTAAAAATAAAAAAGAGAGTAAGACCAGCAGATACATTCTAGACCAAATAAAAAAAATAAGGCAACATATATAGATATATCCATAGGTTTAAAACATATTGTCTTGGCTGGTTAATTGACTTCCTCTTAACAGGAAAATCTTGCCACGGCCGATGGGCATATTTTTAATGTGGGCAATTCAAACAATAAGGTTACAATTAGTCACCTATTAGCTCAGTACCTACTAGGATCTCTGCTTCCATTTATATTTTTACGATTTTTGTCTACTACATAATGAATTCAAAGTGACTCAAAAAAAAAAAAAAGTGCTAATGATTAGAAATTGAGTTGTTGTGACCTTGGATTCTTTTGCTTTCTCTTTTAGTTAGGAAATGGACTCATTGGGCTCTAATATTGTTTAGATAAGATATGCAAATCCTATTTTCTTGAATCTTTTCAGTACAACCCAATGAGTCTATTTGTACTTATGGAGGACATACCTGTCCTGGACTCATTGGATTTCAACTTTATTCATATACAGTAATGTTGTACGCCTCTCCTTGGGTAAAACATTTTATGAAAAATATTTCATAAATAACAAACATTTCAGAAAAGACATGCAGGTCATGCTATCAAGAGTCTTCTTTGCCATTGTTTGAGATTTTTATTACACATTCATGTTTTTTCTCCTCTGTTTGAGATTTTCTTTGATTTTTTATAAAAACTTACCCTTTGCACCATGTAGAAAATAGAGACATGACTGTGTGCACCTTGACTATGCAGCTAAGAAGCTGCCTTGGAGGGAAGGAGTTGTGTTGGAACTACTTCAAGGTATGTTTGTTGTTGTTTTTTTTTTATCTCTTGAGGATAGATCTTCTATTAAAGACTTTAAATGTTAAAAGAAGTTTTTATTGTTGAGTATTTCTTTTTCTATTGTCAATTAGACACCTTTGGCAGCTTTAATACATAGGAGGGGCCAAATAAGGAAGGAAAACGAAAAAAATGTTTTGCAATGTTGCAAAGATGGAACGCCATACTTTCTATATTATGATGCATTTGAATCAGTGCAATTACAGCTATCAACAATTTGATCTGGTGAAACATGATATTCTCTTGAATGGGCAATCAGTTGCTGCAACTAATTTGAAAGCATATTATGTACGTCATGAACTTGTGGAGAAATTGAAGAACTCCTAGACAAGTCTTTCAATTGAAAAAATAGTCTTATTTGTTAATTATGAGGTGTTTTAAATTTAAAAAATAATCTTATTTATTTCACAACTCTGTTTTAGTTTCTCTAAATTCTTAACAAGCAAATGTTTGAGATAACCTTACAAGTTGCTATTAGGTCAAAAGCTATTGCTAAGGAGACATTTTTGCTTAAAGTACTAACTTCATTTTGGAATGGTTGGTGTGAAACCTAGAACTTTTCATATATAATTAATACTTGATCCTTCTAACTGCTATCATATTGAATGAATCAAATTTAATTAGATCAATATTCTTTTTATATATAAGTGAATGTAATTTGAATAAACAAAGTAATGAATGGCCCATGCAATCGCATGTGTATTAGGCTAGTTGTTATATAAAGGATTCTCCCTATTTAGTTGTAAATTTTTAGTTTATCAAAAAACTGTTAATAATTAATTAAAGACAAATACAAAAAAGGATAAAATTGTGAATATAAACATTATTTTATAACTTCATTAGGAGATTCCCCTTCTAGTCTCAAATTCTCTATTTTCCAAAAAAGAAAAAAACCATTGAATACAAATAGAAAAAATTAAAGGATACAATGATAAGCATAAATTATTTTTTATAATTACATTTTATAATCACAACTATTTTCAAATATTGAGAATTATCATATTTTTACATACAAAATTATAATTAATTTTAAATATATTTTACATTTTCACCAAATTATTTTTATTTAAGTAATTAATTAAAAATTATAATAAATTAATTTATAAAATAATTATATTAGTAAAAATAAAAAATGCAAATTGAGTTAAAATATAAATGCAATAGGTTATTTCTCTCCATGAAGTCTTATATTTAATTACTTTCTCCACACATATTACGCTTTGGTTTTGATTAGATAGAGAGGATATGAGGTTTAATTTGTAATAAAGATAAATGATATTATTATTATAAAATTATATTAAAGATCACTTCTCATTTTTTTTTTAAAAAATTAAGTTAGAGATCATTAGTTTGTAAAAAAAAGATAAACGAGTTTTTTTTATATTTTATTTTTAAAAAAAATTGCATTCAGATACATTTCAATAAAAAAATATTTTTTTAAAAAAGAAAAACAAATGTATCCAAACGGGCTTATCCATCGTGCAATCTCAGAGTGTGAATATCTAAAAAGTCAAAACGAATTGAAAGTGCAACCCCACTGTAGCTATATTTTATAATAGAAAATTAGCAAGTAATGTAAAATAAATATGACAATAAATTAAATTTAAGATTAATTAACAATGTGAATATCTAAAAATTAATAGAAAGTATAATAAATAATATATATGACTGCAAGAGAATTATAGTTCAAGTAGTATTAAGTCTGTATTGGGGTCATAGACCTCTTTTGTAAACCTATTAATTTTTTCTTGCATCATACGAAGTCATAGACGTATTCTATAACAAAAATAATAATATACATTAATGAGAATAAAAACGAGTTTGAGTTCTATAAAAGAAGAACAACCACGTTAAGGATGTTTAATTTTTTATAAAAGTGAGAAGAAATTTATGTTCCTTCTGATTGAGAGCACAACGGTTAGAGTCCTTTCATAAGTGACAATTCTAATATTCGAATTTTATTTGGGATCAAGGTGTGTCAACTACTATGATCAACCACTTGTGGTTAAAAGTAAAGAAAAAAATAAAAATGTTAAGTTAAGGATAGTTTAAATATTAAGTCAGTTGAAGAAAAATAAGAATAAATAGTTGGTAGTTTTAATAGTTTTTATTTAAGGTAAAGTTAACATGTAGAGAAAGAAAGAAAAAAATAGAAAATCTTGATTAACTATAAAATAATATGTTTAAAAAGAATTTTGTGTTGAATTTATCGTAAAAAAGATAATGAAACAAGATTTTTTTTTTTTTAGAAATGAAATTGATGCAATATTCTTCGGAGTTGATTGATTAGTTTTTCTTTTGGTACACAATAAAATTATGATATATTATTGACAGGGGAAATTATATCACCATTCTTTGTAAAACTAGTTTATCATTCCAACATTTCAAATTCTGAAATGTGTACGGTAATGTAAGATTATAAAAGAAAGAAAATTCCTTTGATGCTCTTTTGCTTTTATAAGGGTACCAATATACTTAATAATTAGTGATTAATATTTAGTCATATATCATAACTAAAATATAAATGCAATAGGTTATTTCTCTCCATGAATTTTTATATTTTATTATATGTAACTTAGCTCAATTTTTATCTTTTATAAATATAATTTTATAAAAAAATGACTACCATGTAATCAGTGGCGTAAATAATTAATAAATAATTTTATATTTTATTTAATGTTTTATATTGATTTATTTAATTGGGGAGATAAAAAAAAAGCTATTTGTTTATATATATATATATATAAATAATATATGATAATTTTTGACAGTTCAATTTAAAGATAAGAATTAAGTGATATTATAAAATATAAATACTCATGAAGAAAAATAATTTGTTGGATGTATATCAATAAAGCGGGTCACATGATCAACTATTAACTATTAATTGTTAAGGGTACCAAAAGAATCTCCAGAAAAACTTATAATACTTTTAATAAACATACGTTAAAGTGAATTGTTTCTATAAATAAAACATAATAGTAAATTTCAAAAAAGCAATAAAAGATTTGAATCCTCTTAAAGTCAAAGGATAGAGTCCATTTGAAAAATACATTGGAAGACTTATCTAGTGAGATATCAAGTGCAAAACAAACTCTTCTCCGATCTTTAAGGATTTGCAGGTGGAGATAGTTTCATGCACACCTAATCGTACTTAGCTCAAAGAATCTCTATAAATTAGTGCTTTTTTTTTTCTTTTTCAGAGATTCTGATCACATATTTTCTCTTGGTAGCCGGCGCCATGGAAGTTACCACAGGAAAGATGTCCACCATTGTGATCATGCTTGCTATTATTTCCTTCGTGCTTGGAATCGTTGCCGAACATAAAAAGGTATTATTTCTATCTGATTAGGGTTTTTTAAGAGTTCTTAGCATCAATTTCTTAGAATTTTCCTTTTGGCAACCACATAATTTACAATGCAACTCTTTGCACTATTGTCAAAATTGAATTAGATAGTCCGGTTGGTTCGACTGTAAACTAAACACTTAACTAGTTATGTTTCATTCTCATAATAATTATGATCAGAACAGTTTGGACAAAATCATTCGGAATTGAGTTTCAAATTGTGATTATTTTGGGTTTGTTTGTAGCCTTCATCTGGAATCCCCACACAAGGGAAAGGCTTGGTGATTTGCAAGTACCCAGCTGATCCAACCGTGGCATTGGGGTATTCGTCTTTCGGGTTTCTCATGGCGTCGTCCCTCGTGGGTTGCCTTTCGATATTCTATGCTTACAAAGGAACCTCTGTTCCATCTACTGCCCTGTTCAAGTACACAAAACCTTGTCTGTCTTCTTCACTTTGGCTCTGTAAGTTTCTCAAAAACGATGCTCTCTTGTCGCTTTAAAACTACCTGCTAAGTTGGAAAGGTTTCCATTTGATACTCACTAAAAAATAAATAAATAATATTCTGTATATGATTTATATATGCATGCAATCTCTCTTGTTAGAGTATAAATTGCAGTTAAAATTTGGTATTGTTTTATCGATATACTTTTTAGTAAATTAAAATTGTGCAAGTAATTACTTACTTAATTTTAGAATTAGGAGTGGTAAGGTAAAGCTTTCTTATAATGACAACTCCTCTTCTTTATATGAAAGAAGAGATACATTTTTTCTATCCCTTAAATTGATTTTTGCATCTATTGATATCTTTTTTATTCTTGAAAAAAACAATATATTGGAGTTCTTGATGATATGTTTGATAGATTATGAATGGATAGGAATGATTGTTGGGATGTTTGTAAGGGAGGGATTTGGGATTTGGGAGTTGAAGTTAAAAGAAAACAGAATTACTTTCCCTTGTTGCCTTTGGTTCAAGGTCTGGAAAACTAAAAAAAGTAACAACATTAACTGAGAATATGGTTGATCAAAATATTATTTACTTCCCCCCTCCCTTACCCTTACTTAAAAGTTGGATTCTAGTGACCGGTGATAGTGTGGGCGGTGGAGTTATAAGTATCTTAGACATTTCACGTGACAAAAGATAAACTTTGCTAATGAGAATCAAAGTGTGCAATGTGGAGCCATTTAGATATTTCCATAAATTTAAAAAAAAAGTTCTCCAAGGCGAAGAATTTTGAAAATTTGAGACCTTAGACCTTTTGAAAAAATCTTCAAAATATAATTGAAAGTATTTACCTAACTAATATCCCGATCTGATGGATTAGTCTTACAACAATGATCAAAGATTAAAAAAATATAATCGAGGCTACTTTTCCCCATCCTTCCCCTACTTATCCATCCAAACAAACCATAAACATGATGTCTCATTCCATGTTGGTTCTGAAATGAGTAGATTTTTGCTTGTTGAATCAGTCCATGAAGCCAAGAAGTAATATTTTGTTGTGTTGTGATGTGGATTTATTTTAGGGCTACAAGTGCATTAGCAGCCACCCTGACACTGTGGCCAACAATCACAGAGCAACTTCACTGGATGCACAATGCCTACCCCTCCGCCGAGGCAGATTGCCCTACCGCCAAGACGGGTGTCCTGGGTGGCGCAGCCTTCATGTCCCTTATATCGTCACTCTTCTGGTTATGTTCCCTCAGTCTGGTCAACAATGCAAGAGAGGACTATCTTCACGAATTGTATCCCCGTTCTTAGTTCCCAACGATTTTTTTCAACATCAATTGTGTACTCCTCTTTCTAGATTTTGGGATAACTCTTTCAATCATAATATGTTTGGATTATATTTTATAAATTTGATTTTAGATTAACTTAGATTCTAATTATATGTGAATATGAATAAAAGTGATTTATATTTTAAAAAAATCACAATAAACTCAAAAAGTAAGAAATAATTGATTTACATCTAACCAACTTTAGAAACTAGAATCATGAAAAGCATGAAGTTAATGAAATTTTTTTTTTTTAGTATTTTTGAAGAATATAAATCTGTGAACAGGTTGACATCTGCCGTTGGAAAGTTACTTTTAGAATAAATGTCAAATATATACGAGACGTCATTGGCAGTCAATTATTTACAAATACACCAAATTGATCTTTCATTTATTTATTTATTAATATCATATATTTTTAGAAGAACAAAATCAACATTTACTCTTATTTTTAATTATCACATCACAACAAAAACAGAAAATTTTAATTTATTGTTTTTCACACACAAAACACAATAATTAGACAGATTTTTTTAAATCTTATTTTTATGAGCAAAAAATTATTTTTTGCCAATGAGCTTCTAAAACTATTTTCGTCTTCTATTTAGATATTAGTACTGATATGATTTTTTTTAATAATAATTAATCAATTCATAAGCTTCTTTCTAAGAAGTAGTTAAAATTTTTTAAAGAGGGCTATAACTTTCTCATTGTGCAATGAGAAGCCACCCATATTTGGGCGAGCGATAAGGGCTTATCTCAACGCTAACTTATAAAAATTCAAAATAGTGGTCAAATTGAAATAAACTCCATCGTCATAATCCTGAAAACCTAATTGCCGGAGTAACTATATAATTATTTAAAATTTTAATTTATTATTATTTGTATAAGAAAGGATTTGAATCTTCTCACATGATTAGTTATAATTTAAATTTTATTATGTCTTCTTCTGTTTAAACAGAACATCTCTTGAATTAAAGGAAACTTAATGAAACTGAGCCAGTAATAACAAAGTTTCAGGATATAGAAAGGCATTGTAAATCTCCATTTTCGCTTTTCCAGAGATAGCTTTCATTCTTTAAATAAAGCCTTTATCTCTTTGCCATTTCTATGTGTATTATTTGGTTGTGCTGATGCAATACGTTTGTTTTGTCGATTGAATAAATGAGATGGCTGTGAATAGTAGTACTGCGGTGGTATGTTCGAGCATGTTTGGTTTAGCATTTTTAAGCATGAAAAGAAAAATATTTTTTTTTTGGGAGACTCTTTAGAAGTTATCAAAGCCTTTTCCACACAAGGAAAAAATCACACCTATTTTTAGATCTTTCAATACTTCTCTCTTTGAGAAAAGGCAATCAAGTAGCACATGAACTTGTTCAACTAGACTATCTTAGTCCTCGTTATTTAAAACAAAATCATTTTAAATCTTGAATTCAAGCATGTTTGGTTAAGAATATATTTAACGCTTAATTGATCTTGTATGACTTACAATAACATTTACACGACTCCCAATAGCATAGGTGGCGTTTTAGTACAAAAATAAATGTATATTTAAATTATTTTATTTTATAATTTAAACAGTTTATAATCAATATTTTTAAAAAAAAAATTAAAAAAATAATTTTTTATTAAAATTAAACTATTCCCAAATAGATGCTTGTTGTTTTCAATTAAATATACATATGCACACTAAACACACATAAAATTTATTTTCTTTTTCTTGTTCGCTTTTTTTTATTAATTCCTTCTCCATTTATCAACATATTAAATAAATCTTTTACATTTTTTTTCTTATAACACCTTTTCTTAAAATAACAATTGGACGGTGCACATGATAGGTTTTTGTGCAATAAGTAGACCACTCATTGTATATTGAAATGTTATAACTTTTTTAAGTAGGATGTGTCTATATAGACACTTAAATCAATATTAAACATGTATAATCAATTTTTTAGATAGATATATTTATAAAATATAGCTTACAAAACTTTATACATATTTAACGTGTTTATATAAATTTGGTGATACTTTTTTTTTTCCTTAGCTGAAAGACCTTTCGGAAATCACCTTAGCCCACAAAAATGTCAAAATATCAACATCCCACGTTTAATTTTGCTATTTGGGTTGCCATTTTAAATTCTAGGTTCTGCGTAAGCGAGCGGGTGACTTGTACAGTTGGGAGATAATTGAGTCTTAATGGTAGAAATTCAATATAGAGGCTCTGAGATTAGGAATTCTATTTTGGTAAAACTGTCAAACTGGGATTGGAAATTCTGCTTGTTAATTGTAGCCGTATAGGGCTGCACACGGGTTGGGTTGGGTCAAGTTATAGATAAAAATGAGTTCAAATTGATTTTTTATATTCAGGTTGAGTTGGATCGGATTTACAAAAAGAGTTTTATTTATCTTGAACTGAACCAAACTAACCAAAATCGGGTTAGTTTAGTTCGAGTTATCAGATTATACATTTAATTTTTTTCCTTCCCAACATGCATAAAAAATTTTTAAAAAATAAAAAATTATATTTTCTATTCTTCTACAACAGTGCTTGAAGATACACACTTAAAAAGTTATTTTTTTTTTCATAAAATCAAACTCAAAAGGATAGACAACACTCTTTTAATATCCAAAAAATATGTAAATAACAAAATTTAATAACAAAAATAATAATCGGGTCAAGCAGTCAAATTATAAAAGGCTAGATCCGTTACCCGAACAAATTAATATTTGGTTTATTCAATTTCAACCCGACCTAACTCAACTACCCAACCCTACCAGAAAATTTATCACTAGATCGGATCAGGTTGATCGGGTTTGCGGATTTACCCGAATCTGTGATTGCCCCTAAGACTAGCTGCCTTTTATAACACACTTATAAAAAATTTGCAAACACTCGGTAAATAAAGCGTAACAAACCATCAATAAGATGTCTTAGTTCACTTAATAATTATGAGACTTGCACTTATATTTTTCTTTTTTCTACATAAAAGTTTAGAGGAAAAGAGGCTAACTCATTGTTAAAGCATGTCACAAGTCTCAGCAATAACTTACATGGTAGTACTTATAAGTCATCTATCAATGAGAGACTTTAATAAAAATCCAACCCAAGATAGAATATGCTGAGTTATACTAATTATTATACATTAGTCACCTAAACACTTGATGACCTAAGTTAGATAGTTATACAATATGAAAGACTACATTAGATATAGATAACAAATTAAAACAATTAATTTTATAAAATAAATAAAAATATAAAGAATAAAAGACTTAATTAAATTTTATTTTAATATATTTATTGTATTTAAATTATGATTTGTTTTTGACAAAATAATATTTTTTAATTCCATTGTAAGAAAAATCACTATACTATCACTAAAGAAAAACGTAAACAAAGATAATAGGAAATTATTGTCAAAAGCATTCACAAAATAATTTATAAGAATTAGGTATTTAATTAGTGTCAATAAAATTTTTTATTCTACAAGATTTTCAATTTTGGAAGAGATAGTCTTAGTGCAAGATCTGGGAAGTGAAAGGGAGGAGGTTAAAGTGATGGGTTGGTCTGTGTTAGGTCTTAGTGTTTCCATAGTTGTGTTACTTCCCTATTCATCTTTATTATTATATGCATATCATATAAACACTCCAGATATACGAGTATGCTATGCACTTGCCTCCTTGAAGATCTATGCATTAGAAAATATCGGACTAATGATTATTATTACTGTCTTCTCTATTATGGTTGTAGTAAGTATTACAAATCAATGGACCTTGAAATGTTTTAATGGCCATGATGGCTGTAGTCTATCTCGGTTTGTGATAATACTCGTCTTCATGTTAATTAGTCAATAGAAAATGTGTATAAATAATCATTATTTTTTAAAAAATAATACATATTGTAAAAAATATTAAATTAAAGTACTTTTTAGATTAATTCAAAAATAATTTGAATAGACAATTAAGATTCTCAATAAGTTTATATTATTTAAAATATATTCTATCAAATAAACCTTTGTACTTATAAGTTACAACACTATCGTCATGTTTGATAAACAATGATGATGATTTAATTCTATGTTTATTTCATGAAAGGAGGAATTTTCATATTCATTAGTAGAAAAGCATGCAATGATTATTTCATTTCTAGTCTTTATTCGATCATTGCTTTTTTGAAAAGGTAGAATTTAGATTTTATTCGCCACTAAATGATATATATATATTTTTTGGTATTATCCACTAAATGATATTTAAGTTTTCTTTTCATAATATATTCCTATTACTTTTTATAAAATGGAAACTCATCTAAAATTGTAAATGTCATCAGATGACCATTTATTAAATATCACATGGAAAAGGACAACGAAATTAAAAATAATACAATAGTTTTCCTATATTCTGTATAAAAGAAAGGCAAATAAATAGTAATAGAAAAACAAATAAGACATAATTTGAACATGAGGCTATGCAGTTTTAATTTAATTTAGATCTATTATAACAGTAAATTTTTTTATATTATTATATATTGATACATTACTTAAAACATTAATATAATAATGTATAAATTTTTATATTAAGAGTGAATTAATTAAAATTAAGACTAAATGGATTTAATATTAACTAAATGACAATGTTTTTTTAACAATATGAAATCATGTATTGTGACATCTACACATATAATAAAATTAACTTAAGTATAATTAATAAATGCTATTATAAAAAGTACATTAAACACTAATCAAATTTAAATAAAATTATTATTATTATATTCTACTCTCTTAAATTTTTAATTATAATAAATTAAATCGAGTCTAATAGATAATATTAAATAAGATATATTAAACATTAATTAAATTCAAATAAAATTATTATTATATCATATTCTCTTATAGTTTCTTTCATAATTTTAATATAATTATCTCTCATAGTTTTAATTTAAATACATTAAATACTAATATGATCCAAATAAAATTAATATTCTCAAATTTCATTGAATATTAATATGATTTAAATGAAACTATTATTTTTATATTTCTTTCATTCAAAATATTTCTTAAACGATACTTTTTTTAATAAAAAAATTAAAATTATTATAAATAATCTTTTAAATAATTTAAAATATGTATAAATTCATGTATCACATAAGAATAATAACTAATTATTATAACAATTATCTAAAAATTAATCTCTTGTAAATAATGCATGATATAATGATAGTATAAAAACTTTAATATCCAAATAATAAATCAAAATTAAGAATGATTCACAATTTGCGTGTAAAATGAACAAGACTTGTTTTAAACGGTAGATTCATTTGTCATTTACTATAAAAATAAAAATGGAATCAACATGACTTGCCCAAAAAAAAGAAATGGAATCAACATGAATAGATACCATTTATTTTAAAATGGTTTACATATATTCCATAATACGAGAATTTGAATAATGCGAAATAAGTATTAATCAACGGCAGCAAGAAAACCACCACGTTTGGTAAAATAAAAATGGAAGGAAATCAAAAAAGAAAAAAAAAACGACGTATATTATACTTAATTTCGTCCAAATACAGGACACGATTTGATTTCTCGTTTGTTTGTTTGTTTTTTTTTTTTTTCGGTTTTCGAATATCTCGCATTAAACGGAAATGGAGAAATCGTGATACTGTAATTTACTATATTTATTGTCCCCAATCTTCGCAGGTATCCCGCCTGTTTCGACGGGGCATTCGAGGTTGACTTTTCAGTATCTTGCGGAATCGGCAGAGTCATCAGTGCCAGCCAAACAAGGCATTTTTAGGGGGTCCGAATTCCTCGCTCCTCGTTTCGTAGATTTATTTGTCTGCGTGGCCGAAGACAATCAATCAGATAGGAGACAAGCGGTGAGAGGAGCACCGCGTCTCGAATTCGGTTCGTTCCGAACGATCGCGTTCTCTGATCTCCACCCACCTCCTCTCTCTCTCTTGATCCGCGCATACCAGGCACGCGATTTCGCTTCTGAAACCAGTTTTCGTCGTTTCGATTTTGAGTTCCGTTCTCTGTTTGTTGTGTGGAAAGTTTGTTTTTCTGTTCAGTTTTTGTAATTCTTTGAATTCACTTCCCTGGTAGCTCAAATTGTTCCAAATCCGGTGAAAATTTAGGGAAAATTGGAGAAAGTCGTTTTTTTTTTTTTGAGAAAAAACCTTCAGCGTTGACCCAATTTTCCTTTCTCTTTTTTCTGCGTGGACTTGTAGCAATTTGGGGGAAATGGGGGGATTTTTTTTTTCTTTGACCTTCAGGGTTGACCCGATTTTCCTTCCTTTTTTCTGCCTGCACTTGTACTTGTAGCGATTTGATTTTGTTGTGAGTTTTGTGTAGCTTGTTTCGGTTCCCTGCCGAAATTAAAGACTTAAAAAGGTTGCGTGCCGTGGATGTTATCTTCGTTTTCAATTTCGTTGTTTGATAAATTGTTTCTATTTCTTTCTCCTCTTGCAGGGCACTATGGCTGTCTCCGTCAAACAAATGGCTTTGATCGTGTCACTTTTTGGTCTAGTGTCTTTCATTTTGGGAGTCGTAGCGGAAAACAAAAAGGTAATGATCCAAACAAGGTCATTTTGTGGAATCCTAAGCAATAATTTATGGGATCTGTTTAAATAAGTATGGTAGTGGATTTCATCCCTTGTGCCTTTTTTTTTTGGCTGTCTCATCCCTTGTGCTTTTAGGTGTTAAAGGATGAGAATAATGAGATATATTTGAAAGTTGTTATATTCATGTTTGGAAAAGGTAACATGGACTTTTTCTCATACCGTTGAGGGGGAGAAATAAGGTTATGCTTGCTTGAGTAGGTGGAAAATAATAATTTATTTGGACACCATGAAGGCTGCGTGCGTTGTCATTTTTTACATTCTCGTATTTCATCTGGACTTTATTATGTGTAAATACATTTCCAATTTTCCACCTACTCAAACTAGTGGACACCCACGTCAAAAAAAAAAAAAAAACTAGCGGACACCAAGTGTCATACCGGTTGGTGTATATCTGGTGTGTTTCTTATTAAATGGTATTTGAAGATTATGTACCTGAAAACCAGAGGATCTTTCTCTTGCAACAAGAGGTTATAGAGCAATTAAGTGTTCAGATTTATGTTTTATGCCTATTTGAGAACTCCAGGATTATTTGGTGTATATAGATTCACAAATATGTTAAGAATAGATCATTCCAGTCTTCAGGTTTTTGTTAAACCTTCTAGCCTCTAGAACGTTTCGCTTCTGTATGCTGATTTGGTCCTGTTACACTTCCAAGTAAGCTATAGACAGTGCATTTGCATTTTATATGATATAGGCTAATGAATTTATTGTAACAATCAATTTCTTGTGTCCATCATATAAATGGTGTTTGTTTCTTTATAAGGTTCAGTATGATTTCTTTTTGAAGCATGCTATTGATTCTATGACTTAAAATTTTTCTTCCCTATTTGTCTGCATGGTCCACTAATATAGGCACTTATTTTTGTGCCCTTTGCTAATAAAAAAGTTTGGCTGCTTATTTTGGGCTCTGGGAAATTTGAAAGTACCGCTGGCTCATGTTGTTCTCTGCTTGCTTATCCAAGAATAGTGCTTATCTGTACTTACGAGATCAGGGCAAGAATCTGCACATTAGTTGCACTGTTACTCATTGTATTCTGGATGGTTATTTAACTGTTTTCGTTGATCTTTTATTTGAATGGGACGCAACAATGGTTTCCCATTGAACTTTTTCATTATGCAATTTTATTCCCAGTACTATTTCTTCTTTTCATTGAGCATATGTCCATGTGAAGTTATTTTCTGTAAAAGATTGTGTTAGAAGTTACTTAAGTCGTTGCTGTGAAATTCAACTCACGAGAGATGATAAAGCATCTTATATATATTAGTATATTTGAGTGCCGTAGATACTCATGCATACACAGACATGAAAATATTTTGTTTGTTACAGCCTGCATCTGGAACTCCAGTAACTGGCAAGAATGGTGTCACCTGCAAGTTCCCTGCTGATCCAACTGTTGCATTGGGGTATCTTTCTGTAGCATTTCTTGTTGCATCCACTGTGACTGGGTATCTGTCTCTGTTTTACCCTTACAAAGGAAAGCCTGTTCCACAAGGGATTCTGTTTAAACACACTAGTTTCACGGTATTCTTCAACATTGCATTGTAAGTACAGTTTCCTCCTTTGTTTTCCCATTCTTATGATTAATTTGTCAAGTATCACATTATATTATGCAATATCTTTCCTTATCATTTGTCTTCCTTGTTTATAGAAATGAAAGATTGATCCTGATTACCTTAGGAACTGATTCTTGTGGTATTGTTTGAGATTAAAATTCTGGATCCTTTTGTCCACTATGAAAGGTTGTTGCTGTTCCAATTTATATGAGCATTTTTCAGTATCCATTTATTTTAAATATATTATGTCATCTGGTTCAACCACCTACAGAACTGATTGAACCATGAACCACTCTCATCTTTGGTTCTCAAGTTGAATCGGTTTTTAAAACATGGATTCATTCAATATACCATCTAAAATACTTATTTTTTAAAAAATGGGCCTGCATTTGGTCAATGTGAACGTAAAACACTTATTGGTTGCTGCTAGTAGAATGCATTCTACTCTACTTTAAGGACACAATAGAATGGTAACAATATGACTAGTGACTGTACTTTGTAAAAGACTACTTTGGACCATTAAGACATCATCGCATATGATGCTGGGAACTACCTTGTACTGCACGAGTGTGCATAGGAAAGGCTCTCCCTTCAACAGTAGCCTACTAATTTATAGTCTCAATTAATACTACTGCCAATTTTAGTTTCTTATCTCGATGTTGTTCTCATTTCTGCGATGCTGAATATTTTTCTTCTGTAAAATGGTGTATTTACTTAGGTTTACAACTGGATTAGCTGCAACAATGTTGTTATGGCCAACAATAACTGAACAAGTTCACCTGTCACGCAATGTGCATCTTGATCCCAACTATGAATGCCCTACAGCTAAAACTGGTCTCCTTGGTGGTGGTGCCTTTTTATCCCTTGATTCATCTCTCTTCTGGTTGATTGCGCTCATGTTAGCGGACAATGCTCGGGAGGATTTCTTAGATGAAGATAATGATGACAAGGGTGAATTTGGTAAGGTTTCCTCAGATGCTCGTGGTGCTGATGTAGGAGTGAAGGGAAGTGCCTAAGAAGTGGGGTACTAAAAGTAGGAACAGCGGGCTGCATGGGTACTTTTGTGTTTCCGTTTTATTTGTGCTGAACAATTCTGCAAGATGTGAATGTAAATATTTTGCATGGTTGTTCTCTATGGATGTTCGAGTTGGGCTTGAGCAGTAATATATTAGCTGTTTATAAAATGGCCACCTTATCTCAGACTCATTTCTTCTTTTATTCCTCGAATGAAAACAATTTTATTTCAGGACTGCATTATGATGCCATGGATCTCTTTCCCTGTTTTGAATATTTACAGACTGGCGACTGAGGTTATTTATGACGAACACTGGAATCTAAGTTTTGTTCTGTAGGCTAGTTTTGAGGGATGAGATTAGTGTTTTTTTTTTCTAAGCTTACGACTATTGTTATATTGAAGTTAACTTTTAACCCAAAGATACCATGCAAATTTTGTTATGTTATACAGACATGAGGTGGAGATGGAAATAGTGATTAAGCGTGTGATGATGATAAGAAGATAAAAAATAATCAAAACCATCGTAATGCATGGTAAAAAATAGAAAAATGGAATAAAATGAATTATAAATATGCAATTATGTTTAAAGAGGATGCTAAGGAATGAAGTTTTGTTAGCATTCTTACATAGTGATTAAGAAGAATTTAGTGAATTATAGTTGTAAAAGGAAAATAAAACCTGAAATAAAATTAAGGTGGTAAAAAAATGCATTTGTTTCAACAAGACTGTAACAAAAAAAAAATGCACCAAGCTGAAGTGAGCTACATACATTCTTATGAAATATTTTTAATTTTAATTAAAAAAATATCACCCGAAGAAAATGGTATAAATAAAAAATTCTTATTTTTATCATTTTCTTTTTTTATAATTAAAACTAATAATATATTAATTAAAAATAAAAATAAAAAACAGATCAAACACTCCCCTTAAGTCTTTATCATTATTACTCTATGTCATAGGACAATTTAAATAGGTTGAACCAGACCAAGTCAGACCAAAAAATCATAGGCAGGCTTAGAACCTTGGTGTCAATCCCCAACTTCTTCTATTGCTACTACTACTTTTAATATACCCAGCAGAAATGAGTTATGTTTAATATACCCAGCAGAAATGAGTCATGTTCTTAAGTTTACAGGGAGTTCTTGCAAAGAAGATTATATAATTATTACTTCATATTATAAGATGTTTTCAAATAGGTTGAACGTGCCCAAGTCACACCAAAAAAAGCCCTTCAGCAGGCTCGCGACCTTGGTGTCGATCCGCGGCTTCTACTACTACTACTACTTAGATATATATAGCATAGAGGAGCTAATGGCGTTCCATTATTTTGCTGTGTAAAACCAAACCCTACCAAAGCCTGTAGTTCTCCGCACGCTGTTTCTAGCTTCTCAGCGAAAGATCATTCTTTGAAGGCTAAAGCACTTGAGCTTAGCATTCCAGCTCACAAACTCGTTCCTTCTCCTAGCTACCTCTCTTCCTCGTGTTTGTTTAACGGCTCAAAAATTTCAACTGAAGGTTGATGAAAATGCCTCTAGGAGAAAGGGCAGGGGATAAGAGCGAGTCCCGTCATTGTGGTCTAGAGACGGTGTTCGACGATGACATGCCACACGCCCTCTTTTTCGATCTCTCTTCTTGGGGCTTCGATTTCGATTGTTGCTCCTCTGGTTCGTCTCGTTTGTTTCCACCCCTTAATGGTTTTCAATATCTTCAATCAGATATGGCCATCTAAGAAGCATGGAAATTAAAGATTTAGTTCAGGGAATTGTCCTAGAATATGCACTTCCCATTTATATGCCTCTGATTGAGAAGAAAAATAATGGTGCTTTTTTTTTTCTGTGTTTAATTTTCATCCAGTTTTAAAGTAATTTGGTTAAGATAATAATTATTTAAAAAGTTAAATAATTAAAAATATGTAATTAAATAATAGTAAAAAAAAATAAAAAATTTTATCTTATCAGTGAATTAAAATTAATTTTTTTTTTCTTCTCTTGTGTTTTAAGTTCCACAAGTATGTGGATTGGTGTCGGTGTTATATGTTTTGCATAAGGAGGGTATATTGCTCTAGAAGTAGTTGGCTCTGGTTTTTTTTTTTTATGGTGGCCAATTAGCCACTCACACAGCAACTGTACAGTTGCCCTTTTGTGTGTGAATGGTCAGTAAGCTCACCTAGAGTAGAACTGTTTGATGGGCCGTTAACTGTGAAACTGCTCCACTGTGAGCCTATGAGGTTTCACTGGATGAGTCTGTTGAACTTCATTTCCTGACACGCGAAACATGTTAGCATTTTCCTGTGGATGTCTGTTTTAATCAGTTGCAACTTGCAACATTGTAATAAGTTTGACTTACCTTGTGAGGTTAAAATCTGGCCAGACACTGTTTGATGGCATTCTGATAAAAGAAATGTTTTTAAACTACCGTTACAACTTACAAGAGCCAGATTTGTGACTACTATGATCATGGTCGTGAACCTCCTCTTTATACAAACATATAAATTGTTTGTGACATTGCTAGTACAAGTGTTGTTAATGGCATAGTGCAAAAGGATAGTTTGGGTTCTGGTTTTCTGCCGTTTTCTGCGTCAGACTTGGTCTTGAGCCCATCCCAATGGAGTAGTCATGTAGTGGGTATGAGCTACCTAATATTCTTATGGTTAGCATTTCTGTTCTAATTTTATTCGGAATTTGGCAATTTTCATAAAAATTGCTCCTCTCCTGTTTGTTAGCTTCATCCATTTAGTATGCTGGGGTTGCAAGTATACTGATTTATTTGTGAATTCTGTCAGGTTCTGTTGTTTGAATTTGGACCTCCTCAATAAATGAGTAGAATGTTTGGGGAAGCTGCTTGTGGTTGTTGGAATCAATTTTGACCCCCAATAATCTCCAGAAAGTAGCTTTGGGAGGGGCAAAATACCCTTTCTGGTAGCTGTCCCAAACATAGTTAGAAGTATCCCAACAAAATATTTGGTTTCAATGGAAGTTTTTTCTTATGCATTTATATAGGTGTTCTAGATGTCATGAATGTAATGATGTAGGAAATGTCAAGGAAGCTTGTGGATTGTTGCAAACCATCTTATGTAAAATTGGAAATGGGTTCCCTTATTATTCTACTTTTCTCTGTGTTTGGTGGGGGCCAAGAAAGGGCATTATTGCGTGCTAGTTTATTTATGCTATGTTTGGAAAGGGTGATTTGGAGGGAATAGAATGGAAAATATCTATGTACTTGGACTGAGATCTGAAGCCTGAGCTGTGATAGTGCGATTCTCCTAAAACTAGTGTCAAAATGATTGAATAATCCCTAAAATTGCTTTGTGGATGTTGATGGACCTAAAACACGCTTAATTAGGTGCAGCCCATTGGATGAAGGTGTGTTTAAATGCGGTTAAAACAGCAAATTTGTCATAAACCAAAGAAAAAAACAGCAAATTTGTCTCCCTGTAGAATAGCAGCTGCTATTACAGTCCGCAACCACCCACTATTGTGACCTGGAGTGCAGCTACACCTCCATCATGAGAATTCATGAGCTGCCAAGCCTTTGGCTGCTCTGCGATATCGGCCACTCCGACTGCTATTGACATTGGATGTTATGCTCAAAGTGAGTATCAAATTTTGCATGGAAATCTAGGATAAATATATGCTGTGGAATGCAGGGGACTGGTATACTGTATTAGAAAATAGAAATTATATAGGTTTCTTTGATAAGGGTCAAAATAGTTTGCTTCATGGCTATTTAGCTGCAAGAATTATAGGCAGTGGGGATTTGAAGCTTTGAATATGCTACACTGCAGTTTATTGACCAGACAAAAGGAAATGGGAAAAATTCAGGATGTAAGGACTAAGAATTATGTACAGTACAAAAAATTTTGGGATCGTGTGGTTAAGAAACTTTCTAGGAGGTTAGATGGTTGAAGGCATATTTGTAAGAACTGGACCGCGGTTCAACCTGGTCAAGTGGCCTGGTCACCGGTTTGACCGCCAGTTTGACTGAAAAAAGGGGCCCAATAAAAAATATTCACAAAAGCTGGCTTTTATCCGGTTCAAACCGGCTGGTTTGACTGGGTTTTACTCGCGTCACCAGATTTGACCGGGTTTGACAGAAAATGGTTAAACCCTTCAACTGGACCGGCCAAGCAGCCAGGTCACTGGTTTTTTGGTCTGACCGGCCGGTCCGTCTTGTTCTTACAACTATGGTTGAATGGTTTTCTTTCGTCTTTAGGTACCTATTGTATCAGTGAGGTATACTGTATCTTCAGAGCTTTGAAAGTCTCAAAATTCAGGCATACGGTATCTTCGATGTTCTTAGGCATAAAAGAATAGCTTCTCAATTTTGAAATTTTTATAAACCTGTTAGTCTTATGGCAATGTAACATGATTGCAACTTTTATGGGGCAGAATTGGCATTTTGGCTTCTCTGTGGTCCTCAGCCAATGGATATTTTCTTGTGGTCTCTGATATGCTGCTGGATTGGAGGGCATTATGTTGAGTTGGTATTCCCCTTTTGGTTGGGCTTTGTTTTTAGCCTTTTGTGAGAGGATGCTTTGTCCTCTATTGTTGTATTCTCTATTTCTTTCCTATACCTCTTCTGTCAAAGAAATGAATAAACTTGTTCCATATCAATATATATACTTTCACAAATCTTCAGCAAGGAGTTGGAATATAGCATATATAGTTGCTAAACTCAAAATGAAATCCCATATAACACGTGAGCTACAGAAGAAAACTGCTGTCCTGACCTCAGTACATTTGCAGATAATCACAGTCTATGAGATAAAGAAATTGAAATAGAATATATTGTTGACTGCAAAATGAAAATGGTTCTGAATTAAGCTTATGATGATATTCAGTCAGGCCCCACTTCAAAATTAAATGTTAAACAATGCTATCTTGAAGCACTTTAAAAAAAAAAATTATTTTGCTTCCAGCACCAAAATGTAAATGTTTTTTTTAATTTTTCTTTGGTTCATCAGTGTGGGTTATACAGAATTGTATTCCTCACCTTTACTTAAACCCATCCCTCCCTCCTCGATGAAGGTGGGATAGTTTCTCTTGTAATAATTAAGCTACAACGTAAACATGAAACTCATTATTTACCTTCTTTTCTTGAAAATCTTATTCTGCTGTTTGTCTGAGGAATATCTGCTGTTGTTAGATTATGGCCACTTTTTTTGCTTAAATTTGAACCTGTTATCTTTCATTTTGTCTTGGATAACTTCCATTGATGAATGCATTTAGTTTTCTTTTTATTCTAACTGTTCATTGGTGTTGAATTTGTTGAGCACTTGACAACTGTAATTTTCTATTTCATTGTTGTTTTTTTTCAATCTTTTTGTCCATTTTCTATTTTTCATTGATAATATTGTTGGATTCACAACTATGTCAAACTTATCATATAATTTATTGCATTTAATCAGGAAAAATTAGCTCGTGGATAGATTTGGATTCGGAAGATGAAACCCTTAGGATGGATTCCAAAACCACTCTTAAAGAGATAGCTTGGGCCCTCATCT
Source organism: Castanospermum australe (assembly GCA_019955255.1). Lineage (NCBI taxonomy): Eukaryota > Viridiplantae > Streptophyta > Magnoliopsida > Fabales > Fabaceae > Castanospermum > Castanospermum australe. Next base: position 198,474 of record NSJW01000337.1, on the reverse strand, counting down.
CTCTTTACAGGTGTGTATTGGTGTAACCAAATTGCAGGAAATTTCAAATTTGTATTCCTGCCCTTCTTGGTCTTAATTCCTTAGTGCAATTAGTGATTTGACTCATATTTATTGGTTCAGTTTGAAACAACTGCTTATCTTGCTTGAATTATGAATGCTTATTCTTAAATTTCCTTGGCAGAAAGCAATTGATCTTCTTTTCTTGCTTTTACAACTTTAGTTAGATGCTTTACGTCTGATTCTTAGTTTAATTAGAATAACTAAACTGAAATGATTTCAGGAGTTGAATAGGACCTTGATGTTAGGAAATTTATTTTGGGTATAAGCTATCAAACTAGGGAGGAACCTGTTGAAAAATGAGAATTTATGTGAATGCATATTCTTTCAATTGAGAATCCCCGAGTTTTCCCCAACGAATCTGTCTTGGACTTTAAAGAACACCTGACATGGTGAACTCTATTTTAACAGCGGAGGATCGAGGGAGTCAACCACTAATGTCTGACTCTTATACTTCAGCTTCTTTTTGGTTTGTGACATTGTAGTTAAGTTATCAATAATACTGATGTTGACTTTGCCTCCTCTAATAGGTATGTTAAATTCCCAGAAAACTTAACTTGCGCATTGATTGTGTTACAAAGTTAAGTGGCTTGTATTTATTAATAGTCTTGCCCCGACCCAACCCAAAAGCACGCGATGCAATCCGACAAAGATTTTTCAAGGAGATTAGGGGTGAGGGTGGAGGTGGACAGCCCACCACTAATCTTAGCAGGTATGTAGAGTGTACTAAATCTCAGCAACAGTGAAAAATGGGTGTACTGGGATTAGGGTTGGAGCGTTGAGCGGCCACTCCTTATAATCTTCATTGATCATACTGAATTTTTTGTTTTATCTATGGATGTAGGCTTCGTTGGAGGTTGAACCACGTTAAATTGTCTATTTTTCTTCTCCCTACTTTCTGTTTTTGCTCCCTTGAGTTCAACAGATTGGGTCAGAACATGCTGTTTAATTTTCTTTATAAAGTTGCTCATATTTGTTACAGAGCTGCATTACATGACATAATGTCATACTTTGAAATGTCATAGTCACCAACAAAAAGTAATCCTTTATTTGCTGTGAGTTGGATATGGTTTTTCTAATACTTTGGCTAAGCTTCAAGCAATCAGCCATGATCTACGTATGAGCTGGAAAAGTGGCTTTAGAAAGGTTCTGTGCGAATCTGACTCCTTAGAAGCTGTGAGATTGGTGACAACTTCTGATCTTCCAACACATCATTTGAGAGACCATTGCAGACATCAAATTTTCGTTGTCTCTGAATTGGGAAGTTTCCCTTTCACATGTTCTCTGGGAGGGAAATAGCTGCGCATATTTTCTACCCAAAATGGGTTCACATGAGCATGATCGGCTTCAACTTTGGTCTAGTGCTCCGGATGCTCTGAGTCAAGCTCTCCTCGATGATGTTATGGGAGTAAGGTTTGTTAGACGATAGTTTTTTTTCTTTCTTTCTTTCACTGTACCAAAAAACAGTTTCTTATTTCTAGTCAGACTAATTCTTTATTATCATATATATATATATATATTCACACACACACACACAGAAATGCTGACCATCAAAAAAATAATTTTACGAAAGTTGTACGAATTCCACATGTCATAATTACGTTTGAAACTTAATTGCGTGTGAAACTTTCATATCCCATCAGCCCCATGTATGCTCATGTAGAAAATTGATTGCTTAGAGGTGATTCCTAATAAGTTTTGTGAAAAAAGTTTTGGTGCAAAATAGCATTGCTCATATATATATATATATATATATATAAACTCCTCATTATTAATAATAAAGTTTAATTACTTTAAAAATAAAAATTTTCAATGTTTGAATTGCTCTAATTATCACAAATCATTCATGCCTTTGTCATCCATCTCTTTTTGTGTGAAGAATTTTTTGTCTGAAAAACTTCTCTAACAAAATCCTAGGTTATACACTCTTGGTTGGGTTGGCCACTTACCTAGCTCTAAAATCTATGAGTGTGGCTGAAATCGATTGTGAAGCCAACTTAGAAGTTGAATTGAATTCGTATCTTTGCATTAATTCTTTAAGTACATATTCTTCTATACTTTTATATATGGCATAATTTTGATATTGTAGATGTTGAATTTTTAATTTATTAATTATAATTAAATATGATTTATTATAAGTAAAATATTTGATAGGATGAATCTAAAGTCAAAATATTAATAAAAACAAACAGGTTATGGAAAAAAAATTAAAACAGCTAAATAATTGAATTTTGGTTATTTACTTATTTAAACAAACAAATTATTAAGAATATGTAATATAAAGATTAGATCATTTAGAGTGTCAAGAGTAATTGAAATAATAATAATAATGGTTAGGAATATGGTTATTATTAATAATGATAAGGAATATGGTTAGGAATAAACAACTATTAAGGGGGTGTTTGGAGACTTTACGAAAGGTTTGGTTTAAACTAGTTTTCAAAAAGTTTATGGGACAGTTTGACAATCCTCAAAACTACTTTAAAATTGTTTAAGATAAATTAGTCATATAATAAAAACAAAACTTGATAGTATAAGTAAATACTGTCACTTCTTACCAAGTGTTAGGTGTAACTATATGATAGAATACTTAAATCAGGTCATACTTTTTTATCTTATTCCACACTTTCTAATATGACGTGATAGCTTGTTTTCGTCAGTTTCAAGATGTTTACGAAAATGGGAAAAATAACATTCATGGCAAAAGGAGAATTGGAACAGAGTAGAAAATGATAGGTATCTCGAAATCTGTCACCAAGAGGAAGGAATACTCTCCCAGATCTATTTTGGAGCTTTTGCATTCGTGATTTTGTTTGATTTTTGGTTAAATTTTTTAAATCGACATGCTTTTACACATTCCAATTTTGAATTCAATTTACATTTATCATGTATTTCCATTCCCCATTGCACGTAATCTCTTGGATGATACCTGGATTTGGTGTTTGTAACTTGTAGGTTTTTTTTTTTTTTTTTTTTTTTTTTTTTTTTTTTATGGATGGATGCTAAAGGCTGCTTACTTCTTCCTTTTCATAGAAGGGCTATACTTTTGTGTTTTAAATTTGTATTTTTTTTGTAAAGGGTAATTTTGTCACAGTAAATATTTATATATATAATCAGTATCAATGTAAAATTAATTTTATTGTGTTCATTTTTTTTCCTTAAATTTTCTTCCTTTTTGCGTGATCTCTTTACTTTCTCTTACGTAATATTTATTATACGAAATGATAATTTCATGGAATGATAATGGAATAGAATAGTCATTTTTATTTTATAGTTTAGTAGCTTTTGAATTAGCACATAAAATTAATATGGAATAGAATTAAAATAATTAAAATGACATGAATACCTTTCTCAATATAAATGTATATTCTTAATAGTAATGTTTAAATTTATTTTTTATCACTTAATAACAATAAATATTGTTACTCAATGCAAAAAAAAAATATTGTTTTATTTGTGGAAAAAATTGAAATGTGTACATTATTATTTGAAATTAATATATAATATAATCATTAAATTTTTCTTGTTTCTTATTTAAATTTTTGTTAAGTGATACGACTCTCAATTTTCTTATAAGATTTAAGTGCATTAAATTTAACAAAAATAATGATTGTCATTTTATAAACTTAATAAGGGTATATTAGAAAAATAATTAAATCTCATTTTATGAAGTTTGGAATCTCAATTCTACCTTTTTTGAAAGGAATGGATTCCACGTTTGATTCTTAATTTTGTGGAATGAGACATGGAATGAAAATTTCATTTCAAGCTTATTTTTGTTAACAAACATAAAAATATAGAATGAGCATGAATAGAATCACCATTCCTGTATATCAAATGTTACTTTAATATTTAAATTAATAGTTTTCCTATCATGCTTTGTTTTCCTCTTGTATTTAAATTTTATATTTAATTATCCAAATTTGATAGTAGAACTGATTTAAGATAAATTTTAACCAAACTAGTTACAAAATAACTTGAATTTATGTCACAAACCACCCTAGACGTTGTGATTGACGCAAAGGTATACCCAAAACTCAATTAGGTTGGCAAGCCTACCATAAAACATTCTCTCAAAATATACAACAATTGTCAAAATCTTAAAAAATATAATGAAATTCTCAAAACAAGTTCAAAAGTCAACATAGGCTACAAATAAAATAAAATAAATTAACAACCCAAACACTACCCTATGCCTGCAAACTAAAATCATGAACACTAGGATGGACAATAAATCCTAAGCTATAAATAGTCCATATTGGTAACACTTGAAGAATCATCACACAAAAAGCTCACCACTTTGGGGCTGCACTTCATCCCAGGTCATCGTAAAAAAAATCATCCAAGAACCTCTCCTCCACCTAGGTCCTCGCAAATAAAAACAGTCGCCTCCACCTGGCTTTGCTCATACAAACTTGGGGCCACACCACACGTGATAATAATTACACATTCAAACAACTATGTGCACATATAATGTTAACCCCGCTAACAGTAATATAAAGTTCTAAACAGGAACTAATTATGGATCCTTTAAATCAATATTGAATCAAAAACCAGAAAACACAATTGAATGATAAATCTCAGATTTCTCATAATATTTCAACAAGTTCACAAAATAATAAAACTACAAAAAAAAATTCGATATCATCTCTAATCAAAATCTAAAATTTCATAACTCAATATTATCACGTTACAAAAATTCATAATTCAATGAGAATTAAATATTTAAAAAAATCTTGTTTATCCAATAAAAATATTAAAAGATGCTACTATATAAAATACACACTCACTGATTATTAGCTTGATAAAAAAATCTCGAAACTCAAAACGACGTTGTATACTGCTTCTAAATTTTTACTAAAACCTCTTATCTTTTTGCAAAGAGCCTAAAGGAAAAAGCAATTCGAGTTGTCTAACTTAAGGTCTATATATAACCATTTTTAGAAAGGTAAAATTTTCTTTTCTTCTGATGTGAGATTAAAATAATATAAAACTCTTTTCTTTTTTTTTTCCTCCTTTAGAAAAACAAGATGTGGCTTTTGAAAAGTTGGGGTATTACATTCCTCCCCCTTTAGGAAAAAATTCGTCCTTGAATTTTCAATAATTAAAAGTAGAATTAGTTTTAATACAAAAATATTTAAAAAAGTCAAATGAAAAAGACAAAATTTGACAACAAAAGAATAGACATATGATTCCAAGACAACAAGTAGGTGATAATAGCTTTCTGTCTATAAGTTGTGACAGAGTACACAAGCTAAAAATATAATTCTATTATATGACCCTTGTCTGTAGTTAATAAGACCTACCGTCAAAGCTATAATACCATTTAGTCACGACTCACCCTAGATGTCGTGATCGGTGCATAAGCTATAGCCCAAAACTCAACTAGCCTAGCAATGTTCTCCTAAAATAAACAACAATTGTCAAAATCTTCAAAAATATAATGAAGTTCTCAAAACAAATACAAAAGTCAACATAGGCTACAAATAAAATAAAATAAAATAAAAACCCAAACACTACCCTACAGTTGTAGATTGGAATCATAAACACTGGGATGGATAATAAATCCTAAGCTATAAATAGTCCATATCAGTAACACCTGAAAAACCAGCTCACCACTTTGAGGGCCTTACCTTCACCTAGGTCATCGTAAAAAAATCATCTAAGGGCCTCACCTTCTCTTAGGTCATCACAAATAAAAACAACTGGGAGCCTCACCTCCACTTGGCTTCACTCACACAAACCAAGAGCCATATCATGCCTGTCAACAATCACACATTCAAATAACTATGTGCACATAGACCGTTGACCCCGCTAACGATAATATGAAGTTCTAAATAGGAACCAATTATAAACCCTTTATATCAATATTGAATAAAAAAAAAACACAATTGAATGATAAATCTCAAATTTCTCATAAGACTTCAACAAGTTCACAAATAATAAAACTATAAAAAAATCCGATATCATCTCTTGTCAAAATCTAAAATTTCATAACTGAATATCATCACGTTGCAAAAATTCATAATTCAATGGGAATTAAATATTTAAAAAAATCTTGTTTCTTCAATAAAAATATTAAAAGATGTCACTATGTAAAATACACACTCACCGATTATAAGCTTGACCAAGAAATCTCAAACTGCTCCTAAATTTTTACTAGAATCTCTTATCCTTTTGCAACGAGCCTAAAAGGAAAGGCAATTCACGTTGTCTAACTTAGAATCTATATATAACCATTTCTAAAAGGATAAAATTTTCTTTTCTTCCAATATGGGACTAAAATAATATAAAACTCTTTTTTTTTTTCCTTTTAGCAAACAAGATGTGGGTTTTGAAAAGTTAAGATACACTAAACATAGCTTCAATGTTTACTAAAGATTTAAAATTGATCTCATTGTACCTAATTATATGATTTTTGTACAAATACTCCCTAACTTAAATGTTGGTTTCTTTCCAATTCTTCGTTACCTTTTTTTTCATAAAATTTATTCTATTACAAAAGTTAACAGCTCAATTTTAAACATGTTTATTTTTATATAAGTGTCTAATTTCATTTTATTTTATTTTAAATTAATTTTTAAAGTTTTCAAACAATTGCAATATATAACTAATTTGATTAGATGACCAATTTAAAATGATCATTCATTTTCTTCCTTTTTTCTAGTTTGATAGGAAAGTTAACAAAATTAATGATTATTGTAAGTTACCTATTTTCATGTTTAAAAAATAAATTTACGGAAAGTCATGATTTATTTAATTTTCTCCAATATTTTTGAAGGAATGGATGACTGGGCCGTCTAAGATGGGCCAAGCCCAGCCCCATGCATGCATATATATAACATGCAAAACGAACTGAAAAAAAAGGATGGTTGGTTGAGAAAAACTTCCAGAAATCAGTTTCTCTCTTGTTCTCTGATTCTCTCCACGAATTTGGGACTCAAACTCTGTTTCTAGGCATTCAATCTGTGGATTCACGGGTATGTTCTCTTGTAATATACTTCACATGATCAGTATATCTATTTTGATCCATATATGGGACCATTTGCATGAAATAATGATTATATGAGTTATAATCTACATTGGTATCAGAGCATAGGGTTATAGATATCTGAACATTCTTTTTGTGGTTAAAATATGATGAAAATACGTGTGGTTTGGTAAATTCTGTGAATTTTTGGATTTCTGGAAACTGTTCATCAACGTATTCATGATGCCCTGTTCTTCCAAATTTTCTGTCATATATGTTGCGAATTATTATGAAATAATTATATGAATGAAAACTAGACATTTCAAGCTTTCCATTGATATATAATTTGCATTATTTGGATGAGAAACGAGGGAGATAAGCCTTCAAACATGTCAGTTTCACCATTTTTTCCAGAAATGAAACCGATTTTGACTTCCCCAGAAAATGGTGTTTTAAGCATTTTTAATTATGCTTTATGCAATAAAACAATTTAGAATTTAGTAAACAAGAGATCTGGGCACAAAAAAACACAAATTTTGGTTCAAGAAGGACCCTAAAAACGTAAAAAATAGAGTCATGTTAGAAACGGGTCAAACCGGGTCGAAAACGGGTCGACGCGACCCGTCTGGAGGAAGAAGACGACCCAAACGACAGGTCGTTTTGATTCCCCGGTAAACGACACGTCGTTTCACTTATAAACGGCACGTCGTTTTGACAACAGTAATAACCGTCGTCAACCGCCACGTCACGTGTCAACATCACACGGAGACACGTGTCGAGCATCGCGTTGACGTGTCGGCGTCCACGTGGCGCATGTCGTTCAAGCGCCGCATTTTCGGCTGCGCGTGAGGTCGCGTCTGGTGGCTCATGATATACACGCGCCAGTAACGGTCACCTCTCGTTGGACGGCACGTGGGACGATGCGTGGAGCCGCGTGGAGGCGCGTGGAAAGAGGTTTTTGATGGCGCGTGAGTGCTCAGTTTTGAGACGCGATTTTCACTGTTGGACTCAGAAATAAATTTCTGATTTGTTGGTGATTTTTCTATAATTTTTTGAGGATCAAAAATATTTATTATGAATTAATTAGGCCTTTCTAATGAGATAATTGCATATTAAATTCGAAGAAATTCTTATTTTTGTATGTGTTACAGAAAAACTTGTTAACTGTTTACTTAAATCCATCGATAATTCCTTGTTCTTTCATTGTATCAGTTACAATGGTTAGGTTCAGAAGAACTCCCACAAGGAGGGAAGTAAGGAAACTTGCGAAAAGGAAAAGAAAATTGAATGAGTATCGATGGAAAGATGACATTAACATGATGGATCATGTTAAAACTGTTAACAAGATGATGCAAAAGGTTATAAACAGCGGTTATACCTTATCTCAATATGAAAGGATGATGGCATTAAGGAACACTCTTACTGAACGATGGCAAAAGGAGATTGATAACCTTTGGGAACTAGAAGGAAAAATTAGACCTTTCGTATATTATAAGGAGCTAGTTGTAACTTTTATGAAAACTTATATTAAGAAGGGATCTAAGAGAAGTTTAGTACTATCCATGAATCCCACGTTACGTAGGTCTTCGAAATCTGTTAAGTTTTTCCCTTGGTTAGAGACAATGACTGTCAAGCTACCTATAAGACTTTTATCAGTCTATTCCTAAGAAAAGAACATGGATTAGGCGATAAAGATAAATATGTTCTACCCCTACACGTTATCTTTGGATTACTTCATGTATCTATCTTAAGTAGATTAGTATTATTGAACATGCTTTATTTGTTTTCTGTTTCTATATTATGGATACATTAATATATATATTTTTTTATTTATGCTAAATACATATGTGTTATCCATATTTATTTGAGTGGGGAATCTTAAAGTTTTAGTGACTTTATAAGATTATCATTTTAAATCAATTGTATTAATATTAATTTCAAATTAGATCTTCGAAGTTTAATTGGGAACATAGTGAACTTTTGGCTTCGAAATCTAATGAGGAATTTTATTAATGCAATTGATAATTGGATATGATATTGCATAAATATTGGGCATTAATTATGTACATGTATATGTAGAATTAATTTGTCAAATACAATGGCTTCCGCATCAAAGAACATTGTTGCTGAGTTAAATAAGGGTGAGAAACTCAATGGCGACAATTATGAAATCTGGAAATTAAAAAATCCAGTATGTGCTTGAAGAACAAGAGGTTCTTGAAACACTGAATCAGGTTATGCCAGAACCTGAAGATGGAACCACTGCACAGCACAGGTGTGACAAAGATGCATATGTTGCATGGAAGAAGAAAAACTCTCTGGCTCGCATTACGTTGTTGAGCAGCATGGAGAATGATATCATGCGAGAGTTTGTACGTTTTGACAACGCTGGGGATATGTGGACGGCATTGGCTGCTAGGTTTGGTAGCACTTCAGTTACGAGACTGAGACAGCTCACTGTGAAATTTGATTCATATAAGAAGCCACATGCTTAGACAATGAAACAACATCTGAGGCATATGACAAATATGATAAGTGAGCTGCGAGATGCTGGCCACGTCCTCACTGATGAGCAACAAGTGCAAGCGGTGATTCGTTCTTTGCCAAACAGCTGGGAACACATGAAAATCCACCTCACCCACAATGACAACATCAAGACATTTTGAGGATGCTATGCGCCATATTGAGTTGGAAGAGGACTGCCTACAGGCGGCTAAACCTGAAAGTGATATCTACTTTGCAGGTTCTAGCTCACAAAGAGCTTCGGGCTCCAAGCGCAAGCATCATGGTGGTGGTTCTCATAAGAGGAAAGGCAAGGGTCCATCTTCGTTTGGCAAAAGGTCAAGGAATAACCAACTTGGGAAAGGAAGGCGTCCTTTCAAGAAAAATATGTCAAAGGTGAAATGCTACAATTGTGGCAAGAAGGGTTACTTCGCTCGCGATTGTCACGAGTCAAAGAAGGTAAACACCCTTAATCCACTTGAGAATAATGTGTTTGTCTCAAGTTCTGTTTTCTTATCTGAATCACATCCTTTGTGGACTGTAGACTCAGGAGCCACCGACCATGTAGCAAATGACAGGAATGCCTTCGTGGAATTCCGGCATATTCCACATGGAGCAAAGTGGATCTATGTAGGAAACAACACGCGAGTAGCTGTCAAAGGGATTGGCACATGTCAATTGAATATGCGCAACGGGTGCACCCTATTCCTACATGATGTCCTCTATGCACCTGACATACGACGGAATTTAGTTTCTGTAATAGTATTGGTTAGACTTTTTTTTTCAATAAACTTCCATTCAAATGGTGTAAATGTGTTCTTAGGAATAACATTTTACGGCTCAGGATATTTTTTAAATGGTTTCATTGTATTAGATTATGACTTACATTCTGCGAATGTTTGTTATTCCCTAATTACATCTTCTAGTACTTACAATGTTGATGTTAATTTATGGCATGCTAGACTTAGTCATATTGGCCAATATAGAATGAGCAGACTGGCCAAGGAAGGCTTATTGGGTAATATCGAAAGAGTCAATTTACTTACGTGTGAGCATTGCCTAATAGGGAAAACATCTAGAAAACCATTTGGAAAAGGAATTAGAACTGAAATTCCTTTGCAATTAGTCCATTCAGATATCTGTGGTCCAATGAATGTGAGAGCAAGGCATGGGGCTGTATATTTCATCACATTTATAGATGATTATACTCGATTCACCCATGTCTATTTGATAACTCATAAATCAGAGGTATTAAGTTATTTCAAAAGATATATGAGTTTGGCTGAAAATCAATTAGACAAGAAAATTAAGGCATTAAGGACTGATCAATGTCGTGAATATTTATTTGCTCAATTTAGAGAACTATGTGATGAAAAAGGGATAGATAGAGACAATTAACTATTCCTTATACTCCTCAACAAAATGGTGTTGCGGAGAGACGAAACAGAACCCTGCTTGAGATGGTTAGGTCAATGATGGCACATGCAATTTTGTCAATCTCTTTTTGGGGAGATGCATTGTTAACTACTGCCTATGTACTTAACCGAGTCCCTTCAAAATCAGTAACTACCACACCATATGAGTTATGGACAGGCAGACGGCCAAACTTAGAATTTCTAAAACCATGGGGGTGCGCTGCCTATACTCATGTTCCTTCGCACAAATATGGAAAATTAGGTGCACGAGGTATGAAGAGTATTTTTATACAATACTCTGAACACTCTAAAGGATATGTGTTTATAGGTGAGCAGGAAAGTGGGAGTAAAACTGAATTTGAATCAAGGGATGTCACATTCATGGAAACAGAATTTCCTAAATGGGGTGAAATTGTTGAAAACCAATTCCTCTTTGAAACACTGGATCAAAGTACTGGCAATATCTCAACTGTACACGTTGAGATACCATCACATCCAAGTGGGAGCAATGTGAGAAGTGGGGAATTAAATACGAACCAGTCTCAATTGCAACTACTTGATAAGCCATTTGATCCGAGTGGGAGCACCAATGAGCATAACGAAGCTCAAGATAAACAACTTTTAATACGACGATCAAATCGTAAAAGCGTTCCCCGAAAATGTTTTGACATAGAAGGGGAAGCTTTCATGGTTGCTCCACTAGATGAGGAAGAGCCAAAGAACATAGAAGAAGCTCTATCATGCCCTGTAAAGGAAAAATGGATGAAAGCAATGGAAGAAGAGATGGAGTCTATGAGATTAAATCAAATTTGGGAATTGGTTGATCTCCCAGAAGGACGCAAAGGCATCGGAAACAAATGGGTCCTCAAAATAAGTATGGGTATACTCAACAGAAAGGAATTGATTATGAAGAAACATTTTCTCCTGTAGTGAGATTTACCTCGATTCGCCTTATCTTAGCTATAGTAGCAAGTATGGGTCTTGAATTACATCAAATGGATGTAAAAACTGCATTTCTAAATGGAGAATTAGAAGAAGAAATTTATATGAAACAACCAGTTGGTTTCATAATAGAAAGCCACGAACAAAAGGTATGTCGACTTTTAAGATCGATATATGGCCTTAAGCAGTTTTCAAGACAGTGGTATATACGCTTTCACGAAGTAGTAATAAAATATAATTTTGTCAAAATTGACGAAGATTATTGCGTATATATTAAAAGATCCAAAGATCAGTTTGTGATCTCATCATTATATGTTGATGATATACTAATAGCTGGGAGCAGTAAGGAGTTCGTTAACACTGTCAAAAGTTAGTTAAATACCAATTTTGAAATGAGAGATATGGGTGAAGCAGTATATATCCTTGGAGTTAAGATTTCAAGAGATCGTTCAAGAAAACTTTTATCTCTTTCACAAGAAACATATATAAACAAAATACTTGAACGTTTCAACATGAGAGACTGCAAACCCATTGATACTCCTATTGCAAAAGGCATAGGCTTGAGCAGAAGGCTGTGTCCTCAGACTTCACAAGAGTAAAAGCAAATGGAATGTGTTTCCATATGCAAGTGCCGTTGGAAGTTTAATGTACGCTATGATGTGTACAAGGCCTGATATTTGTTTTGCTGTTGGCATGGTAAGCAAAAACTCTAGGAATGCGTAGAACTTGATGTACTATATTATTTCCCAATTTAATGCCCACATTTGTTGAACATTTATGCATAGACATATATATTTAATGTTATGTACATTATCTTTATTAAAAAAGTATGCCGGACAGATCTTAGATTAGCCTACTCACACAGGTAATCGCCTCTATTTTCTGTGTGTAAAATAGAGATGAGACTATTTCAAGCTAAATTATCTAAGTGATAATTAAGAGCTCGGGCTTGAAATATGATGGTCGCCTTAACTAAATGTTAAGATGGGGATATATTATTTGTTATATCCAAAAGTGAAAATAACCCACAATTTCACTTTATCTGTCTTATGCCAGATGAGAGTTCTGTTGATTTATAACAGAGTAGATTTGTGAACTCAGGTTAGACATTGAAAATGTCTGAACCACCATCTGTATAGTATTTAAATATGAAGGCATACACTCCATGGGAAAGGAGAAAAATACTGTAATACGTATTTCATGCTACGTATGCATTATATATACGACAAAAGAGATGGCTAAATTTATGATCTCATTATTTAAGCTGTGTGACACTCTGAGGTTAAGAACACCTCATTTTAGTACCCTTATGACTCTTACCTTGTTTTCAAAATTGTGTTTGATGTTTGCTATCTTAGGATGTTGCCAATGGTCATGAACGATTCGATCGGATGGAACATTCCTAGAAAAGCGAATTAAACACAGATTAAGAGATCTAAGTAAAGAGGAAGATCAATTTGAGATATCTGTCATATTGACTTGTATTCACTGGTCGACCAATTATGACTATATTATGGTTAGTCATAGTTGTGAATACAATGAACAAACAAAGTTCAAAATGAGATCAAGAAAGTTGTGAATGTGACTGATTGATCTAGGATACAGCATACATGATCTACTCAAAGTCCCATTGTGAGCTGTTATATACTCCTAACAGATATATAGCAACGAGCTCTTTGAGTATGCTGGTCGCACGGATTGTTTACCTGTATGAACTGCAGAGTAGAGAACTTGACCTATCAAGGGCAAGTGGGAGATGAAGGAATGGATGACTGGGCCGCCCAAGATGGGCTAAGCCCAGCCCCATGCATGCATATATATAACATGCAAAACGAACTGAAAAAAAAGGATGGTTGTTGGTTGAGAAAACTTTCGGAAATCAGTTTCTCTCTTGCTCTCTGATTCTCTCCATGAATTTGGGACTCAAACTCTGTTTCTAGGCATTCAATCTGTGAATTCACGGGTATGTTCTCTTGTAATATACTTCACATGATTAGTATATCTATTTTGATCCATATATGGGACCATTTGCATGAAATAATGATTATATGAGTTATAATATATAATTTTATACATACACAAAATGGATGTGAATTCATACTGAATTTGTTGACATTAATAAAGTCTTATATATCAAAACGAGATGACAAAATGTATGATTCTAATTAACATGAAAAATGTGATTTCTAATTCACACTGATGTGATTTTTGACTCATTGTTTTAGTCTAATTCAATAATAGTAATAATAATTAATAATAAAAATAATTTTATTAGAAATTAAAATTTTTTTATATGTGAGTTACAACTTACAATATATAACTATTTTAATTAAAAATAATAAAATTATTATTTTTAATAAAATATTATTTAACAAAATATATTTAAAAAAACCAAATCAAAATAAGTTATCTTACAATACTTTTTTTTCTTTATTCAGGGTATCCTCATATGCATTACTATGAGACTAATTCATCTAACATATTCGCGATTGGTCTTTGATAAAGAAACTGTCTCATGTGGTGGAGCCAAGATCCCAAAGTCAGCGGTGCACTTTTATAATGTGAAATTCAATTCAAATCTTAATAAATATATTAGTATGTTCATTGTGAATGAAAAACTTATATTTCATAATTGATCAAAAAATAAAATATATTTTAGAAAATATCTTTAGTTTAAATCAATTCCATTTTATTTTAAAATTTTTTATACATCTTCATAAAATTTAATTACTTTTAGTAATAGAATGTAAACATAGAAAAATACATATGTTTATTAGAGAAGTTTTATTGCTATACTTATGTTAATTTTAGTGATAAACTGAGTTATATATTATTAAATAAGAATATCTAAGCAGTAAAGTGAGTGTGAATAAGAAAAAAAAGTTCAAATAACTAAAATAAAACTATTCTTTTAGTGATTTAATATTTTTTGGTAGTTTTTTTAGTCATAATTTATTAATCACTTTGTCATTGTATTATATTTTTCAACAGAAAGAAATTAATAAAATTGAACACATGGAAAAAAAAGATTGAATGGAGTCATATTTAAATTATAAGATAGATATTTTGAACCTAAAATCAACATATTTTTATTAAATTTTATGACTTGGCTTGGTCACTACCCATCAAGTATTTACTCCAAGACTTAAATTTCAATGCTTCCCTATGATTCGCTTACCACCATGCTCGATTCTTATTGGTGAATTACAATACCCAAATAGGATAGTGGCAATAAACATAAAAAATAGAAATCTTGTTTTGGTCCCTCACTAACGTTATTGTTGTCAATGTAATCCTTCATACATTAATTTTTGCAATTAGTAATTAAAATTCACTATAATTTAGTTACTTCTTTCACCAAGTATTTACATGGAATTATAGTCAGCATTTATATATCACTAATTCATTATTTATTTACAAAATATTCCGTTTTCATCGTTGCTTGATTGATACAAAATTTATCTCCTTATGAAATTTCATTGTTTTAGTCATGCCAATGACAAAAATGTAATGTTATGTTGATAAATAATGAATTAGTAATATAAGGTTATTGACTATAATAGCACATAGAATGTGTTTGAAATGACAAATTTTGATATTTGATTTTATTTATAAATAAAATTATTTGTTAGAAAAAATATAAAATAAGAATTAATCTGATTTAAAATTCATGAAAATCTAACAAATTTTAATTAGGTTGGTTTAGAAATTAATCCTCTTAAAAATGAGAGGAGTTTGGTGGATTTTGTATAAATTTACTGTTTTACCCTTAATAGAGACATAATAATCATATCATTATTATAAGGTAAAAATGTAAATTTTTTAAAATAAAATCAATTCAATTATTTTTTAGTTTATTTCAAATATAAAATTAATTTATAAATTAATTCAAATCATAATTTTTATATTGAATTCCAAACATAATAATTAATTTTTAATTTAATTTAATTTAGTTCAATTCAATTCAATTATAATTTTTATGATTCCAAACACAGTCATAAGGAATTTGATTAAGAATAAATTACTAGTTTATCTATATCTATTCTATAAAATTATTATAAAGGGGATTCTCTTATTTAGTATCAAATTTTTAGTTTTTCAGATACCATTAATAACTAATTAAACACAAATAGAAACAAGAATAAAATTATAAATATAAATATTTTTTTATAATTACATTCTACAATTATAATTACTTTCAAATGCAAATATTTACATTCTTTTTACGTATAAAATTATAATTGACTTTAAATATATTTTATTTTATTACAATATTATTTTCCTTTATCTTTTTTAACATAAGGAATTATAATTGGCTTCAAGTACATTTTACTTTATTAAAAAATTATTTTATTGAAGTAATTAATTTATAATTATAATAAATTTTATATAATAATTATATGAACAAAAATAAAAAATGCGAATTAAGAGACATGAAAATATCTCTCAAAACACTAGTTACTGTAAAAGAAATTATTCTATTTGGCCTCAAATTTTAAATTGATCAAAAAAACCAATACTATTTAAAAATAGAAATACAAACATCTTTTTTTAGTTACAACCCCTTTCAAATTCAAATTATATTCTTTTTATATTAACCATTATTATAAATGCCCTTAAATACACTCTATTTTATCATAGAATTACTTTTGTTTAATTAATTAATTTATATGCCAAGCTAGTATCAGTATATATAGTTGTAATATACAGTCCGTGATCATCCAGTCTTTCACTCTTCCTTCTTTCATTCTTTCACTCGTTCTGGCTGTAAGGTATCGCTCGTTTTCTCGTTTTCTTTCCTATTTTTGATGAATGCTGGTTTTCTTTCTTGTTTTTGATGAATGCTCGTTTTCTTTCCTGTTTTTGCTGAACGAATTAGATAAAATAGTGAATTTTGTTCGCACACTGAGTAAGAACTTTATAGACAGGGGCGGCTCCTCTTGGAAGCTAAGAGGGCCAAGATTTTTTTTTAAAACATGATATTTTATATGTAAAATTTTTTGTTTTTTTGAAAATTTGTTTATGCATGGCCCCCCAAGCAATGAGATTTTTTCTCTTCTACAACAAAGAACAATTTCTGGTGTTGAATTCGTTACGGGTTGTATTTGAAACCATAAAAATTAAAATTGAATTGAATTAAATTGATTTGAGTTACATTAAATTAAATTGAATTAGAAATTAATTCTTATGTTTGGAATTCATTATAAAAATTATGATTTGAATTAATTTAGAAATCAAATTTTATGTTTGGAATACAAAAAAAAAGAATTAAATTAATTTTATTTTAAAAAATTTACATTTTATCCTTTCTTTTAATAAAACTTCTATTCCATTTCTAAATAAATGATTAAGGATAAAAGAATAAATTTAAATAAATTCTATCTAAATTCACTCAAATTCTTTTATTTTTAAAAGAATTTCAAAAATAACTTAATTAAAATTCATGTCAAGATTTTTAAATTTTATCAATTTACATTTTATAATTTTTTAAATAAGAAATTTCTTTTATAAATGAAATCAAATCATAAAATTATTAATTTCAAATGCACCCTACGGTATCAGATTTGTTTGCGATGATGATTTTGACATCAGTATCATATTTACCGCTGAAATTAGGGTTTCTAATCTCTCTTTTTGTTTTAATTGCAGAGCTTGAGCACAAGTAATCATTGATATGTACAACGGAACAGGGTTACAGACCCCTAGAGGTTCTGGTACCAGTGGACACATTCAGAGCAACAAGTACGTCATCAAGCCGAAGACTTCTAAGGCCGCTTAAAACACTAAGTTCATGGGGTTTGAGGCAGGGGTTTCTAGGAAGCCCAACAAAGAGATCCTTGAGCATGACCGCAAGGGTCAGATTAAGGTCAAGTTGGCGATCCTTGAAGACAAACTCACTGAGCAAGTTGTAATCACAATTGCGACTATATTGATCGTATTTTTTTATAATTATCTGTAATTTCTAACATCATAACATAACTGTAACTGTAATTGTAATTTAAAATCATGATTGTAAATGTGAATATTAAGCTTGTGAGTAATTCATTTCAATGTCATTTTTAGTTTAGCATAATATGATAGTTGTGGCTTTGGATCGAGTGGCCATTGGTTATGTTTTGCATGCATGGTTTATTAATATGGCACAAACCAGAATATATGGCAAAGTTTGTGTGTTGGATGTAAGGTGGTTTTAGTTAGGAGGCTCCTTGATGTGGATGTTTTGAGAGGCTTATGCAACTGGACAGTGATTCAAGATAATATTATATAAGAGGATTGTTTTGTCCCTGGTTACCCTTTGATTATACAGTACTAGTGAGGCTTACACGTAACCTCTTTTAACCCTCCCGAAGGAACAACTTGTTTTGACCCACAAAGAGGCTACATAATAAAGTGATCCCACAGAAAGTTGAAAGGGAGAAAAAAAATCACGAAATTCCTCGTAGATTTAAAAGTTCTTTTGTCTTCTAAACCTTAATGCCATGGTTTTAAATTGAAATTGAAATTACGGTTGCAGTTGCATTTACGCTACAATCCTAAAAATTATGAATAATTACAGAAAAATGTAATTGATGCGATTGCAATTTCGGTTGTGTTTCAGTTACGGAGACTCCTGCAACAGTAATATTGCAGCAGCAATTGCGATTGTGAATCGCAATTTAAAACTATGCTTAAAGCATAATTGAAGTCAACTTTAGATTGACCCAAGTTGCAACAGTTAGCAGCAAAGAAGAAGCCATTGAAGTTGTAACACAAACTTCGCCGAGACATGTTACCTTTTAATCAGTGATGGATCCAAAAAATTTTGTCACCGAAGCAATGTTTATTACCAAATTACTTCCTGAAAGATAGTGACGGGTGTATATTAGTCCTTGAAAAAAATTAACTTACCCGTGATCCTTTAATATTTTTAAAATTATTTCAAATTAGTTCTTATGACAATGTAAATTAGACCTTTACAGACACTAAATTTTAGTTACTGAAAAACATTCAAGGATCACGACACATGCTAATTTTTTTTTTAGGAATTAATATCTTAAAAAAAATTTCTCAAGCTAGTGGGGCATTTCCCCTCCCTATTCTACACATGTATCTGTCTCTACATTTAATAAAACACAAGGAGACAACCACCTTCAAACCGTATCTTAAGTTTATGTTTGGATGGAGGAATTTAGAGGAAAAAGAAAAGGAAAGTTGATTTTTCATTTCTAAATAGAGATAATTATAAAATGTTTATCAAAATAAAAAATAAATGATAAGAAAGTTATTTGATAATTTCTCATTGTATTCTTATATTTTAAAAAATTCTCAAACAAAGAGGATTTTTAATCAAAATAAAAAATTTACCCTCCCTTCCATTTCTTTTCAAACTCCTCTGTACAAACATAATCCAAGGTGGAAAGGACTAAGTTCATGGATATTTCAATGAACAATTGTCTTGCTCAAAATCAAAGCCAAAGAACTTTATTCAGATGTAAGTCTCCTCACATGTTCTTAAACAGTTACAAGGCATTGTAACTGGTTTTCAATGCCATATGATGATCAGTTGAGATAACACATAACAGACTTAAATAACTACTATTCACATGGTCAGTTGATGAAACTGTAAAAATCTATTACTAAAATGAGAGGTATATCACATACATGTTTCTCTGAATTGCTGCATGTTTGCCTTAAAACTTTGCAATCTCATAAAATTAAAGCATAGTGGTCCACATGATCCAAACAATTAAAAAGTGGGTATACTACAGCTTTTTCTTTCTTTCTTTGTTAATGAAGTAGCCAATAGTTTTATTCTTTACCTTTGTCATGTTATGAAGAATTTGCATAATGGCCGGGTTTGACCTAGTCCGATTCTGGCTCGATACTTTAATCGAGTTAATTTTTTTGGCTCAAACTTGACCTTACATTCAAACAAACTCGATCATGCTCGAATTTGTGAGTGGCTCAACTAAGATTGAGTTGGCTTGAAATTTGAACATATTCAAAATTTTTACATATATAACTAATACACTAAATCATAAAACTCAAGTATTTAGAAATAAGAAATTTAGAAAGTAATATTTTTAATTTTTAAGTTGTAATATGTTAATATTTATATTAATTTCAAGAATAAATGTGAAATAATATTTAAAAAAGAAAATATTATATAATTTTGAGATAAGTTGGGCCAACCCGAAGAATGGCCTAGTCCTGACTAAAAAATGTGTCTATTTTTTTGAACTTGAAATCGGTTTAACTTTTTTAAAAAGAAAATTGAAACGGGTGTGACCCTACCCAAGTAACTCAAGTCTAGGTCGGATCATCAGGCCGAGTTGGGTTATAAACACCCTTTAAAGGGTTTTGTCCAAGTAAGACAGTTCATGGTCCTTGAAAACAAATTCAATCATCATAACATATACGGGATTACCACTCCTTTACCCCTTGAAAGAAAAATACAGATATATTATATCTTTTATTAGGATAAGAAGAACCCCAAGTGTGAGATTCAACTTAATATAACATCAACTTCTCTGCAAATCCAGAGTAATAACTAATAAGCATTCTCACATTATCATAGTCCAAAGAAAACCACCGAAAGCTAGAGAACAAAAAAGTCACATGAAACATGCAGATCAACTTGAATTTTAGCAGAAAACTGTGTTGAAAGACTAACTATGGAAACAACAGAATTTCAAAAGATTCTTGAATAAATTTCCTTGAAATCTAAAACAAACCCATTTTAAGCCTTCTAAAACCATCGATCAATGAAAGCGTCTAAAAGTCAATTTGTTCTTTTGATCAGGAGGCTAACTACATGAAGTACCTAGTACGTTTTCCACCACCATTTGCACCCATCATAAAAGCAAGTTGTTTTTCTTCCTTTTTTTCTTTTAAATATTATTTTTACACTGCAATCTTACACTTTTTCTCGTACCAATACCTTGAATGGTAATAAAAAAAAGAAAGAAACTTAATTTCTTTTCACTTTTCACTTTTCTCTTCTTTTTTATCATAAAAGTTAAGTCTATAGGAGAGTTGTAAGATTAAGGTGTAGAAATAACATAATTATTATTATTTTGTTTTGGTTCAAAAGATGGTATGGACTATGTCATAAGGAGAAGCATCATTTTTTCCAATCATTTCAATGGGCTGAACCAAACATATTTCTCTTCATTTTATGGAAAAGAGATCAGTTGCACAGAGAACAAAGTATAGTTTTCCTTCTACAAGGCTCTTCATAGCAAATAAACAATTTAACTGTTCAATTTAATTAATGAAAGGAAGAGTTTATACCCCAAAGTAAACAGAGATCATCTACTATGAACAAAAACTTCCAGTACATCTATAGATAACTGAAAAGTGCTTGTTTTGCCGTTCAAATGAATGATGAGAACGGAGGGAGAACGAAACATAATGATTCACAATGAATTAGACTCATTTAAGTTACTTTTTGGTTTAATTATATTATTTTATTTTTGGTAATTTAGAGATCTTATCTTATTCTTAATAAACTATTTAATTTAAAATTGATCCCCAAATGATTGGTCTTAATGGTTAACGCATTGCAATCCCAAAAAATACAGACAAAGTTCGAATCCTGAAGTTATGACAATGCAACAATAGCACCACCCAAAATAAATAAGCAGCCACCAGTAGATTTAGAATTTAATCTATCTGAAACCCAATTTGCATCACTACAATCACATTTTCATGTTGGTATCATAATTTTTGTCATGTAGCTTTGATACATAAGACTTTACCAATGAATTTGACAATGAATTCGATATTGATCCATATCAGTTTGTGTTAATTTGTGGAAAGCTTTATGTTATGTATAAAACATTGGAGAAAGTTAAATAAATATTGAGATTTCCAAATTATACTATACATATTTTTAATAAAAAATTATTACTGTTATAAACAACATAGGTATAAATTATCTTCCTATTCTTTTTTACTGCTTTGAAAATCTATGTTGACATGAGTGTTAATGATCCTCTTATGGGAATTCTTCTAGTATTCTATTTATTAAATGAGTTTTGATACCTTGCGGATGTGGCTTCATATTATTGATTTGTTTTTTATTTAATCTTTTAGATAGAGTTGGTAGTCCGATAAATTTACTATCATTTTTTTAGTATTTAAATTTTACAAACAAAAGTTATTTTATTTTGAATTTTGTCCAAATTCAAAACATGATAGCAGTTTAGAACCTTCGATTTCATGTAAAGATATTTGGTGCTTGTTCTAAACAAAGCATGTCTCTTTATAACTTTTCAAGAAGGTGGTTAGAAGATTAATCTGTTTTGTTGTAGATTCTTAGTGATCTTCAAATACTTGGAAGTTGGAATGGGTAGTGATAATTAAGGCCGCCAATTAAATTTCGGTTCAGAATTTGAGGGATGAGGCCAACAGATTTGGGATTATTTAGGTTGTTTTGTGAATATAATAAATTTAGAATATAAAATAAGAAATCTTAATAAATACATATTGTTTACAGCATAATTAGGTAAATAGGAAAGACACCGGAGAAACTCCTCTTCCTATATATTTGATTTTTACAACATGAAAATGTTATTTCTTATTATTTACTGATAATGTAGAAAAAAAAAATTCTATTACACATATTATATGTTTACCAGAATGAAATCAATATTTTCAGTTAAGTATTAGGAAGACAGAATATGATTTTTTTTTTTTTTGGGTGATATGAGATGCAAAGTCAAGCATGATAGGATGGCAGTAAAATTTGTGTCTTAAGTTATTAGTTTATTAGAAGACTAGGTCAATCTATCTCGCTTTTAAGTTGTTTTGATTGAGTAATAGAATAGACTGACTCTAAGTATTAAACCCAAAAAAAAAAAATTGATTCTTAAAGATTAAGTGTATTATTTGCTCTAAACATTTCAATTATTGATTAATTGAATTAAAAATTGAATGCAAACATAAGCTTGTATTAGTAGGCATGCTTTAGAATGTTATTGGCATTTGTAAGACCTGGTGCAATATATCAGATAAGACGAGGGTAACTAGATAAAATAGGATAGATATAGAATAAATTATTCATTAAATAACTTTTTATACAATATTACAACATCTTGTATAAATAATTGAATTATATAATATGAACAATTTTCACTACCCATAACTATGAGAAATTATTTTATGTTGAAAAAGTATTATACATCATTGAATGAAAAATCTAAATTTTCCTAATATAATTGTCATATTATAGAAAATTGATCAAGTTTAAATAATATACACTTAAACTACAATTTTATCACTTTTAATTTTCATTAAATTTTGATTTTGATCTTTATTTTAATCAATGAAAATTAGCTCAATTAACAAAATCAAGTTGCATCAATTCAAAAATCTTAAGTTTGATGATCCATTTTTTTGCTGAGACTTAGAATGATGAAACATTCCCTACCTTTAACCATTTTTCACCAAAAAAAGAAAATTTAAAACATATGTTTTTATAATTTTTAATTGGTGCAATTAAGTTCCCTTATGAGAAAAAACATGATGTGATACAATGCCGCAACAGTAAGGTCAATAAAAAGTATTATATCTTATAACCTTAAATGTTCCAATTTGCAATTCACCCCCCCCCCCCCACCCATAGCCCCATGACCCAAAAAAAAAGTTCAAATTTAATATATCCTCATTATTATCCAAAAGAGTCTTAAAAACCTTGAAAAAACTGAATAGAGGAAAAACAAAATGCTGCCTCCAAAATTAATTAGGAGTATATATGTCATTTTAGGTAGGGAGTATATTATGTATTTAATTAGCAAAAAATTTCTACTTCTCATGCAATACTGTACAAATTGGTACTACTGTCGTTTGTTACATATCTAAACAAAATGAATCAATTGTCACAATGCTAAAAAGGCTCACTTGTTGTTAGCTAGGATCCTGATTTATGGAACATTTCCCAATTGCTTTTGAACCCATTCATCATAATCTTGTAGCATCTGCTGAAGTAGCAGTGGCACAAGCCTGTCCACCAAAGCTTGCATCATTCTGCACAAAACCACACTTCCATATTATAGTATATGAATAAACAAGCTGCATGTTGAAACTGGTAAAATTGTACAAGGGGGACAAAAGTGCAGCAATGAAAATTATGGACATATTATTACTTTCAGAGAAACCATTCACTTAAATTTGGCAAAATTTGTCATTCAGTTCATCAGCTTTACATTGAGTTAGTTGCAAGATTGAGAAGTCATTATCATAAGCAAGTACGGTTTCAGGGGAGATACATTCATCAGAAGCATAAGCAGAAGTTATTAATCTATAATTGATAATAGATGAAATTTTTCTGACAGAGAAGAAAGCAAAGATTGGGGCATAAGACATACGCGGATCACAAGAACGAGACAAGAAACAAGAGAATAAATACTTGCCTAGGTGGAGTTGCCTGGTTCCTTTGCACATATTTGACAAATTAATCCTCCGAAAGAAACGATAAGCTTTAACCCACAAAGAGGCTACACAGAAAGTTGAAAGGAAGAAAAATTGCCAAATTCACTGTAGATTTAAAAGTTCTTTTTCCTTCTAAACCTCAAATCGTAATTCCCCATTCAATAGCCAAATTCTGAAGAGTTTCTCCTATGAGGCTATAAGTTTGGAACCTAGAGATCTCATTACATAACCGCTGGAATGATTAATTTTTAGAAAAAATAATAATAATTTTTTTTTTCAAAAGCTCTCTTAATATGATTTTGATTATAAGATGTTTTAAGTATAAAATAAGCTAATCCAAATACACACTAAGCTAATTGCTATATGTGACTCCAATCACCTTGCATAAACTTGCAGTTCATATTTATTATTTATGAATGAACTTTAGATTGAATCAAGTTGCATTTGACCAAATTTAGGAATTGAATACAATGAAATATTAATATTTGCCAACAGTTAGCAGCAAAGAAGAAGCCAATACAGCATTCATAACAAAGTAGTTCTTTTGTGAACATCGTCGAGAATCACTAGGAATTCCATCTCAACAACTAATACAATATCTTATGCCACAATTGACAAGGTCAATATTGAATTAGTAAGTTTATTCAACTTACCAAATCCAGAAGATCACAGCTCGAGTGAGAGATCTAGATGACAATAAACAACTGTGTAACGGTTTCACACAGATTATATGAAAAAGAGTAAAAGGAGGAGAAGCTAAGCTACCAATCAGAGAAAAAAAATGGCTGAAGATTTTTCTCTATTTGAATTTAGTCCATAAGAAATAACTCAACTGATAACCTCTCTCTCCTGATGATAGAATATGTTAGAATGGATTAGGCACATGTGTAAATAATTAGGTCAACTGTAATTATGTTGATTAGCTACTATTACGCTATAAGTTAGCTTGTAATTAGCTCCTAATTAGCCCTTGATTACTCTATTGATTGATTGTAATCAAGCTATAAATAAGGGATCAAGTGTGCAGCCAAACACTAGATACTTATGAATGCCGGATTTATCTTAAATTTGTTATGCATGATTACCACAATAATATCACATGATTCAATGGTTGGATTAGTAAAATTTGCACTCTACGAAAACTTATTCAACGGTCTAAGTGTGCAAGACGTACTCTTGAAGCAAGTAGATTCCCACCCTATATATATATATTCTTTAGAGGAGCTGCTTTCATGTAGCACTATATTCTTTGGATATGAAAATATGTCACAGTGCACAATTAAAGAGACAGCAATAGTGATATCAAAACATATAACTATGAAGTGTTAATTTAAATTGAAAATCTATGTGCGATATATCATCAAAGAACAACATGACCATGTAAAATTTGGAGTACACAACCTAAAAGGCTAAATTTAAGATTATTTGCTAAATAACTCACAAATTTCCTGGACACTCCACAGCTGATATAGGCATCATGGTAAATGGCCGTGTGTAGATCTGCAAAACAGAGATCTTTCCTTAAAGATGGGAGGCAAATGCAAAACTCAGTAATACCACATCGAAATATAGTTAATATAGTTATAATTTTGGTTAAAAAATGTTGAACTTATGGCATATGTATATGCAGCTAGAGAAAATTGAATTAGTAAGGAGGAATAGGCCAACTTAACTCATAAGTTATTTTACAACAGAAACAAACATGAGATAGAACCTGCACAGGAGTAAATATAAACTGAATCCCCAGGCTCTCTTTCCCATGAGGCTACAATAATGACATTATTGGTAGAAATTTCAACTGAATCTAGACAAGTAACAGGTATATGTAACTATTGGTACTTGTGTTGCCTAACTTGTTATACAAGTCATCTTTTAAAGGTGAACAACAGAGCATCAATAATGTTCAGCAATCTTATATTTAGTCCCTGTAGTAAAGTAGCTGTAATTAGGAAAGGATTGCATTTAAGGCCACTATTAGTTCTATGTACTTTTTTTCTTCAAAAGAAAGTCTTTAATCGCAGAAAAATAATAGACACAAAATGTCACTAACTACAGTCAAATGTGCTTACCATATTCAATCAATAGTGAATGAGTTCCATTACAAAAGTGGTTAGTACACAAACTTCACTGAGACATGTTACCTTTTGATCAGTGATGGATCCAAAATTTTTGGCTGTTGTGGCAACATGTATTAATATAAACAATACGTGTTTATATAAACATTATATATTCAATCACATATAATTATGAAAAGTATATTTACATATTACATTTGCATTATCAGAATGCACATCTATGATAAAATTTTTAAATTAGCTGTTAAATATTATAATCTTTACAGAAGACTTTCAGTATCAATTACACAATATTTTTTGTCGGGGCAATTGTTCACATAAAAGAAATAATAATAATAATAATAATAATTAACTAAGAAATATAGTTAAAAAAAAAATTCTCAAGCTAGTGGAGCATTTGCCCCAACTATTCTACACATGGATCTGTCTCTTCTTTTAATCAAACACAAGGAGGTGACCACCTTCTCACCGTAACATGAGGTGCAGAGGACTAAGTTCACAGATATTTCATTGAACAATTGACTTTCTAATAATCAAAGCCAAAGAACTCTTTAGTCAGATATAAATCTCCTCACATCTTCTTGTTGGCAAGGCAATGTGACTGGTGTCCAATGCCATATGATGATCAGTTGAGATCACACATAACAGACTTAAATAACAACTACTCGCACAGTCAGTTATGAAACTGTAAAAATCTTTTCTTAAAATGAGAGGTATATCTCATACATGTTTCTCTGAATTGCTGCATGTTTTCTTTAAGGCTATGTTTGGGAGTTTGGAGGAAATGCGAAGGAAAGTGATTGAAAGAAAATGAAGGGAAAGGAAAGGAAGGAGAATGGAAAGCTTACTAATAAATTCCCCTTCCCTTGTTTGGATATTTTAAATCCTCCAAAATCCTCCAAATTGGGAGAACTTTAAAATGTTAACAAAAATTAGTTTGGGAGGGTTATGAAGGATTTCTTAAAAATCCTTATTTCATTTCCCTTCTTTTATGAAACTTCCAAACAAGGGAGAGGCTTATGATAAACTTCTCCCTTCCTTCATTTTCCCTCCCTAATCCCCCATCCAAACATAGCATAAGACTTCAGATGAAGTAACCATATGAAGTAACCGTATGCTGCTGCTTTTTTATTCTTTCTTTGTTAATGAAGTAACCAGTACTAGTAGTTTTAGTCCTGTACCTGAGTCATGTTATGTAGATTTTACATAAGGGTTGTGTCCAAGTAAGGCAGTTCATGATCCTTGAAAACAAATTCAACCATCATAACATACTGGATAACTGATATAACACAGCATATGTAATCATTATATCTTTTATGAGGATAAGATAAGAACAACCTCAAGTGTGAGATTCAACTTAACATCAACTTCTAAAAATGATTCAGCATCACCATCATCCCATGTCATGTGATTTATCATGAATGCTGCAAATCCGATATAATAATTAATAAACATTCAAACATTAACAGAGTTACCCAAAAAAAAAAAAAAAAAAAGAGCACTGAAAGAGAACAAAAGGGTCATATGAAACATGTAGATCAACTTGAATTCAGCAGAAAACTGTGTTGAAACACTCAAAAACATATATAGATAGATACCTGAAAAATGGTTGTTTTGCTGTTCCACAACTTCTGAACCCTCAAACTGTGAATAATATAGTGAAGTATCCAACAAATCGAAATGGGATGAGTGACATAGGAATGTTGTAAAGCCATCAGATGCATGACCAATCAAAGTTCTTTTTTATTTTTAAACTGTAAGCTTTATATTATGTTAATGTAATCTTAGGGCATTAATATGCATGCTTTAGGTATATAATTATCTAGGATTTTTGAAAAGTACATGAAAACTTTGAAATTAAGCAACTTTAGTCCTATACATACATACACACAACAAATAAATAATTATTTAAGCAATCCAACCATTGAATTATACTTGGTTAATATATTGATCTTATACACCAAATTTAAGAAATTTTAAACAATTTCATGTGATCAAGCGGTAAATATTTCCATTTGTTTGAAAAGCATATTAAACATTATTGTAATATAAAATTGATGGGGTAAAATATCGGATTTATATGAACTTTTGTAAGCATATTATGCACAATGCATATATATAAGGCTGTTAGGCACACCTTACAAGAAAGCATCTCAACCATGCAACCTTCATCTGTTGAGATAACCCGCAGATCCAGCAAAGGGGCAGCTTCAAAGTTCAAAAGTTGAAGTTTAGGCAGTGCACACCTACACAAACAAGAAACAACTATTTGACTTCAGATTCAGACTCAATCTTCAACAACACATGGCCAATAAAATATTTGCTAATATTCATAAAAGCATTCAGAAAAAGAAGCATATGTTGTCTAAAATCCAAGAGTGCTGAACTCAGTGCTTTATATGGTCATGCATGTCAAATATAAGGGATGGTATCATAGTAAATTTCAACCCATGTCGAATATAGTGCGATTGAATCTATCTGAACTATTTCATTTTCTGTGTATGTCAGTATCAGCACCTAAATTAAAAATACTTCAATTTCTTGAGGAGTCATGAAAATCGGCTGCTTATCTATGCATGTTCTTCATCAACGAGAAACACTTTAAACTTACTATCAATCTAAAAATTGTGGGTGGTTTTCCTTTGAGCAAAATTCAACAGAAGGCCTGTCATGTTCATCTGTATTACCAGTGCCAAATATAGCAAAAGAATTAGGTAGGAACCTTAATTTGAAATCTGGTCCTGATCTGAGCTCTAATTAAAAATCAAGATTTATATGAAAATATAAATAGAAGGAGAAACTAAGTATTAACCCAATTAGTTCACTGTCATAATCTAGGCATACAAATTGTCCTTATTTCAGAAGTGCATCATGGACAAAAACATCTAAACCTTCCTTCTCTATGCCCACAATAACACATGCTCAAGGGTCTGTTGATGTTAGCTTTCTCAGGTTTTGCTGAGGAGGCAGGTCCTTGCCTCACATAATGGAAATGGACAAGGGGGCCTCACAGCTTTGCTCTGCAGAGTGGCAAGTAGGCTTCCAACTTAAAAGCCTTAGGACTTTTGACTTTGCTCTTGAGTAGGACCAAAGAGTCAATTTATGGTGAGTGGGACTTAAATAGTCCATGGCACAAACAGGATCAACCCAGAAAATTTGCTTTCAAGATGAGATCTTTTCGCTTCTCTGTTCATAATCTTAGAACAGTAACAATATTTGCAATATCCAAACCACTGAAAGAATAACTTAAGCCACTAAAAAAGAATTAAAGAGATGGAAGACCTGTATGTGTTAGAACCAAGAGATTGAAAAGATTGCAAGGCCCTTGTGTTCAACACCGCTGCAATTCCACTAGGGTGGCTTAGAAATTCCCTGATGTGGTATCTCTTGCCTCCAAGACCATCATTATATGTTGGCAGCTTAATTCTCTCCTTTTTTGCAGCAAATAAATTTGCTTTCTTTGCATTTGAATCCGATGAAGTTGCTGCTTTTATCTGGATGTACGTTTGCTTCCTAAAAATTCATATTTATGACCAAAAGTAAAAATTATTAGCAAATATCACAATTCACAAGATTTGAAGCATACAATCTAACAGAAAA
The DNA here is from genome assembly GCA_019955255.1 of Castanospermum australe. Taxonomy (NCBI): domain Eukaryota; kingdom Viridiplantae; phylum Streptophyta; class Magnoliopsida; order Fabales; family Fabaceae; genus Castanospermum; species Castanospermum australe. The sequence goes on along the minus strand of NSJW01000337.1, from coordinate 168,499 downwards.
AGATAAAATAAAGAATTAAATGAATGCTGATCAAATGTCTTTGGTGAAGCAAAATGTGCTACAAGAAGTGCTCATCATTGAACATTGGAGTGCTTTTATATTTATAGCAAGGATATTCCTGTCATGTACATCTAAAATCCAAAAGACAGGCACATATTTGCTGTTGCTGTTGCTATAAGCATTAATTAATACTAAAACTACAATATAACCAAGTTAAATTCCCTACCCATGGCTGAATTTTGGGATAGTGGAGGACGAATATGTGACCCAGTTTTGTCCATGCCCATACCACTTGTTACTTAACAGGACTGCTATTGCTGCAAGATGAGGGGCGAAAGCACAAGAATTTGGCGAAAATCAGCGCATAACTAGGAAGGAAAGAATAAAAAGGAAAACGCAAAAATAATCGTGACATGGAGTGTTTGGTTGCCGAGAAAAGTAGATAGAAAGTTCGGTCAGCAGAATCACCCATTGATGTGTTTGTAACGTACGATAAGGAAGTTGGCAGTACCAGTAGGAGGTATGCGAAGAAGAAGGAAGAAGATTGGAAGAGATAGCTTGGAATTGCGGAACTGCCACTGCCAATTCTTGTAGCATAATCTCATCTCATCTTCCGACACACACCGAATCCGCTCTTTAACGGAAATACGGTACAGGTTATTCTTATTAACCGCAAACCTCTTTGTTTTTTTTATTTAATGATTTTGGTTCCGTGTTCCGCGGCCACATGTTCCGCCATGCTTTCCCCGGGACTTCTTTCTTTTTGCGGCGACCACGTTTGACCCATTGCGAAGGTCATGTCTAAGTAGATAGTACACAACATTTACTGGCTCAATAAATAGAAGATTTACTATTTTATTTTAGATTATAATAAATTTTTTTTATGAAATGCAAATTTAAGTTAAGAAGAACTCCAATTCAGAGTAAGGACATTTTATGAGCGCTTGATTACAAAGTATTTACAAATGATTCATTAATAGGGAAACTTAGAAATCAAATTCAAAATAATTGATCGAGTTAGCCAACTTTCATTGTAAGATGATAATAATTTTCAAAAGTAATTAAGCATACTTTTCGGGAGGGAACTCTTGTCTTGATCACTTGGCTAAGCTTGATTCGAAGGGCCACTATGCTTTTCTGATTTGGCGATCTCCTCCTTCAGGTCCCCCCTTCGATGACTGATTCCGTAGGGGTTAGCTTCTTGCGCATTTAGTAGCTGTTGGCTTTGTTTCTTTTCCGTTGAAAGAAAAAATGATAATAATTTTCGAAAATAATTTTTATTCAATATTCTCAGTCTTACTTTCATGAAAGTGGTGTATTTCCAAAAAAATATGTTATCATATGATATTTTTTAAAATATCCATTCTTTCAATACCACGTTATCAAGAATGTTTTTACTATACCGTCCCGTTGTTACTACCTAGTCATTCTTAAGGATGTTTTGAACAATCAAATGTAATCTATCTTTTTTAAAAAATATCACAAAAAAATTGATATTTTTACAATGTTAGTCTCCCAACTTACATATATATATATATATAGTTACAACTGTATCTTGCAAGTCGTTTAAATGTTTGACTCATTTTTTTTAGCATTACATAGTTTGTAAAATATCAATATGAAGGACAGCAAAGGTACAGACAAGTTTATGAATACAGAGATTTCACAAGGGCTCTACTCCAACCAAAAATTTGTCATGATTTATCTTCAAAGCTTCTGAATCACCCTGAGCTTGGCACTTCTACATCGGCGGTTCAATTTCTCTTCTTCTCCAGATGGCGTGATTGGTCTTTTTGTGAGAATTGTTGCATTTGATCCATGTATTACACGTCTTATCCATGCTTCTTTTTCTTCAATCCCATTTCTCGTCTTGTTCAAATTACCATTGCAGCTCTCCCTTTCACCTTCGCCTATGTTATCTTCACTCCCTTTAATTATATCCAGAAATGTCTGCTTCACAATTCTGTCCTCCAAACTATGAAAAGATATGACAGCAAGCCTACCCCCAGGAGCAAGGCAATCAAAACAAGAATAGAGGGAATCCTCCAGAGTCTTCAGTTCATCATTAACAGCAATTCTCAGAGCTTGAAACACCCGGGTTGCTGTCTTTATCCAACCTTGCCTTCCACCTGTTACAATGGAATTAAAAAATTGTATATGTCTATGAATAATTACATTTTTACACTTTTTCATGGAAAAGTTTGCAGGCTGCCCGCAAACTCATGTTATAAATCTTCTTTCACTGGACTGGCAATTATGATAATCAGGAATGGCATTATGGGAAATGTTTGGGAGTTTGGAGGAAATGAAAAGGAAAGAGATTTTTAAAAAAATGAAGGGAAAAAAAAAAGGAGAATAAAAAGCTAATTAATAAATTCTCCTTCTCTTATTTGAATGTTTTAAATTCTCCAATATTATCCAAATCGGGATAACTTTAAAATGATTTGGAGGATTACTTAAAAATCCTCATTTCCTTTTCCTTCTTTTATAAAGCTTCTAATTATGTGAGAGGCTTATGATAAACTTCTTCCTTCCCTTATTTTCCTTCCCTAACCCCCCATCCAAATATAACGGTAGAGAAAATAACTGGTTAGAGCATCTTAAGAAAAGACAACATATTGAATAATCAAAGAATGACACATATGATACTTGTAGCCGAAGAGAAACAGAACTGCAAAAGAAAACTGGATAAGGACCTACCTTTCATTGCAGGAGTTGCACCCCGAATAAGATCTACCAAGTCACTAGTGGAATGCAATCCACCATGTAATCGAGCTTTGACAATCCTATTTTGCAAATTACGCCAATTACTTTCTTCCGCATACTCCCTTAGGATACGGCCCACTTCAGCATCTGGCCAAGAATTTAGTATGTCTTCTGCTTTAAGACTTGCCTGTCATAGGCCTGTCCATCAGTTCAATAGGAAAGAAAAATTATGAATGACTCTGCAGCAAGCAGGCAACAGAATATCATTCAACAAGAAACTTCTTTACGTGAATAACCAAACACTCAAACAGTATTCTAGTGGGGTGATTGAGTGAAAAAGGAAAAAGGCACATTTTGTTAACAAGAAGGATTGAAGAAAACCATCAATGGAATTTCCAGCATGGAGAAGTGGCTTAGATAGATCCACAAGTCACACCATATATCTAGAAAAGGTATCCTAGAAATCATAACATGCATTGGGTTGGACCATCATAGTTATTACCAAATATTTTACAGAACCAATATGTCTATTTTTCTAAAAGTTGCCTTTACACTACAGAGCATGTCCTCTTAGAGGTCTGAATGAATAGGTTATGCCTCAAATCCTGATTATAAATGTGCAATCAATTTTAACTTTAAAACGATTGAGGCATCCATCTTGGACACCTTCTTGCCCAATACAATTATGATAATTTAAAAACTAGCAATAATTCCATCCAGTCGCTTGAGCATTGGCAGAGATAATAGCTATTACTCAATCACCATGAAAAAGCTTATTTGGCAACAAGGTATCAGTATTTTTTTTTCCTTTTGAGCTGTAAGTCATCAGTTAAACCAATAACAAAAAAATTAACCACAAGAATCCAATCTTTTTTACTCTGCTCCCCCGACACTTCATACTGTTAAGCAAAGAGACTACAAAGAAATGCACCAGACAACTTTAAACAACATTTATCTGATGTCATACCCGGACCTTTCACTCCTGCAATTAGGCCAGTAACATTACATGTAATCTCCTGAAAACAATTTACCACTATCTATTGTTTCTCAAAAGAACACTTAACAAATTTTGCATTGCACTCCAAAATGTCTGAAACTATTACCTGAGGATCCATACGCATGTCAAGGGGTCCATCACCAAGCACACTGAATCCTCTCTGAGGATTATCCACCTATGATGAGAGAAAAGAGGAAAATATATATATAAGAAAATAAAAAAAAATAAAACAACTTCCCCATTCTCGATCAAAATCCACCAATTTTAGTGCTATATAAGATTGGATACCAGCAACACATAAGCAAGTTGGTGTAGCAATATAAAGACCCTTTATACATTGCTACAAAGAATGGGTAACACAATCCTCCTCTATGATCTATTCCCCCTCCAACCAACTAAACAAACAAACAAAAAAGGGAGAGAAATACTGGTATTCATACACAGATACACTATATCAAATTTACAGATAAAAGTTAGAAAGTAAACCTGCATGGATGACATTCCCAAGTCCATTAAGATGCCATCAACGCCAGGGCCTAAGTGTTCCTCGCCAGTTTCGCCAAGCGCAGACTTTATATGTCTAAAATTTTTTAACACGGCAAATACTTTGCGGTGAGAAGCGGGGATACTAGAGTCACCACGCAAGACGGAATTGATCTGAGCTTGAGCCATCTCATGTGCGACAGGATCAACATCAATGCCAACAAAGAGTTTCAACTCCGGATGAGCACTAATAATCTGTTTTGTTTTCATTCAATAACTTCAGAAAATTCAGAAAAGCCAAGGCCTTTCGAAGTTCAGTAGCAGAAACTCAAACTGGAACAGAGAAAATGAAGGACCAAATCCAAAATGGGCATGCATAATTAATATAGACATAATCAAAATTCTAAGGAAGAACCAATACCCAGATGGGGTTTTAAATTTTAACAAGAACACATCGATTTGATTCATAAACATGAAGAGAAGAGATGAGTGGAAAGAATGAATGGACTAACAGCGCAGGAATGGCCAGCGGCTCCAAGCGTGCAATCGACGAAGGAGCGCAAGGGTCTCCAAGAAGAGGAGGAGAACACGTCCAACACTTCAGCGAGCATCACAGGGACATGAGAGGGGTTATCTCCTGCATAACGCTGAATTGCGTCCTTGTCAAATTCTTTGTCGGAACGGGTCCTTCTCTTTTCCTTCACTAGCGCCGCCGAAGACGACGGTTTCGCCGCCTCCGCCGCCGCCGCCGCCGCCGCTGAGTTTTGCTTCTGCTTCTGCTTCTGCTTCTTTGAAATAGTGGTGCTAGTAATGGTCCTAGTGGTAGAGGCAGAGGGCGCGGTGGTTGAAGAAGGAAAAACGAGCAAAGATGAGCGTGAAGAATTGGTGGCAACGACAGTTATGTCTCGAAGACGGTAGAGGAGTTGGGGTGTGGCTGATATCTTGGAAGCCATTGCCATTTTTTTCTGCAAATTCCTCTGCTTCTGCTTCTGAAGATCAACAATGATTTTCATTTGCTCCTCGTGGATTTGGACCTAGAGAGAAGAAAACATATGGATTGGGCCGTTACTCTTGGCAAGTTTGAGGCCCTCCCCAGCCCAAAAGAGCAAGACCAAAAGGACATTTGACACCCAAAAAGAAAAAAAATCCATATAACAGATAGGTTTCTTTTTATTATTATTATTATTATTTACTAAAATTATATTTTAATCCTCATATTTGATTTCATTCACAATTTCATCCTTGACATTTCAATTCTCTTACTTTAATCTTTAACATTCATAAACTCACTTCAATATGATTGTTTAGTGTGTCCTTTATCAACTTTGATTGTTAAGAGATTCAATTGTGAGTTAATTTAAATATTAAGGATTAAATTGTGAAAAAATTTAAATTTTAAAACTACTTTTAAGTACTATATTAAAAGATAATAATTTCTCATAACTCTTAATGAGGACATATTATTTTTGTTAGTAACTATCAGATGTATAAACAGAAAGATTAAATTGAAATAAGTTTATAAATGTCATAGACTAAATTAAAAAAAATTAAAATATTAAAGGTGAAATTAATAATAAAATAAAATGCCAAAGACTAAAATAGTATTTTTTTTATATCATATGAGTAAATACTAGGGTTTTTTACTCTTTTGGGCCTCTTTTTGAAACATATTACCAATATGTGTTGTTTATAAACGTACTAGCTGCCTAGGGTAGATTTTGACAGACTGACATTTTGTTTATTATTTTTTAATAGATTGTGGCATTTGCACAGGTCTACATGTCACTGGTGAAGGGTGATGCGCTAGTGTGGCTGTCAAAATACTTGACTTTGTCTAAACCACATTGTTTCTTTCCAATGTTTTCAATTCATGAAGTTTGAAATAGAGGACTTTTCAATGTTTTCATTTTACTGTTTCAAATTAACAAAGTTATTTGTTTACATTTTTATTATATTATTCTTATTACACTTTTTTTAGTAATAAAATAATATAAATACACATTCTAACACGCTCTCTTTCTATTTTTTTCTCAAACAGAAAAGTATAAAAAATTGTGTGAAGACAGAGTCGTGTTATATAATTAGAAAAGATAAAGATAATTTTTCACATAATTTAAGTAAAATTAAGGAAGATTGTTGAACGAAATTAAATTATAAAAATCATTTAACTATCTAAAAATTAACAAATATAATATATTACCTTATCAAATATTTTAATAAAAAAATTATGATTATATAATATTCTTCATGAAAATATTGGTACCTAAGAAACATTTTCCGTTTCAAATCACATGCATCACGGTTTGTTTTGGACCTTTTGGCCAGGGGCGGAGTTGCCAAAGAAAAACACTTCTTTCTACAAATACTACGTGTAATTTTTTAAGTACATCCCTAAATTGATGAAATTTTAGCCCACTCTTCTAAAATTTTATATTGTATGTGTGAGTGAGTGTGTATCTAAAACTCCCATTTAAAATTTTCTAGTTCCATCCCTATTGTTGGCCTTTTGTAGTGCAATGTGTGTAGATAAAGGTAGTGATAACAAAAAAAAATGGTAATGTATGGGCTTGCCCAATCCTAACCCACATCTTGCCTGTGAATTATGTGAGTCATACCAAAATTTCCAATTACTAATGCAACTATTCAAGAGACAACTAAGGTCATTCCACATATAGGCCTAATGGATTGACCCCACCCCAAGAGTTTTCACCCATGTTAACAGTTCTAATTTTCTGACTTTGTGAGTGAGAATTCCTTGGAAGATTGGGCAGTGGAAAGGGATGACAGTTTAGTGAAGTCTACAATTCAAAGAAGAATTTATTAGCGGAAATGGTGGGAAGGAAGAAAGCAACCAACCTTATTTGTGTCCTCTTGGGTCTTGCCTTCTCCGGCTTGCGTTTCCACTTGCCGTGTCCTTGCCGTCACTAGCTGCCCCCAACCATATCTCACAACTCATTTTCTTCTCTTTTTTAGACCTACCAATATAATATTAATATAAAAAATTCTTAAGTTAACATAAACACTCAAATTATAATTTAATATATAAGGTTTTACTGATCATATTATAATATATTTTTTATATAAATTAAGAATATCTTTATGAGATTTAACTTATTTAAATTATTTTATAAATTTAATATTTTTAGATCAAAAGTAATAATAATATAATTTCTTTATTAAAATAATACATCTCTTTTTAAAAATTATAAATATGTTAAATTATGATTTAAGTATCTGCTTAGACATATTTTATTATATTTCATATTAAGTAGGATATGAAATTAAATATTATACATAAATTATGAAACACTCTCACTTACTAAGTTTATTTTACTAAGTCTTTTAAAATAGACTTTTTTCATAAATTTTGAGTTATGATAACTGACCCTTTCATTTGGGTTATAAATTGTTTAGAATAGACTCTATATAAGCTTGAGTGATAACCTATTTCTTTGTAAGAATTTGTCAATTAGTATTATTAACTTTTCCTATAATAAATAATGACACTAATTCTTACACATGACTGAGCACAAAATTGGTTCCCCTCCTCTCCCCTCCCCACCCCTCCCCTCGTGGGTCCATCATTTCGTTGTATGATCCTTTGGTCCATCTCCTTCTTCTTCTTCTTCTTTTCTTGTTTCTTTTGAATCATTTGCATGACTAGAATAATAATTTTGCTTCTGCTTCTGCTTCTTTGAAATAGTGGTGCTAGTAATGGTCCTTGTGGTAGAGGTAGAGGGCGCAGTGGTTGAAGAAGGAAAAACGAGCAAAGATGAGCGTGAAGAATTGGTGGTAACGACAGTTATGTCTCGAAGACGGTAGAGGAGTTTGGGTGTGGCTGATATCTTGGAAGCCATTGCCATTTTTTTCTGCAAATTCTTCTGCTTCTGCTTCTGAAGATCAACAATGATTTTCATTTGCTCCTCGTGGATTGGGTCTAGAGAGAAGAAAACATATGGATTGGGCCGTTACTTTTGGCAAGTTGGAGGACCAAAAGGATATTTGAAGCCCAAAAAGAAAAAAAAATCCATATAACAGGTAGGTTTCTTTTTATTATTATTATTATTATTATTATTATTTACTAAAATCATATTTTAATCCTCATATTTAATTTCATTTTTGACATTTTAATTTTCTTACTTTAATTTTTAATATTTATAAACTCACTTTAATATAATTAGTTAGTGCGTCCTTTATCAACTTTGAATGTCAAGAGACTCAATTGTAAATTAAATTAAATGTTAACAATTAAATTGTGAGTAAATAAGATAATAATCCTGTATAACTTTTAATGAGGACATATTATTTATGTTAGTAACTATCATACGTATAAACAAAAAGATTAAATTAAAATAAATTTATAAATATCAAAGACTAAAGTAAAAAAAAATTAAAATATTAAAATAAAATTAAAAATAAAATAAAATGTCAAAGCTTAAAATAATATTTTAATTTTTTTTTTATATCATATGAGTAAATACTAGGACTTTTTACCCTTTTGGACCTCTTTTTGAAACATATTACCAATATGTGTTATTTAACTTATTTATGAACATATTGCTGCCCGGGGTAGATTTTGACAGACTGACATTGTATTTATTATTTTTTTAATAGATTGTGGCATTTGCACAGGTCTACATGTCACTGGTGAAGGATGATGCGCTAGTGTGTGGCTGTCAAAATACTTAACTTTGTCTGAACCATATTGTTTCTTTCCAATTTTTTCAATTCATGTAGTTTGAAATAGAGGACTTTTCAATGTTTTCATTTTACTGTTTCAAATTAATAATGTTATTTGCATATAATTTTTATTATATTATTTTTATTATTATTTTTAGTAATAAAATAATATAAACACACATATTAACGTATTCTTTTTCTACTTTTTTTCTCAAATAAAAATGTATAAAAAAATTATGTAAAGATAGCATAATGTTATATAGTCAAAAAAAATAAATAGAATTTTTGACATAATTTAATATAATTAAAAAAATTATTAAATAAAATTAAGTGATAAAAATTATTTAACTATTTAAGAATTGATAAATATAATAAATCATCTTATCAAATATTTTAACAAAAAATTTATTGATTATATAATATTTTTCATAAAGATATTGATACGTAAGAAACATTTTCCGTTTCAAATCACATGCATCATTGTTTGTTTTGGACCTTTTGGCCAGGGGCGGAGTTACCAAAGAAAAACACTTCTTTCTACAAATACTACGTGTAATTTTTTAAGTACATCCCTAAATTGATGAAATTTTAGCCCACTCTTCTAAAATTTTATATTGTATATGTGAGTGAGTGTGTATCTAAATCTCCCATTTAAAATTTTCTAGTTCCATCCCTATTGTTGGCCTTTTGTAGTGCAATGTGTGTAGATAAAGGTAGTGATAACAAAAAAAAATGGTAATGTATGGGCTTGCCCAATCCTAACCCACATCTTGCCTGTGAATTATGTGAGTCATACCAAAATTTCCAATTACTAATGCAACTATTCAAGAGACAACTAAGGTCATTCCACATATAGGCCTAATGGATTGACCCCACCCCAAGAGTTTTCACCCATGTTAACAGTTCTAATTTTTCTGACTTTGTGAGTGAGAATTCCTTGGAAGATTGGGCAGTGGAAAGGGATGACAGTTTAGTGAAGTCTACAATTCAAAGAAGAATTTATTAGCGGAAATGGGGGGAAGGAAGAAAGCAACCAACCTTATTTGTGTCCTCTTGGGTCTTGCCTTCTCCGGCTTGCGTTTCCATTTGCCGTGTCCTTGCCGTCGCCAGCTGCCCCCAACCATATCTCACAACTCATTTTCTTCTCTTTTTTTAGACCTAGCAATATAATATTAATATAAAAAATTCTTAAGTTAACATAAACACTCAAATTATAATTTAATATATAAGGTTTTACAGATTATGTTATAATATCTTTTATGTAAATTAAGAGTATCTTTATGATATTTAACTTATTTAAATTGTCCTATAAATTTAATACTTTTAGATCAAAAGTGATAATGATATAATTTTCTTTATAAGAATAATACATCTCTTTTTAAAAATTATAAATATAAATATATTAAATTATGATTTAAGTATATGCTTAGACATATTTTATTATATCTTATATTGAATAAGATATGAATTTAAATATGATATTTAAATTATAAAATATTTTTACCCACTAAGTCTTTTGAAATAGACTCTCCTTATAAACTTAAGTCATGATAACTAACTCTTTCTTTTAAACTATAAATTTTTTGAAATAAACTTATTATGAACTTGAACGATAACATATTTCTTTGTAAGAATTTGTCTATTAGTATTATTAACTTTTCTTATAATAAATAATGACACTAATTCTCACACAACTGAGCACAAAATTGGTCCCCCTCCCCTCGTGGGTCCATCATTTCGTTATATAATCCTTTGCTCCACTGCCACTTTTAAGTCATGTTCCTCCCTCCTTTTTTGACTCCCAACCCCTTTTTCTTCCCCCTTCCAATTGTCACATGGGTTTGTGAGTTTCGATCGCAGAATCAGCTTTCTTGGCGACTAAGTGGTGGCCATGGATGGGCAGCAATCATCATCACCACCGGAAGCATCAGCAGCAGCAGCAGCAGAGAATGGAAGAGCATCGGAGGATTACAGAGAAGGGATCGAAAGGGGTCCCCATCCTCCGCCGCAAGAGGGGGTGGCTGGGTCTTTCCCCACCTTCTTTGGGAAGCACAGGTTAAAAGCTGCAATAATCCACCTCAGTAACCAAATCACTCTCATCCAGGTCAACGCTCATGGTCTCTTATTTCCATCACGTTGGAGATCCATTTTGTTTTGGTCACACACAATTCTTCTCCTTCTTCTTCTTCTTCTTTTTCTTGTTTCTTTTGAATAATTTGCATGACTAGAAGAAGATGTTGATTTTGATGATGCAGGAGGAATTGGAAGAACTTGAAACAATAGGTGAATCCTCCACCGTCTGCAAAGAGTAAGCAAAAAGAAAAACAAAAAAGCCAATTACATATATATATATTTTTTTATCCTTTTGACATGGTTTTATATATATCACAAACAAAGAGTGTTTGTGTTCATTACTTTCGAATTTGATCATCTGAATTGGATGGTTTTTCCATTGTGCTATTGCAGTGTCATTTCAAGCGTTGAATCCATTCCTGATCCACTGCTTCCATTGTAAGAGATCATTATCATAACATTGCATAAATTTTAACGATCCAATTTTGGTTTTGATTCAATTTTAGGAAAAAATCTGTTTTTTACAAGAACCCTTTAAATAAAAATTTAATTATAAATTATTTTAAATATAAAATAAATAAATTCAAACACGCTCTGTTTGTTATTTGTTGTGTGTGTTTTTGAATTTAATTAGTAAAGGTAATGACATGGTTGCAGGACAAAAGGTTCGGTGGATGCTGGCTGGGATCGATGGTTCGGAGGCGCCCACAATTCACGAAACCATAAACGCTGGATTTAGAAACTTTATTTTATTTTATATGTCTTTTGGGTTCAACTACCAACATAATTCAAGAGATAAAAGGAAGGAGATTCTTTTTTTTGGTACAGGAAAAGAAGAAGAAGAAGAAGAAGAAAAAAAAGGAGAAGAAGGAGATTCTAATGTACTACAATGATGATTGAATCAAATTTCTCTTACTGTTTTAATGCTACATTTTCTTTTCCCCAAAAGAAGCAATGATATAGAAGAATCAAGCTTTATTCTCTGTTATTTTATTCTTCTATTCGATAGTTATTCTGTTTTTTCTTTCTTTCAGGTCTACCCACTGCTTTATTTCATTTTGTAATAAAAAAGAGTCTTGAATTTGTGCAGTCTCACTCTAGAACGTCATTGCTGGGAGAAATTCTTGAAACATGGTAATATTAGTGCTGCAACAATGTCGAGATAATTACTGCGCTGTTTTGTAACATTAGTTAAATAATGAATCAATAAACCTATATATATATATATATATACAAAAGTAATTTTGCAAAATATAAGAACTGAAGAACTTACTTAATTGAATAGAAAAAATAAAATTTAAGTTATAACTTGTTAGGTCATCAATAATAATCAAAACAACGGCATGTGTGACTTCCTCGACGACCATAAAGAATGACTAAAATTTTTTGTTCGTTTTTCTTGTATATCTAGTGTATTTTATTTTTATTATATTATATTATTGAGTGTGCGTTACATTAGATATATTGATCACTATTATTTCTTATTATCCATATTAATAATAATTAACATTAAAAAAATTAAATTTTGTGATTAAAATAAAAGATAATAGTAACTCGCATGACTAAAATAGAATACATTTAATAAAACAATATAACAAGAATATTTTGCACCTAGTGTACCTAAGAGTTACTTTCCCTTTTCCGTATCCCCAGTTTAGTTCCCCAAATAAAATATTACCAACTAAAAAAAAATAATGCCAACTAATAGAGGCGTAATTTTTTTCTTAGGTAACGTTATTTTATTTTGGAAGACCAATAGGGGCGGAACTATGAGTTAGCTTGAGGGGCATTTACCACATATTCCAAACTTTTCCTCTTAAGTTTTAATGTCAATTTTTTAAAATATAATTTTACTCCATACAAATTTAATTTTTGTATTTGCATCCTCAGTGATTGTTTTTCAGTTGTGCCTCTCAGGACAAGATTAGAGACATGGAGAGAAGTTGAATTTGAATATGGTAGATAGCAAGGTTAACAAAAAGCCAACGTTTTTTCAAAAAGAAAAAAAAATTGTGTGTTTATGTGTTTCCTTTTTAAATTAGATTTACTTCTTTTGAGTTTTGATTAAAAAAAAATGTACTAATTATTTTCTCTATTTTTAATAAGTATTATACTCACTTATTTGTTTATTTTCAGTTTTTCATTGGTATGGAATGTTATGTGAAGGTAGTGTAATGGTGATAAAATCTACCTGGTGTAATTTACTTTTTTGGAGTTACACAATAACATATGAGGATTTAAGAAATATTATATGAGTTATTAAGAATGGGTTAGTAGTAACAAATTTAGATAATTTACAATAGATGATACGTTTAAACCTTTGTATTGACATGGTAAATGAAGAAGAAAGAAAGAAAGAAACCGCCGTGAAAAGCTACTCTCATGCAAGTTATATATATATTTTTGGGTGCACTCAAAATATCTCTTCACTCGAAAAGTAAAAGACTAATCTCTTGACTTTTAATCGTGTCCCTTGCGGGAGGGATACCTATCAACAGTGCATGCTTCATTTACATTCACCAGAGACCAAATCCTTGATATGATGCTTAAGAGACCCAAACTACTTTCACTTGAACCAACGCATGTTGGTCGTGCAAGTTATATTTGTTGGCTATGAATATGTATTCTATTATCCACATTTGTATTTAATGTTGGGAAATGGAAGACATTCTTGGAAGATATTAGAATTTGGTCTCCTAGTTAAAATCATGAATAAAAAATGATAAAGAAATGATTATTTGAGTAGCTATAAATAGCTATGTACAATTGTGTATATATATGTATCATCCTAATTGTTAGTTATAACTTATCTATATGTAAATAGATGTTCTATGATACATAATAGTAGTATTTGTATGTATTTACTCATAAATAGATGTTTCTTTGTTATATTCTTCTTCTAACTTATCTATGCACATATAAGTTCTTTTGTTATCAATGTTGATACGTTATCTCTATGCATATATTTTAGCACATTTATTACATTGATGAGTTAAATTATTTATTCTAACTTGATGAGATGAATAATTTTCATAAAAACTAATACACTCATTGTTATAATGTATAATTAGATATAGATATTAACTCATAATGTAATCACATAAAAAATAAAAAAAGAAATATGAATTAAACGTGTTAGCTAATACGCTAGCATTGATAAAGTTCATGCGAGTCGTTGTTTGTGTCTCTCAATTTTAAACATTATATTGATAAGAAATAATAATGAAACTTTGTCATTTTTTTTTATCTAAAATGTTACAATTACACTTCATATTTCATATTTTATGTATATTCTTATTTTATAATCTCTACTTTAGTTAATTCTTTCTTAATTAAAAATCTGTTAAGCAAAAAAACTCAAATGATAGTTTTTCTCAAAATGTGTATTTATAAATATAATTAAAATAAAACTAATTATATTAGAAAATTTTCCTTCTCTACACTTCTTACTTTCTCTGCCTTCTTGCTTTTCTCCTACTGTTTTCTCTTCATACATGTCTCTCCACCTTTTCTTCACTTATTTTTCAAATTTAATTTTGATCTTAAGGTTGTTAAGGTAAAAAATGTTATACTATCATTCAATCATATATTAATACATCCTTACAAATTTGACTATGATAACTACTTAAAAAGTTAAATGTTTTTTATAATGTATCAAAATATAATTGAATAATAATATAAAAACATATATATCAAAATTAAACTCTTATTTCCAGCCTTTTTGTGTTCTCAATCTCAACTTTTACCTATCTTTTAACCATCATATTTAATTTGAGGTTATCATTCACTCAAGTTGTAGTAAACCTTATACATGTCAACATGTCTATTTGCTTTAAGTAATTCAAAATTATTTATTTGTAAATATTATAAAATTCAGTTCATAGACATATTGTCACCATTGTTGCCAAAATCGAATCAGACTTAACAGTTTGACCAATTCAGTAGTAAACTAAATACTCAATCAGTTATGATTTAACTTTATAACTAAATTTATAATCATATCACTTTATACCAATCAAAACCAAACAAAACTGATTAAAATCATTTAATTCAATTAATTTAACTTATTTAACTAGCCAATTATTAATAACATTTTTAAAAAATTTAATATTTTTTAACATTTTATAAATGTTTGCATAAATTTTATAACATGTTATTCAATTCAACTAATCTGTTTAAATAGTTAAATTAGTTAAACTTGAACCAAAAATCTAACTAATTTATTATTCAGTCCGATTATAACAATTGGTTACCACTTATAGAATACATCATGAACCCAATTTCATTTTAACAAAAGCTCCTTCAATTTTTTGAAAAGAACATTTAACTTGCGCACATATATGGGTGCTCCACTACTAGCAACTAGTAAAGAAATAAATACATTCCAAAATTTGCCATTGTCTTGGGCTTAAGAGAACCAAAATAGCGTTCAACACTGGTAAAGCACTGGGCACATGGATTTACAAGGTTGCATTATACCAACCTATTTCTTTTCTCACTCAACTGATTTTTTCTTTGTAATTTAGATATATACACCAACCAAACCATGTTACAAAATACATCATCTACTGAAAGTGTGCTTCCTAAACAACCTGAGATGAAACATCTGACGTCAAAAGTGTTCCACGAAACCCTTCCTCAGTGTGCTGCTTATCCAATTTCTCATCACAAAGCTCATCTGCAAAAGATGATAATGATTATTTTCTGCTATAGTTATCAAATCGTAAATCGTATCGAGAATCGTTTATTTAATTTTTGAATCGTGAATCATAACGTATCGTACGATTTAAAAACACATTAATAAAAAATTTAAATATACATGATTCCATCCCTAAAACACAAACTTAAAAGTCTCAAATAAATACTTAAATGTCACATATTCTCATTAATCTATTGTCAAAAACAGTACAATAATCTTAGGTAACATCTTTTTTCCCCTTCTTCTTAGCCTTAGGAGCCATACAAATTGATTCTATCTAGAATTAGCGAAAACAGAGACTGCAACCGTGAACACCCGGACAAGAATGAACAAGAAGAAAAACAACACAGCACCTATAACTAGAAAAATGAAAAAGAGTGGCAAGGGTGTGTCGAAACAGAAAAAGGAACACAACCCAACACCTAGAACCAATAAAACAGAGGAACATGGTGCCTTCACTTTGAAACAGAGCAATGAAAAGGGGTTCTTTCAATAACGTCCATATGTTTTCTTTTATTTAGATATTTAAACCTCTCTACCCCTTCAATTTTCTCATGAAAATCGGAGAAAAAGAGCAAAAAAAAAAAAACTGAATTGAAGAATCGTGCGAATTGTATTGGTAATACGGAACCACATCGATTCGTCCGATACATGCACGATTCAAAGCTATCATACGATTAATCATATGATACGAATCGCTAGCATGACGAATTGTATAGAATTCGAATCGTGAATCGTGCGATTCTAACAACTATGGTTTCTACATATATAAACTTTCACTTGGGTGAGCATTTCAAAGGAGGAAAAACATTATATTTATGTTTTCTATATTGCCTGCTGCAAACAAAATATTCAAGTGATGTACCAGTATCAGATAGCTTACCAGCAATATCTCTATTTTCATGGATCTCAGAGTCCCTCACTATAATCTGATCTCCGGCAAATATGTTTACATCCACAAGTGTAGCACATTCATCATCAATATCAATGGTCCTATCGCCTTTCTGTAGTATCTGGTTCTCCTTGACAACCTGGGAGGACAATTACCAGTAACAAGATGCAGGAACAAAGATAATTAGACATTATGAAGCGGTGCAATCGATTACAGCAACATACAGATTAATGCTGAAGATAATGCCTTGCTAACAGAAAACAATTCTTTTGGTAAACGTGAATACAACCACCTCTGTAAATGTCATTTCATTTGTATAACCTATGAAGAGGTTCTCTCATTCACGTCAACCAAAATATTAATAATTTAGGGTGTGCTTATCTGAGGTGGAAAAATAGTAAGGTGAAAAATTTAGAATGAAAATTACTTCACACATGTTTGGTACCACAAAAATGAGAAATAGTTGAAAGTAGAGCACAACTCATTTATAATCCACACCACAAACTTTGACCCTTCATATGGTATGAAAGTCATTGAAAGTGATTTTTCACCCTTTACACATTTAAATTTAACTAAATGATATGCATACAACATAGACTTGGCTTACCCCAAAGGATTCCCATATCATCATTTTCAGCTGGTACAAGGATGTTGAAGCAGAAACTTTTAGATTAATTGAACTCCCATTTTTAGTCTTCCTAGAACGCTTGGAAACCCGTCGATCTGTTTCAACAGAGCCCTTTGAAGCCTCCAAAATTGATCTAGGCACCTCCTTTCCACGAACAAGAATTATGCATATGTCCTCATTGCAATAGTTAAGTTTCTGCATTAACTCACAGCTTTCTCTTTCTCCAATGCAACTTTCACAAACCTGCATATTGAGGAGGGGGAAATTACAGTTCAAAGAGAATTACAATATATGATCCAATAAGGAGGAAAATTTTCCAGTATATTTGGGACAAGAATATCAGAATAAATTCCAAAAAAATACATAGCACAAAATTTGAACGACATAAGTTGATTATAGAACTTGTGTGGGAGAAAATATGGGAGAGTGGATAACAATATATATTCAGCTGAATAAAATACAAACAGACAACTTACAAACTTCAATTAAATTATCAACTCAAGTACAATGTTTTGTCAGTCATAGTAGATGCAAAAACCCAGAAGCAGCTTTTCAAAGATGTGATTGCTTTCATTCAGCAACATGCATTACAACACCAAAATTTTCTCAGACAAGGGCTACTGTATTATGCATGTGCTGAAAAGAGCTAACAGGAAAATTGGGAAAATCAAGGACAATTACAAACATGCATGCATTATGTATGTATGTATGTATGTATCTGCATGTAATTCTGAATAGGAGGGTGAGGGCCTGTAATAGCATAGTCAACAGAATAGGGCAGAGTTTTGGATTACCTCCGGACAAGTCTTAATCACAATTTGTCCATTTCCACTTTCATTATTCACATTATCCCAAGTGCCCAACTGATCTTCACACATTGGCATCTCTTCACAGGATCCAGTCAAACCATTCTCTGAATCATTAATATTCTCGATTGTTGCAGATATTCCTTTGGTCTCAGTACCACCCCATTCTTCACAGAAGCATTTCCAATCATTCTCAGATATGATGGTTAAGCCACCTGCCTAGAATCCACAAAGCGGACAGAAGTAAGACACAGACAGACAGAAAAACACACTTAAAAGTTGCATTTGTTTGCGAAAATGGAGGGAGAGACAGAGAAAGAGTAACTGGATATTGGGAACCTTTTTTTTTTATATTTTAAAATCAAGGATTCGTAGCATATCAAAATTAGTGAATTTAGTCTTAATAAATAAGATAATGACATAACATTGCATGCATGGACATACATGTCACACAACTAAAGTGCGCAATTTCTTATTTTTTCTAACTTACAGAAGACTCTCTCTGGATTATAGCGCCACGTCTGAAAATCAGTTCAGGAGGCCTTTCAATGAGTCGTGAGTGCTGACACAAAACAAAGACACAATTCATCATGAAAAAAATTGTTAATGATTAAATTAGACACAATGGAGAGGTCATAAATGTGCAGACCCAATCACAGCATCAATTCGAGTTAGAATCTGCTACTAAAATCCCTAATACAAGTTGCATAGAATAACTTTTCAAAGTGAATCTTCTCCTCATAATAGGTGCATGCTTCAAAATGCAACTCAAATATAGCCGAATGCTAGTATAATAAATAGTGGCCAAAGCAAACCACATTCATATCCACATAACAAGATGCAAAACATGACAGAAAAGCAAGGTGAAGTAACAGTGTACCTTTTCACACATCAGTGAATCAATTACCCCATCTAAAGTTTCAGGTTGATCTGAATTCTTGACAGCTGGACTAATGTAATTTCTCCATTTTGAAATCCACAAAGAAGGAACTAAGAAATATTTGCAACGCAGAGAAAGCGACATACTTTTAGCCAGGAATAATTTCTCATGATTCTGGCGTTGCCTTTGTTTCACTAATCTGCAGCATAAAAACATAAATCACTTTAAAATTTGTCTATATCAGCTCTATATTAATAGCAATGTACAAATGAAATAACCTTAAAGAGTCCTCCAAGCAAGCCACTTCAGATAATTCATTACGGCATTGGGAACACTCTGTGGAGTCTAAAGGAAAAGTAGGGCAACCCAAAGGATCATCAGGTTGTACAGAAACGGCATCTTTATATAAGAAGAGCCAAAAACCCTCAGGAACAAGCACCCGCTTAGCACCAGCAGCTTGCTCAGGCATAAGTTGCCCGTGTGGACAACTAATGGCTGCTGTTGGTCCGGTATCAGCTTCAGATGGAGCATCAAGAATTTTTCTTTTCCACCACTGCTGCAACCTACAAAAGTAAACTCATCAGCATAAAAGGCTTTAGTACCATTTCTTTTGAACCATCTTAAATAGTGAAAATGAAACAAAGAAAATAAACTGATCAGAACAGGTGATAGATTTCTCTTTGACGTGGCCAGTCAAAATATTTACTGTTTCCATAACACAACAGGAAATAGAAAACTTGGCCTCAACTACCCCCATCCCCTTCCTGTAGGAGCAGAAATGGCATGAGAAAAGATTTGCAATCATACCAAGGTCTGGATACGAAGTGGTTTCCATCTTGACAGTTTCCATCAAGAATATCCCGTGCAAGTTGCTTCATTGATTCTCTTCGATCCCGATAGGTGTCAGCTGACACCACATTCCGAGCCTCATTAATCAGACATTCCCAACAGCTGTCATCATGAGTCAGTGTTGGCCCCCCACCATACTGAATTTTATAAGCCAATACAGGAAACATGTTAATATCAGCAACAGTGGCAGAGTTGAAGTAGCAATAAAGTAACGTAACAAGAAGTTGGAAGAGATACATATGAATAAACCATAACTAAATCACCAGCTTCTAATTCTCTCAGCAGAAGCATGCATTTCCTGTTATTTTGATCACACTGTAATTCATTCAGAAAAGTGCATTAAATTCTCCTTCTCACATAAACAAACACCTTAAACCAGCTACTTTTCTCCTGCTCCAGACCCACTTATGACAATAGTTTCCTGGCTGACATCACCCGCAAAAATCAAGGTAAGCTTGGTGCTCCGTGATGAAAATGGCCCACTCCTTCAACTTCTTCAGTAACTTCACCTATAGGACACTAGTTTTTCCTCTGCTCCCTCTGATAAATTTTCTTTTCAACTCTCCTATCAGTAACACAACGTGAAAAATAGATTGCAACAGGAAAGTCCCTTTCCAATTTATCCTCTCCCAAGCCACACTACCATTCATAAGTATTTCCAGTTAACCTTTTTCATCTTGATACAAAATATAAAAGCAACAAAACAAGCTCCTTCTACCACCAAAAAAAAAAAAAGACAAGAGCTCCATAGTTGATGTACGGCGTCATAACACATGTAGACAAATTAATAGAGAAAGCAAGAACCCAAACAGATGACAGCTTACGAAAATACAGAGTTACCTTAGAGAACAACTTATCCCATGCTTTAGCAGACAATCGCTTCATTGAGGTAACCTTTGACACTGGGACTTTCCCATGTGAACATTGGATAGATGTGTTGTCAAGAGCACTGCATAAACATTAAAAAGTATGTATCTATTAATTAAGCGACCCTTCCCTAATGATTGACAGAAGGCTTGAGCTAAGACAAGGAAAGAATTTAGCCACACACTATTAAAATAGAAAACCATTCAAGTGTTCATAACCAATAATACCATAAAAATATGCACTAACGTTGGAATAATGTTGTCAGCCCACTGGCGAAGCCAGTCAATATAAATCCAATAAAATGGTTGCTCCAATGGTTTGAACAGGAGCTTCAGCTAAAACAGACCGAACTTCCTGTCTCCTCTCACTGATACGACTCAATTCTAACTCTTTCCTATGATTGTACTGCTCACAAGCATCAAGATATGAGGCATTGAAACTCTGAATCTCTTCACAAAGATGAGAAGGAAGATGAGCACTGTCTTGTGCAGCAACTACATCACCCTCTCTTTCTTTACAGTTAGCACCACAAACCATGCCACCATTTTCACCTACATTTTTTGTTTGTTTAAGATGGTACATCAACATGTATGCATCAGTAGATGAAAATGTCTTCACAAGCGAAGATTGTGAATGAGCAGCATCTAAACCATTTCCGTTACTGTCAGCTATCCTTGCTTCAGAGCAATTAGAATGAACTATATCAGTCTCAACAGATTTAGAAGTAGAACTTGAAGATCCTTCGCCGAATGGATGATGACCCAAGTTAGTGACATGCTCATCATCAAATTCCCACCATTGCCCAGTGTTTTCATCCTTGATGTGAGCAATGTAATGGCCACTATTAACAGCAGTTCCCTTATGAATCAGTACAGCTGACAATTCATATATCAATTCAAACTGAGATGGCTCAGACAACCTATGCCGCATATCAAGTTCAGCAGGAAATGAAAATGCAGAAGTAATTTTCTTCTTTGTTGTGGTCTGCCAGAGGAAGTAGATAAATAAAGGAATACATTTATCAGAAATCAGTCAAGTGATACATAAAATCAAACTTTACTCCATAGCATGAAGGCAAAATCCAGCATCATTACTCAATCTACTTACCATCATCAAATCAAAGGAGATGATGAAAAATAAAAATAAAAAATGCATACAAAACCACCCTTACATGAACACTACCCTAAGAAAAAAAAAAGCATGTAACTATTAACATGGTTTCTCTCTTCAAAAAAACCACCCTTGCATGAACACTACCCTAAGAAAGAATTTCGAAATTTGTCCAAGAAAACAGCAAATAATAAACCATTAAACTTATGATGAACCATACAGGTTTGCAAACTAAATCAAGCATCTCCCCTTTATAACCACTCAAGGTTCTTTCTCTCTTTTTTTTTTAATGAACGTATAAACTTTATTCAAGAGAAAGAGAGAAATAAAAGAGCAAAGGTTGAAATATCCACCTCAATGAAACCAAGAAAGACAAAAACAGAATCAAAAAACAATGACAAGAAAGCAAAGCTCGCCTATCCCTCTGAGGGAAAATAATATCAACTTATCAAGGTTCTTGCATTACTCTTTCTCTTAAAGCATTTAGACCAAGATTTTTGGTTCAAATGGTGATACACACACTGGAGGGATTTTTTTTTTTAATTTGATCTGAGGTTTTGGCAAGGACAGAAAAATTATTCAAAAAAATGAGATAGTTTTCTGAACTCTGGTGCACATGATCAAAGAGGAACTCTAATTTTGTAAGGCCAGAATTCGTCTTTGTAATTATACAGGATAAAATCATCAACAGTTTCCTCAATGGTCTTCCATTACAAGGATTTTCAGATCACACTCCTGTAGATACTCAGAGATAGATAATTTTTCATTATAGTTAATGTTTTTCTTCATACGATATTTATTCTTTGGTAAGTTCCCTATCATTCTTTGTCTAATACTTATTCCTCTCTTACCTAAAACAAACTATAATCAAACAAAGAAAAAAGTAAGTATTGAAGAATGCAAGCCATTTAGTTGTATAATGCTCACAATAATAAAAAAAAATAGATGGAAATTACTCATAAATTTATCACAGTACCTTTGGAAGGAAGACATAACGTTTAAGTTGAAAATTAAGTACATCAGGTAATGTACACAGCTTGATGCTGCGAGTAGCATCAACTCTTGTTTTACATGACTCACAAAAATATTGATTGTCTCCACGAAGCTCTTCAATAGCAAGGTAATCATCTAAGCTCTCATCTAAACTTTTCAACCCCTTGACATTCAACTCCAACTCATAGAAGTCTTCCATTTTGGAAGAAGCTTCAGAGTCTCTTCCACATTGTGAGCACCTGCATAACAAAGTGTTAATATTAAAAAATATTGTAACAGTCATAAACACAGCTAGTACTGCCCACACATACATCTAATATGAAAGTGGAAGATATAGGAATATTATTTGAGATCATTTGAACATAAATTACCAGAGTTACTTCTGACCTATGAAGCACAGACACTTCAAGAAAGGGGCCGTGTCGGAAACATGTTGGACACTTCGTGTTAGACACAATGCGACACTACAAAATACACATGGACACATCAAATTTTGTTGTGTCGCCATGTCCTTGTCAGTGTCATGTCCCATGCCCATGTCAGTGTCCATGCTTCTTAGCTTTTGACCAATTATGAGAAAATGATTCTGAACATCCAGTACCATGAATTATATTATCAATACCAAACAGTACTCAAAGAAGAATGAAGCAGCCAAGTTAGCAGAAAAAGATAATCAAAGCATAATTTAGTAATAAGAAAACATTCTTTCAGAGAAAACAAACTCAAAACACATTTTGTGCGGTGATACTCAACAAACAGCTGCCTTATCTTAGGCGTTACATGTTAGCAACATTTGCATCACTCCCAAGATTATTGTTCTTTGGGTTTTTTTTTTTTCGTGGTGTGTGTCTGTGTGAGAGAGGGGACGGGTCAAAATTAAAAGAGAAATTTGACAAATCTATAACATGTCACAGCCCCCCCCCCTTCCCAAGAAAAAAAAAATGAAGACTGGTTATATATTAAAATTAGCAGGGAAAAAATGATTTTATAATGGTAATAAGTTGCTCACAACCAATGATTCTTACGTTGTCACGTGAGATACACTTCCCCGGAAAAGATCTTGAACTATTGTTCTTGCCTTGGGAACTTTGGAATGGCACAGACAACGCTCGAGCAAAGACAGAAGCAATGTCAGGAACTCGTGGCTATCCTGCTGAACTCCATTATCTAACTCCAGTGTTTTCACAAATGGAGAAGAATCTATGAAAGCCATTTTACTGACATGCAACTGGACAAAAAGCCGAACCAGTTGATCTAACACCGGCTGTTGTTGTAAAATATCTGGTTCTACAGAAAAAATGCCTTCTCGGAAAGATTTATTCATGTACAAGCACTGGAGTATACTGTTGGCGTAGCATGTTGCACCAAGATTTGTCAGACCTGCGGGTGAATTAGCAGAAGCACGAAGATCCTTGGCTGGGTCAGGGCCAAGACTTTCAACAAAATCTGACATCTTCTGCCATAAGCCAGACTTCCGGGTTCCATTTGGAGGTGGCACCAACGCACAGAAGCAATTTGGGTTGTCTTTGGTATTGACACGACAGCCTGAACAGACCGGCTTCCAAATCATATACAGTTGATTCATATCATCTTCAGTTATTGCACCTGTTTTGTGAATTCTCCTATACAAGGAGGAACATAAAACAATAAACATGCAAAATGCAAAGGGAGGAATAATAAGTTTCATTTCATTTCATAATTTAAAAACTAAAGAACATCTTTTAGTACCTCCATATTTCAGAAGTGCCGGCACCATCATCCCCCGGTCTCTGCCTTTTATTTTTACCTCGCGTACTTGGCCTACTCATTCTATAATACAACCTAACCCAGACAAAAGCAGAAGAAATTAACATTCATGAGGCAAAAATGAAAGAAATCAACTCAACATTTTCATACCCTTTTTAAAATTTTAAAGCAAAAAACAACCATATCAAAGGAATATCACAGTATCTTTCTTTTTCCTCCTGGGCATTGGCAATGGCCACTGGGACAAACGGAAAGCTAACTTGTTTCATTTTATGAAAGTCTTACTATAGAAAACTCGTGAGCCATTAGCAGCTGTATGCTAGCACTGTTACTCGAAAATAGAAACTAGAGGTACAGCAAAGAGCGATGATCGTGAAAAAGTTTTCAACAAAATTAACTACAAACGAAGAAACCCAAAAACTACAATTTGTTAATGTAAAAACCATTCGAAAATGAAGCAGTGGCTATCTTCCGCCTACGCAAACACATTACCGTAAGTAACTTCTTCGTCATCATTGCACATCAGAACAAGCACGAATCAAATTACATAAAATTAAAAAGAATCAAATCCCGGAGCTGAAGAGAACCCTAGAAATTTCTAACAGACAAAACACCAAGCAAATCAACGGAGAAGCGAATCAAACACAGAAATGTGAAACACACGTACGCTTCAAAAAATTAATCAACGGCAAAATTATGATCCAAAGATTGATAAGAAGGCATAGAAATTGTTGTTTTGCTGTTACCTGAGAGAAAAAGGGAGCTGCTTTCAACTGCAAGATCAAAAATCACTTCAGATTCTTGAAGGGAAAAAAAAAGAAAAACAAAAGCAAAAAGAAATAATAAAAATATAAATATATATTTATATATTTTTTAACTTTCACCCAGAAAAGTATTGTAATGAATTTTTGTGGAATTACCTTTTTGGAAGGGAGAGTTTGGAGGGAGAAGAGAAAGAAAAAGAGGTTGGGAGGGTGGGAGTCAGACACAGACAGTGAGGAGAGAGAGAGACAGGTTTGAAAGGAGTAAGGAGGAGGGGAGGGGAGGGGACAACGTCAATTATTTTGCTTTTGGTTGGGTTTGGAATTTGGATGCGTCAAGTTTGAGTCAGAGACTCTTCCCCAAGCTAACACACCTACACAAACACAAGGTTCCCTTGAGCCTTGAGATCATCTAACACCAATTGCACCTAATCACCTTTTAAACCATTTGCTGCAACGCTACAAAAATTCTAAGGTGAAAAGGGAGTGTGGCACAGAGCAAGTCCTGAGGTTTAGGTTACATAGGAAATTAGATTGAAAACTCTATTTTTTTAATATTTTTTACTTTTATTTTTAAGGGAATTCCAAAACATTAATTGTTTTTCTCAGCAATGGAGAAATGAAAAAAATTAGATATAAAAATTTAAAATATTTTTTATTCAGCTCTAGATTTATTTTTTTTATATTTTATAGATTTATATTAATTTTTATATAATTTTCTTCCTTTTGACGACAAGAATAATAATTTTTGCATATAAGATATGTTCGGAATCTAAACTATTTAGGAAGCTTTAAATGAAATTTAATTAGTATTTAACAATTTATAAAAATATAAAAAAATGTATAAATAGCATACGTTTATTTTATATTATTTTAATTTTAAAATATTTTTTTATTTGGGAATTTTTTAAAATGATTTTGAACTAGATTTTAAGCTAATTTATATTCTCACCTTTATTTTTGGCCACTTATTTTCTTACCTTTGAAATTTTACTAGACCTAATTATAGGTTTCGGTTTTGATATTAATTTTTTTTAAAATTTTTAAAAGATTCAAATATAAAAATCAATAAAATTCTATATGAAATAAAGTGAAAAGTATATAGACGAGAAAAGTATATAAATATTGTTTGAATCTTATCTCATTTTAAAATAGTTACCTAAACTTTCAAATTCGGAAGAGATGTACTTAAATTTCTTGAAATTTATAAATAGACTATTTTGTCTACCAATTAAATAAAAAGTGTTTACTAATTATAATTGTTAAACAAGCTAATTTATTCGAGCTAGCTTCTTTAGTCGAGCTGGACTAATAATGAAAAACAGGCTTAAAATATTAGCTTGACCCAATGTGCCAAGTCAATTTACATGAAAAAATCAAGCTAGTTCATTCCAAGCTACTTTCGTATGCTTGGCCAACTTAACAGAAAATTGTGCCATCATTTTTTGCTAAAAGATTTTTTTCTCTTTTAATGTAATTTCTCTTTTCTAAGGGTTTTTTGGTTACAAAGAAAGTCAATTATCTAGTGTGAGAAAGGAAGAGGGTAAGTTCAAATAGAAGTAAAGCAGCTTCAATAAGATTTGAACTTGGGATCACACAATCCCTATATGAACTTGGTATCACTTGAAGTAAGGCTCTTGATGAACACGTATATTAATGAACATGTGTATATCACATGTTAATGAACATGTGTATATCACATGACGAACAATTTTTGTTCAGGCGGTGAACGGAAGGGTTGTTACAAGTTTCATAAAAGTTTAAAAATGTCTCATTTGGATTTGAAAGCTTGAGTAACTATTTCAAAATAGGATAAAGTTCATGGGATGTATGTTTGTCTTCTTTTCCTTAATATAATACTAAGAACTAGCCCACAATTAGGTTTTGGTTTAATACATATATGTATCTTAATTCTATAATGTTGATTGATACAATTAGTATACACAAAGACATGGAACCAAATCTCGTATGTTCATTAAGTATAGGTGATTTTAGAAAAGATAATAATATGAACACACTAATTTAAATGGCCTAATCAAGTAAACTTTATTCTCTAGCATAATAAAATTCTTGATCTTACTCTTCAACAATCCTTTAATGACCCTATTAACTCCTCCAAAAAGTCTTCTTTATACAATTAGTTATTATTAAGTACTACTAACTGTTAAAAGTACAATTCCTAACATATAATGTCATTATTCAACATGCAACAAAAATTCATGAGCAAAATATCATTATTTTCAGTAAAAGTTGACTTAATTGATAGGAGTGACATGGATTAAGATCCTCTAAAATGGAGGGTGCACTATAGACAATAAAATACATTGTTAATAACCATTGACTAAAAAATCAAAAATTTATATTTTCATATAAACAACAAATTATAAATTTATTAGAATGTACATTATTGACAGTATGAATTACAAAAGTTATCAGTAATTTTAACATAATATATAACCTATAAGGGTGTGACAATAGTAAGTTAAAATCTCAATAGAACAAATATGCCTACCGAAACCCAAAAAAAACTTAAAACTAATTGGTATTAAATGGAGTTGTCCAATAAATATATAAACTGCACTCCAAAAATAATGACACACAATATGAAACTTTAAAATGTTACAACACTAAAAAAAAAAATCTAATGTGAAAAAAGAGAGTGTGGCAGACAGCATATCATGAGGTCTAAACATTAAAGGTTATCTAGAAAATTAGATTGAAAACTCTTTTTTTAAAAAAAAATTTTACTTCTATTTTTAAGAAAATTCCAAAGCATTTATTGCTTTTCTTATTAATGGAGACATAAAAAAATTAGATATAAAAACTTAACATATTTTTATTCATCATTAAATTTATTTTTTATATTTTATATTTATATTAATTTTTAGATAATCCATTTGACGACACGAATAATAATTTTTGCATATAAGATATGCTTGGAATCTAAACTATTTAGGTAGCTTTTAATGAAAATTAATTATTATTTAATAATTTTAAAAAAAATTAAAAAAAAAGGTATAAATAGCATACATTTATTTTATAGTATTTCAATTTTAAAATAATTTTTCATTTGAGAATTATATAAAACGATTTTGAGCTAGATTTTAAGCTAATATATATTCTTACCTTTATTTTTGGCCACTTATTTTCTTGGTTTTTATATGTTACTAGACTTAATTATAAGCTTCGGCTTCAATATTAATTTTTAAAATTTTTAAAAGATTTGAGTATAAAAATCAATAAAATTCTATATAAAATAAAGTGAAAAGTATATAGACAAGAAAAATATGTAAATATTGTTTGAATCTTATCTCATTTTAAAATAGTTACATAAACTTTTAAATTCAGATAAAATGTCCTTAAACTTCTCAAAACTTGCAAAAAGATTATTTTGCCTACTAGTTAAACAAAAAGTGTTCACTAATTAAAACTGTTAAACAAGTCAGCCTATTCGAGCTAGCTTCTTTAGTTGAGTTGGACTAACAATAAAAAAAAAAAGCCGGATTTAAAATGTTGACTTGACCCAACATGTCAAGCCAATTTATATGAAAAAATCAAGCTAGTATAATCCAAGCTACCTTCTTATGCCTGGCCAACTCAACAAAAAGAATGTCTCATCGTTTTTTTGTTAAAAGATTTTTTTTCTCTTTCAATTTAATTTCTCCTTTCTTAGGTTTTTTTTTACTACAAAGGAGGTCAATTATCTAGTGTGAGAAAGGGGGAGGGTAAGTTAAAATGAAAGCAAAGCAGCTTCAATGGATTTTAAACATGGGATCATGCAGTCCCTATACGAACTTGGTATCACTAGAGTTAAGGCTTTTGATGAACACGTGTATTAATGAACATATATATATCACATGATGAACAATTTTTGTTCAAGTGGTGGATAGAAGGGTCTCTTACAAGTTTCATAAAAGTTTAAAAATGTCTAATCTGGATTTGAAAGCTTGAGTAGCTTGAGTAGCTGTTTCAAAATAAGATAAAGTTCACGATATGTATATACATTTCTTTCCTTAAGATAATACTAAAAACTAGCCCATAATTAGTTTTAGGTTTAATACATATATGTATCTTAATTCTATAATGTTGATTGATACAACTAGTATACACAAAGACATGGAACCAAATCTCATTTGTTTATGAGATAATAATATGAACACACTAGATTCAAATGGTTTAATCTAGATAACTTTATTCTTTAGCCTGATAAAATTATTGATCTTACTCTTTAACAATTTTTTAATGACCCAGTTAACTCCTCCAAAGTCTTATCTATACAATTGGTTATTACTAAGTACTACTAACTGCTAAAAGTAAAATTCCTAACAAATAATGTCATCGTTCAATTATAACTAAAACTCATGAACAAAAGAATATTATTTTCAATAAAAGTTTAACTTAATTGATAGAAATGAAATGGATTAAGGTCCTCTAAAACAGATGGTGCACTATAGACAATAAAATACATTGTTAATAACCATTGATTAAAAAAATCAACAATTTATATTTTCATATAAACAACACATTATAAATTTGTTAGAATATACATCATTGATTTTCTCATCAATAATTATTATTTATACTTTGTCCATTAATTAAAGTGTATTCTACACTCTAGATTATTCAAGTCCAAATTACAAAAGTTATCAGTTTGATTCTTATCAGTAATCTTTATTGATAAGCATCTAACAATTAATATGCATCCTACTTTAATCGTAGAATAACTTATTTTTCTCCTAAAGTGTTTAACTACTAAAATAAATTATTAATATATCATTTACAAGTCATTATCAAGTCTTTATAACTTATGAAGAATATAGTTTCTTTGTTATAACTTTATTTATACTTTTATTAATAAAAATTTAATTCAAATAAAATAAGACACCTTAATTTGTAGTGTTGAATAAAAATTTTACTGAAAACTTAAGAGATATTAAATTCACATGATGGGATAATTAATAGCGAGGTATTTAAAGTAAGCCGCATATTTCTAAAATATTTACTTTTTAATTATAAAAATTATAAATGTAAATAGTGATAATATCAACGGAAAAGGAAGAAATGTGGATAAGAAAAATTTTTAAAAAAAGTAATTTAGATAAATTATATTATACATTGCCACATAACCTCACAGTCATCAATTTTTAATTATAAAATGAATAACTTGCAATGGATTGAGAAAAAAAATTAATACATAATTATTAGTTATTACACTAATAAGTGGACGTGGACCATAATTAATAACATGGTTGCCATACAGGTGAGTTATATATGTAGTATAAATAACATCTGTATATTATTTAAAAAAATGTAAAAATCTACCAACATGCATTGGTTTAAATGGAAGTGACTTGGATCCCTTAAGTATCATGTTTAGGGTTCGATCTCTAATGAATGTGAATGGAGTAGAGTCTTGATAAACTATCCTTCTATAAAGGACACGACCAAAGGTCACATGATTATACTAAGCAAGTTATAATCTCAATAAAACAAGCTTTACATATAATGTTGCATTACTTATAATGTCAAGTATTTAAATTTTATGATAGAGCACATTGTAAGAATGAATAATTTCAGTAATCCAAGCGAGGATATATCACAAACAAAAGAAAAAAATTAAACAATATAATTTAAAAGTACTAAATTCAAATATACTATTTTTTATTGGATGTGAAAAATATCATAGAAAACAAAGTTTATAAAAAAAGATATGGTTGTAAAACTCATAATGACACCAAAAAAAAAGTTCTAGTTAAATCATTTGGAAAAATTTTGGTATATACCATTTTTAAAATTTTTTAGCATTAATAATTATATGAAAAAAATGGATTAAATATATATTTTTGGAATTACTTAATATTGGAGTTAAATTATTCCAAATCTCTTTGATTATACTTTAACTTATAGTCTAACGGTAAATATTTACTGAGATGTGTGACATGTTTTGATCATAGAATGAGTAATCTTTACTTTTCCTTTTTTTTTAAAAAAAAAAAGTATCATTCCTTGTCTACATCATACTTGTAAACATTTATACCCAAAAAAAAAAAAAAAGTTACAGACAATTTTTTTTTTCGGTAACAAGGTACCCTTGAGCCTTGAGAGTTGAGATCATCATGACCAATTGCACCTAATCACCTTTTATACCATTTGCTGCAACACTAAAAAGAATCTAAGGTGAAAAAAGGGAGTCTGGCAGACGATATATCCTGAGGTTTAAACATAAGGTCATCTAGAAAATTAGATTGAAAACTCTTTTTTTTTTACTTATAGCTTTAAGGGAATTCAAAAACATTAATGTTTTTTCTTAGCTATTGAGACATAAAAAAATTTGATATAAAAACTTAACATATTTTTTATTCACCACTACATTTATTTTTTTATTTTATATATTTATATTAATTTGTAGATAATTTGTTTCCTTTTGACGATACGAATAATAATTTTTGCATATAAAATATGCTCAGAATTTAAACTATTTAGGAAGCTTTAAATGAAATTTAATTATTATTCAATAATGTATAAAAAATAAAAAATGTATAAATAGCATATGTTTATTTTATAGTATTTTAATTTTAAAATTATTTTTTATTTGGGAATTTCATAAAACGATTTTGAACTAGATTTTAAGCTAATATATATTCTCAACTTTATTTTTTGTCACGTATTTTCTTGCCTTTGAAATATTACTAGACCTAATTATAGACTTTGACTTCGATATTAATTTTAAAATTTTTAAAAGATTTGAGTATAAAAATCAATAAAATTCTATATAAAATAAAGTGAAAAGTATGTAGATATTATTTGAATTTTATCCTGTTGTAAAATAGTTACCTAAACTTTCAAATTCAAATGAGATGTCCTTAAACTTTTCGAAACTTGTAAATAGACCATTTCATCCACTAGCTAAAGATAAAGTGTTCGCTAATTAGAATTGTTGGGTTAGCTTCTTTGGTCGAGTTAGGCCGACAATGACAACAGGCTTAAAATCTTAGATTGACTAGATGAGCCAAGCCAATTTACATGGGAAAATCAAGTTAGTCCAATCCAAGCCACTTTCCTAAGCTCGGCCAACCTGACAAAAAAATGTACTAGTAATATTTATGTTTAGCCTGATGAAATTATTTGGCTGGTTCTAAACTTCTATCATCGATACATGTGATAGTTCTCATTTTTCTACATTATTCTTTCTTAAAAAATTAATTTTCTCCTTTTTAATTTAATTTCTCTTTTCTAAGGATTTTTTTTTGTTACAAAGAATGTTAACTAGATGATGTGAGATAAGGGAGGATAAGTTAAAGTGAAGGCAAAGTGATTTCAATTGGATTTAAATTTGGGATTAAGCAATTCTTAGAGAGACTTAGTATCACTTGAATTAAGGTTATTAGACAGAGTATTTTTTAAATTTAGTATTTTTCATTTTTTTAAAGATGATGTAAACAAAAATAAAAAACTATCACGTATATTAATGAACATGTGTATGTCACATGATAAATAATTTTCATTCATGTGATGGATGGAAGGGTTTGTTACAAGTTTCAAAATAGTTTAAAAATGTCTCATTCGAATGGAAAAGCTTGGATGGCTATTTTAAAACATAATAAAATTTATAGAATGTACGTCCGTAATTTCTTAAGATTATACTAAAATCGAGCCCACAATCAAGTTTAGATTCAACAAATTTATGTATCATAATATCTATAATGTTAATTGGCACAATCGGAAAACACAAACACATAGAACCAAATCTCATATATTTATTAAGGATAAGTAGTTTCAAAAAAGATAACGATATGAACACACTAGATTAAAAAAACTTAATTTAGAGAATTTTATTCTCTAACCTCCTAAGATCCTTGATCTTACTCTTTAAGAATCTTTAGATGACCCAATCAAGTCCTCCAAGTCTTGTTTATACAATTGAGTATTAGTAAGTACTACTAACTACTAAAAGTACAATTCCAAACTACTAAATGTATAACTCTCAACAAATAATGTCATCATTCAATATGCAAGTAAATTGGATTAAGATTCTCCAAAATGGAAGATGTATTTTAGACAATAAAATGCACAGT
This sequence comes from Castanospermum australe, assembly GCA_019955255.1. Classification (NCBI taxonomy): domain Eukaryota; kingdom Viridiplantae; phylum Streptophyta; class Magnoliopsida; order Fabales; family Fabaceae; genus Castanospermum; species Castanospermum australe. The sequence goes on along the minus strand of NSJW01000337.1, from coordinate 135,254 downwards.
TGATGCACCATTGATTAAAAAAAAATAATAGTTTAGATTTTAATAAATAAAAGCATCTAGATAACAAAATATAAATTTTTTAGAATCTACATAATTGATTTCTTGATCAATAGTTATCACTTGCACTACACTTAGATTATCCAAATCAGAATTATAAAAGTTATCTGTTTAATTTTTATCAATAATACTTTAATTGATGAGCATCTAACAATTGAATTTACCTCCTATATAGAGTAAGAATTCACTTTAAAAGGAAACTAGCGTAACACCCGTTTTTAAAAAAAATAAAAAATCCGAAAGAAAATGAATTGGTGAATCTTACATGTTACAATCCAACTTACACATCTTACATGTTTTACTTCAATAGTCTATCATAGTGGTTAACACACTACAATCTTAAAAACACAAATAATATTTAAATCCTAAAATTATCACTTAGAAAGAGAACTTCAACCATTATACTCCCACTCAAAAAGAGTTAACTTAATCCCGCTCTTTTTATAAAAAAAAAAATCCCACAAAAAATATTAGGTTGAATTAGCATATCAACTCCACCTAAACATTCCTCAAAATAACAGAATATAAGGAGTTGGAATTTTTATCTCGCTTATCAACTGTATATTTAAATCATTAATGGTAGATTATAAGTTACTCCCCCTTCGGCTCCAGCCCAGGAAACGTTTAAAGCACAACATTCAAACCCATCAAACAAAATGAATATAAATTTAGTTTTCAAAGTGCCTTTAAGGTTCAATCGAAGTTTTAAACTAAAAGATTGTCAGAATAGAATATCAAAAAAAAAAAAGAAAGGAAAAACAAATCACAATGCCAAAATTGCCGTAACTCACAAGCAGCACATGCAATCTATGTATTATAAATTCACAAGAAGTTTCAAAGTAATATATCAGCACTCTTCCTGTTACAAAACCAACCAAGGAAACCAATTGCAAAGCTGCTTTCCCAATAGTTGGTTTGGTTTGTGTAGTGTCCTAAAACAGCCCAATCCCCAGATGTGGCTGCTTTTAACTGGCTTTGTCCCCCAAAGTTTCCCTTTCAGATACTTCCTCAATCTCAGGGCTAGCATTTATGGGGCTATTGGTTGTGATTATGCTGTCAGCTGTAGAAGCACTAGCATTTTTAACTGCCTCGCCATCGTCTGTTTTTGGAGACCCCAATTTTGAGGAATTAAACCCAGAGATACGCTCATCCAATTGCTTTGGTTTGTTCAGGGCGTGACAGTGTGGGCAATAGTAAGTGATAAATGGGAAATCCTCCTTCCGAGCAAGACCTGAAGAGAAATAAGTAGATAAAACACACTTTTCCTGCCACTGTATTCATCAATGAAAATTGACAACTACAAAGAACTAGCACAAGCATAGTTTTTTGCTTCAATAGATGCCAGAGGACAGAAACCTAAAACATCAAATCCAGTCCACCTACCATTATGCATATGGCAGTTACCGCATATGAGAGCGTAAGACTGCGTTGGATCTTCACCCACAAGCAATGCTGCAATTCGAGCAATCCATCCTCCATCATGCGTCGTTGAACTTTGAGGTTGGTGATGTTCAACAACTACAAGCTGATTATGGTCAGAAGTCTGAGTTTGATCAATTCCCTGAGAACCAACGAATTGTTGATCAGAATAATTTGGCGTAGTTGTCCCTGGACTAGTGGAACTCGAGTGCGTTTGTTTGCGATTTCGAAGTCCACTGGACTGCACAAGTTCAACATCATTGCTCTTCCCTGTTGGAGCACCAGGCTCCGATTCACCTCCCACATACACTTTCAAACCTGAATCTGCACCCAGCTTAGATGCTAAAACAGTTGCAGCAGCTGCCTTTGCCGCCGGATCTGGGTCATATCTCTGTGTAGATCACAAGCCAAGTATAATACACAATAATATTAAAGCAGTCGCAAATAAATACCATTAAAAGTTGCTTTCCAATAATGCACTTCAAAGCATAGGCCTGAGCTCATAATGAAACAAAGAAACTTTGATTCTAGTCATAGAATTGGTCATATGTGATTTCATTCATTTTCTTTCCTAAGGCAAAAGTTTAACAATTCACATAATGGACTTGCTCACATCATTGGTTCTTCCCAAAATAAAACAATGCAGCGGATTATGAATGTCATGCATCACAAATTTCAGCCTAACTGAAAATTAGGAGCTATGTCATTGAGCACTGGTATGAGTCTGAAAAATTAAATAATGCATTGTATCTTGCACCTTAAGATTTTGATGTTATAGAACATGAACATCCCAATACAACCCCAAATATATTTTGTCTGCTTGAAACGAAATGGAATGAAGGTGATATTGAAAGCCATGTAACAAGTCTTGCTTCAAACAATCACCTGAATGAGCAGTTGAGTAGTGTAATAATTTGTCTTCTCTTTGAGCTCGTCAATTTTTGCTTGCCTTTCAGCTCGAAGCCTTTCAAGAATTTTCTGGTCCCTGCGATCACCTATAAAATCACACATTATATATTTAAAAATTCAACATTTGCACTTGGCATATCAAAAACAAAAAAGGGAATTCTAAACACAAGCTTCCTGTCCAACAACTGCATCATTAAATTGGTACCAATGTTACAATCATCAGAGTTGTTAAGCATAGCTTTTATAACTATGATTGATGGTACCAAATTTCTTTAACCAAACTGTGAATATCAAATGCTGCTACTTCAAGCACATTTTTCTCTAAACAGAAGTTTCATTTAAAGGTATTTGTACATGATTGCGTGAACTTTAGCAGTTTCTAATGAATGTAAAGACATACTAAGATCAAACATTTATATCAGCATTTGCAAGACTATACTGGGCTATCAATTTGACGGCATGCAGAAATTCTTTCATAAAAAGCATTCACCCATCAGAGTACTAAGCTACAGACTTTTCAGTTTTCACTGGCATTAAGAAGTTATTGTAGGCATTTGCGCAGTAAGAGAAGGTCTGCAATTATTGGGAGAAAAACCAACCTTCAAAATTTTTCCATACTAACTTCTTGGAAAAAAATCAAGAATAATGGCAGAAAATCTAAAGAAAGTGATAAAGTTAGAACTCTTTCAATTGCAAACTGTATCAAAATAGGACCAATAGAAGATATCAAATTTGAGAATTACAACGGGAACACAAATTTTAAGGTTCTATTGACATAGATGTCAAGTGCCAACTGCAGATTCAGTAACACTTAAATAAACTCAATCACAGTAGAACACACAGAATATATATCTGGAGTTTTGATTTATTTAAAAAAACAAAACTAGCTTGTACAAGATACGTACGCTAATTGTAAACCTTTTGACACTTACACATCTTTGTGAAGCTGACAAATGTTGAATAAGCAGCAGATGATAAGGCAGGCAAAAGAAACATCGGTAAAACCCGGATTGCCCTCATTTTCCAATTCATATCTGTTGATCTTGTTGTCATAATCGCATAACCTACAGCAATGACCTGGAAGTTGAAACCAATTTAAGCAAAATCCTTTTTTTAACAATGACTAAAAAAAGAAACCTCAGAGTAGGATAATATTAATTTGTTGGTGGAGAAATTTTAATTGTAGTTCCTTCAAATATTCACAGATCACAGTTGCAAAGGAACACAGAAATCTTGTTCTCAGAAACCAGTAACCACTAAAATAGCATGTTGAAAGGACAAATACGATAACCTGAAATACATATCAATTTTACAATGACACGTAGAAAGGATTGCATTATTGACAACACACGTTCATTGGAAGTATAATTAATCATTACATAACAAATAAAGCACACCTCTAATACAACAGAAAATATAATAAGATGCCGGGATGTCCGCCTCCAGGATCGGGATCTCCTGCTCATTCTAGCCAGTACTGCAGCTTCTTCTTTCGAAATATATTGGAGCCTCTTCTCAAAATCATCGCTGTGTAATCTAAATATTCCATTCCAAATTCGGGAAATAATTCCCTTGCGCTTCTTCTTCCCATTCCCAGTGGCAGCAGGACTCGTCTCTTTCTTTTCACCTTCCACAACTGCTTTGTCATCAGCCATCCCTTTTTATTTTCTAAAACACGTGCAGGTCATAGCAGATCAGTAATCACACTCACAAGAAAACAAAAGCCCCATACAGGCATAATAAATCAGGATTCAAGTCCTTTGTCTTCTCTCCCTATCCCAAATAAAATTCTGCCAACTAAGAAAAAAATAGTATTTTTTTTTCTTAGCTGACAGTATTTTATCCAGAGGCAGGGGATTTGAGTCCAATAAATTAAGGCATTCAATATTAACACACAGTATACCCAGATAGGTGCAAGTGAACAAAATTCCATTGAAAGCAGAAAAAACTGTAAGGGCAAGAAAATTTTAAATCACTGGATGCTACCCACTACGTTAATCTACTCATCTGAAAGCCACAATTCTACAAGTACCACTCCTTCCTCATCATGTGTATCTCAAGTGCTCTGACCTCTAAGAAACTAGAAAAATCGCCTATAAGAAAGCACCGCCATAGAAGCACGTCCACACAAAATGGCATACAAGGAGAGGAAACCCAATTCGGGTGGTAATTCATTCACCAACTCAGGGATTAGCTACTAATGAGTATTTTTTATTAGAACCCGAGTGGGGTAACTAATCCACAGAACTCAGAGGCAAATGCAATGCAAGCATTCCAGGGCCAATACGGCAAGCATGAAGAACCAAAAAAAAAAAAAAACTCAGTGAATTCAAGGCCTGTTAATTAAGAATTTTCTTGCGTTCATTAAACAATACCCAAAAAAAAAAAAGCAGAGAACCTGAAGGCGAGGATATGGAAAAAACAAGATTGAGAAAGAAAGCGACGATGCTGAATAAGAAAGGAAAGTATCAGATCGCGGAGAGAAAACCTGAGAACGAAGGAAGAACCGTCGGGGGCAAGAGTCGATCCGAGAAGCTTCGAGAAATTTCCTCTATCTGCCTTCAGATCTCAGACACACGCAGAGAGAGAGAGAGGACGCGGGGTTACGAAAGGGCGTGCGCGATGGAGCAGAGTGTGAACGGTGTGGTCTATGGTCCGTGGAGAAGGAAGCAAAATGCTTCAAAAATTGGGGCTTTTCGTTTCCCTTTGGGGGGTTTTTCCACGCACTCAAACTTCACGAACCCAACCGTTCCAGAGAGAAATGCAAAATAGTCAAATACTACTTCAAGGACCCGCTATTAGAAAACCAAACCATGTGAGACAAATGAGTGACTATAATTAATTTTTTATGTGTAAGAATATATTTTATTTTACTTTTTACTTTATTACTCTTATTAAACGGATAAAATAAGCATATTAATATAGAAAAAATTTCAAATAATCAAAACTCAAATCTAATAAAAATTTAAGTAGATTTTTATACGTAGACAACCAAAATCACAAGGATTTTAAAATTAATAAATGATTATTTTCTAATTTTTTAAATAAGAGATTTTATTTATAAATAAAAATCATTTTTTTATATTTTGTGATTCCAAACATAGAGATTCTTAAATATGTGTAAAATGTATTTTACCTTTAAACGTAAGACATGCCAATTTTGTCAATTATCATTGTCTAACATCAATTGATTGAATTAACTTATTTTATAATTAAAATAACTTATTATCAAAATTTTTTAAAAAATTTAAAAAAAAACAAATTTTTTTTTAAAAAAATTAAACTATTTTCAAATATACTTTTAATTTTAAATTTAATTTTAATTAAAAAAATTTTATACTATCATCCAATTACATATTACGATATTTTTGATATTTTAAATAGTTATTATCTTAATAAAACTCTTTTAATAATTTATCAATACATATTTAGATGACAATACAATGACAATAGATTAAATTTAAAATCTTTAATTACTGTAATTGTAAACACAATTAAAAAAACGACAACCCACAAAATTGAGTATCACATTCATATATAATATAAAAGTATTATCTTACACTAAGTATAATTGAAAAAAAATTTGAGTAAATATTACCTATCATATCATTCTTATTCTTTTATCATGATATAGATGTACACGTAAAACTAACTCATATAAGTTATGTAACTCTAAGATAATTTATAGAGGGGCTTAGTCTCTCTTTACGGAAAAGCTGGTTGAAAGATAACTGTACAAACCAAAAAAGAAATCTAAATGCTAGCTATAGGTAAAAAACATTACTTAAGCTATAAGAACAAAAAAGGGAGCACAGAAAAATGAAAAGGGGGAGCGGTAGGGTCAAGTTATCACTTATCACAACTGCTGGTGCAGGAGGTATCCCATCAGTTTAAGTTAAAAGCTTAAACGTCAAAGAGCTTCATAATTGATAAGAAACCAATATATAGCCACTTGGACAGACTAAACATTGTTGTCTAGCAGAAGAATCATTTCTGCCAAGAAGAAAGTACTAACTTTTGAGGTTGCATCCTATGTGCACTCATTAGTCATATGCATAACAAGACACCTGTCTCGTCGGTCATGGGTTAGGCAAAAGTGAATCGTGATGAGTTGATTCGTTTCTATCCGGTGAGTTGAAAAAAATTAACTAATCTCATTTTATGATGAGTTAGCTAATTAACAGGCTAACTTGTTTAAAATAAAAAAAATAATGACTTGACAAGTTAATCTATCTAAAATTAAATAAAATAATAATAAATTGACAGATTAAACGAGTCAATCTACTTAATAACTTAAAAAAAATAAAAAAAAAAAAGACAAATTATGCAAGTTAACCAGTATGGGACGAGTCAATCTGGCCCATTACAACTCGTGGGTTACATGGGGCAAGTTAAAAAAACTCAAATCAAGTAAATAGGTTATATATATTGCAACCCAGTCCAATATTTTTGACGAGTTAAACAGGATGACCCATTGAGTCGAACCCGTTTTGTCATCTCTGCATACTCCTGGGGACGGGCCAAAATCCATAAAATTCAAAAGATGCAAAGCAAATTAAGTGAAATAGAAGACAAGATGGGTATATTAGCCAAAAAGTACAATAATTATATAGAAAGGTTGAGAAGAAAAGTCGACAGATCACAAAAATACATATATAACAAGATTAACAAAATGATATAGAATATCTAATGATGGTACTTCTGTCCTCTTAAAATTGTCCATGACCTACAAATCAGAGATCGAAAAGTGTGTTACGCCACTTACAAGTAAATAATATAATCTTCACAACAAGAACGAGTGCCATTTCTTCGAGATAATTAAGACTATAATTGGTTTTGGCCAGTAATGCAAAATGAAAAATGGCATTCCATTGTAATTTGGGATTTGACCATTCATACGAGAGAAATGTAAATTTCCATTGTGATTGGGTTTAGGGTCCGTTTGAAATGGTTTTTAATGCAAAAGCCCGAAAGGGGTTACGGACTTGCTGTATAAAGAATTCTTTTGTATTTTAAAAACTTCAGGTTTTAGGGAAAGCTGAAAAAGAGCTTTATTTTTTAAGCTTTCTTCATAAGCCAGAAATTCTTCCTTCTCTAGAAGTGTTTTTTTTTTCGTTTTTTTCTCTTTTGGGGAGGGTGGTTGTCTCGAAAAAGCACTAAGGATATGTATGGACAAAAGACTTAAGTGGAAAAGCAAAAAAAAAGGGTAAATTTTTCATTTTGATTACAAATTTTTTTATTTAAGAATTTTTATATAAAAGAATAAAATGAAAAATTATCAAATAACCTTCCTATCCTCCATTTTTCATTTTTATAAACATTTTACAATTTTATCAATTTAGAAATGAAAAATCAACTCTCTCTTCCTTTTCCCTCCAAACTCTTCCTTTCACACATACTCTAAACAAATAAAAAATACATATAAAAAGGAGTATAATAGGATATTAAAATACTGTTACCTATAAAGCTGTTCCATGAGCACAAGTAATGCGATTTGATGATTTAAGACCAGTGTAGATAACTTGATTGATATGTTAGCACGTTCCCGCATTTTTCTTCCATGACCATAAGGCCCACCAATACAGAAAGATAATCTTGAAGCACCCTATGAGAAAGAAGAAATCAATAAAACTGGTTTTCACTTGATACAAAACTTTATTCAAAGGCATCTTCACATTAAATATGACAATAGGATTAGAACATAAATGACAGCACAAATGAATGAAAATTGATTTTATTTTTCCCATCAAAAGATAACCTAAATAAAAAGTAACTTTCAGAACAGAAAATCCAATTTACGGACTTGATGACAAAAATGGGGTATATTATATATGCAGTCCCATCCCGGAGAACACACCAGTATAGAAGCATAAAAAGGCTTCCACTGGAAAGCAGAAATCCAACAAAACAGATAATATGTAAAAAAAATATCTTTGCATGAATCTGTCAACATTCATAAGCTGCAAAGTCTCGCAGAGGTGACAGAAATCCATTCCATAGACATACTGAAAATGAGAGTGTTATATTTTGACGTGCATCTAATACTAACTATAGTTAAAATACAAGCTTGACATTACAGCACAAGAAATCATACCTTCAGGAGTTCAAAAGTCAAAACTAAGAACCTAGTTTGGCCTGCTAAACAGATAGACGATATTTTTCAAGTAACATGACAAAGGTCAGTCAAAGGACTGCTGCACAAAATCTAATGTTGTGTTTGGATAAAGTATTTTAAAATTTCAAAGAATTGGAAATAATGTGGAATTGAATTGCAGCAATTCAATACCCATCATTTATAAAAAAAATTGTTTGGATAATTATATGTAAAATAGTTCTCTTAGAGCTATCCCTTGTTTCCACCGTAGCTTCTGTTGTTATTTGACTTATTTCTCCATCTCCACCTATAGCACTAGAAAATGAGGATTTGCTGAGTTACAGTGTATGACAACTACAAAATTAGAAAAAGTACTCACAATCGAGGAGCCATGCCAAGGGGAAGCTTGATTGGCCGTTAAAATGAAAAAGATGTGGATAATTGTGGCCTTTGTGGCCATGGAAGGTGGTGAAGGATGGTGAAAAATTAACTGACGATCTGCAATGAGGGAGCGAAAATCACTAGGAGTGAAGTGAAGCCAAGAGGAAGCCATGGTCGTCGGTGTGAGATGAAGCCGTGGTTACAGTGAGATACATCTTGGTTGCCATTGGAGAAAAGAGAGACAAGAGGATTTTAAAAATTGCACCTACAGAGCTGTAATTTCAAATTCACGATTTTGAAGAAAACAATTCCCGATAAAAATTATCCAGAATTTTTAAAATTCTTGTTTTAAATATCCGAACAAATCATTTTATGATAAGTCATTCTAAATTCTCTAAAAAAAATACATTCCCTTCTTAAAATTCTTTATCCAAACACACTCTTAAAGTTGATTTAATAGACCTCATTATTCTGGTGACTATTAAAAGCCGTTTGGTGATAACTAAGACAATATCACCATAAAGTTAGTTTACAAAAGGCAGAAACACACAAAGATAAATGATTGATAGAAGCACTGCCAACTTGCCAAGGGTGAGAAACCTGAAAATGTAGCATTTTACTCCCACTCAATTTGAATATAAATAAGATATTCAATCTTAAGTTAGACAGGATGTCAAGGGTCCGTTACATGATATACAATTTATGCTGTTTCAGCACAGTGACAATAAGCACACTCAGTACTCATACCATATGCACATGCATGAAGAATTCCCATATATGGAAGAGATCATTTACAAGATGTCGTTCTTACTGTACTTCCTGCATCACCCACCAACTCTGCCATTTGCTCAGATCCCATGTCTTGTCCATGTTCATCCAACATCACAACCTGTAAGTGCAGGTACAAGACAAACAAAACCTAATTAGGAGGGGAAAAAGGCCAATTTTTTTCTTACTGATAAAACTAAGATCTATAAATCTGCACCTGTCACACTATATCTCACAAACTACGAGTTGCATGTAGGTTTCGACTTTCAAGCAAGGACTTAGTCTTAAAGTAGATACTGGAACAGAGATTGGTATTACAATGTTTGCAAAAATTGAAACCATGTCAATCGTAGCAATTAAAATATATGACATTCAAATTCAACAAGATCTTCATCTTTTAGATAGAATGATTGTGCTGGGTCTAAGTGGGTGTACTCCATAAGTGAGACCGATCTCGGCAAGAAAACAAACCAAATTATATTTCCAATACCATGGATAAGTACAACAAGACCATTAGCAACAAAAGAACAATACAGAATTGGCACTAACTTCTGCTTAGACAACAGTTTGACTCCCTTGTGTGATTGCCACGAGACACTGAGCTAGATGAGTATATAAACATTAAGTCACATTACACGATTTTTAAGAGGGTAAAGCAAGGCATAGAATTTAGACTTGTGTGCATAGATGAAACTGGGGTAAGAAGGACAAAAAGACAAACAATTCAAGAGGAACCTCAGAATAAAACTGCAGAACAAATAGCAGCATTATAAGCAAGCTATATTTGTTCTAGACAATGAAACCAATTCCTTTATTTTTACTATCCTTTTCATCTCCACAACAGAATAGAAGGCACTTACAAGTACAAATAATGATGACAAACTTATTTGTTATTGTAATTGGAATTCATGCATGTTTGAGACTATACCCAATCATCAGACCTGATAAGGTTCATCACTGCCGTGTCTTCATCATCAACCTGAGCCCTTTTGTCACTGCAAAGCAAACAAAAGACCAACCATTTTTATTAGACAATGAAAAATGCAAGTTCTTGTATACATGTTGTAAGATGACATCATGACAGCTTCCTGCATACATGCATATATTCACAATGTATTACATGCAAATTTGAAATTCATATTGGTCATTCAAAGCTCAACTAAATAACACTGCTCAAATAAGATAGTGAGTTCACCGTGCATTTCTAGGATTTGGCCGTATTTGAACATCCTCAACGCTGCAATAGTACTTGAGCTTTTCAACATACTCGTCAACCATGAGTTGTAGTCCACGAGATCGATTCTTCCCCACTGATAAAATACGAATAGGAAGTGCTCTCTGCACAAAACTCAAATAATTAATTAAAAAAAAAAAACACACACACACACACAGACACACACATTACTTCAGTGGTAATTGGCAATTGTTAGAGATAAAAAAAACCTTGACCCTCCACAGATTAAGCTTTTGGTATGAGTTAGTTCTTGACAGTAATTAAACCCTTGTCACATATCCCAGTAACGAGTCAGACTCAAAAATCAAAGCAGCTAAACTAAACCCTAACCATTGGATTTGTTCTTTTTCACTAGAATCTAACCATTTTGATAATTGAAAAAAAAAAACTGGGTCATCTTCTAAATCAAAACCTCATATTATGCAACGGAGTAAAACACAGAAAATTGAAGAGCAGATTCTGTGTCAGATAATTTAGAGGGTAGGGTGGAGAAGTTTACCACCGATTGACCAGCGTACTTGCATTTTCTACCTGAAAATTCTCCGCATAAGTAGACGATTTAAAAGAAAAAGCGTGGAATTTCAATAACGTGAGGAAGAAATTAGTTTGGTGATGAAGGGATCAGAGAATGTAAAAACCTTGAACAGGATTCGAATTCGTTGAGTTAAAATTGGCACAAAGGTTGAGTGCCATGAGGAAGAGAAAGAAAGAAAGATAGAAAGAAAGATAATGGAAACAGGAAACCAGCAAAGCCACTTCGGCGTTACGGAGGAAATTGGGCCGGCATCATGAATAGGATATTGCTATTTGAATTTTTAAGTTTTTAACCAAAACAGAAAATTTTTTTTTGTAAAACTACCTAATTATATAAATTTATGATGTCAATATAAATTAACATGATAAAACTAAATAAATTTTATACATAAATTTATAAAGAGAATTAACTATTGCACCCGTATAAAAAAGTGAGAACTCATTCTCACTCTTACAAAAAAAAAATAAATGATAAACAAGTTAAAACTCAGTAAAATAAACTTTATTTATAATATCAAGAATTTAAATACTGATAAAATACATTTTGGTACATTTGATTGCTATTAAAAATTTAATTTAATTTGGATAGAATGATATATTATAACAAATAATTGAATTTAAAGACTTAATAAAAAAATTTATAAAGAGATCTGTATGTAATTTTTTTTAAAATAAAATATACGCAGTCTTATATATAATAATTACCCAAGTATCAGTTGAGCATCAGGGTGGTTGTTTATTGAGCACCTTCCTTATCTAACCTTGGTCTATCTCCTAAGTGAGATTCAAAATCTAAAATTAAGCACGCATGAAATTTTCAAGAGGAGTTTTCTGGTCAAATTTTTGTATATAGAACATGCGAATCGATTCATCATGATACACGGGGCAACTGAACAGTGGCATGAATTTCTGAAGTACTTGTCTCATGGTTTCAATGAGAAGCCAAATCCTTGTGAGTTTTCTCGTTGTCACTGATTTGATGATACTGACCTTCCTCGTGGAACAAAAACATATTTTGACACAGATTGCTTGTTTTAACTTTTAAGCACATTTAACCTCAATTTGGTTTTGATTAATTTTTAAGGAAAAAATCCTTTTTAAAAAAAAACTTTTTCAAATTTTGATTATAAATTATTTTTAATAAAAAATAAACTAATCCAAACCCAGTTGATCACTTTCCACCCTGGCTTACCTTCCCCCTCGGCCTTTGGTTATCCTTTCTATTTAATGTATTGCAGCACTACTAAATTGACAAAAACTTAAATATAATTATATTAATTTTGAATCTGATTGAATCTTGAGAAAACAGCTGCTTTTAGGATAGGATGTGGTTTTCTGTGTGAGGTGAAAGTAAAATATATTGTTTTGTTAAGTATTGCATTACACTTACGTCTATTTAAAATTGTTAATATTTAGACAAATGTTAGGACTTAACAGCTGAAAAATATTTTATAATTACTTGAAACACAAGAAAACATAGTGATAGCATACATGAAAGATCTCACTACTCCCATAAGTGAGTATTCTTTTTGCCAAAACGAAATAAATGAAAATGTGAAATCACTTATTGAAACTAAAATAATTTGGACTTCATAAAAACCGGAAAGGGTGTCGTATGATTTTTTTTTTTAATGTTTTTACAGAGTATAATTTCACTCGGGACACTCCCTACAAAGTACTTTCTTATAGAATTTAAACCCCTGATATTACAAATAAATTATGTCCAACTGGGTTCCAGCTTGCTTACACTGAACCACACTGGACAAGTTAATTACACTATATTACATCTCATAACTCCCTTGTCTATGTTGAGAAAAAAATCTGCAGCTGAGATTATGCAGTCATGGAAATTTTTTTTTTTTCTTTAAGCTCTTGCCGATATTTGTTCATAATCATATTATACAGGAAATTGTGCAGAGCACAAATTAGATTTTTCCTGAAGGGAATTTTGATTGCATTTCAATATCACCTTCTTTGGAAAACAAATAGGGAACCTCTGGAACCCAACCCTAACCTGATTTTCTCATCTACGTAAGTGATTTTGAGTTTGACTTCACTCTGACCGCCATATTGGAGCTCCAGTGATCCTAGCTTCAATTCAGGTGGTTCGAATACAACTTGAATCCAGTCACTATCTAAAGCCTTGAGTTTTCCTGTTTCAAGTTTGGATAAATCAAATCAGCACAGAAGTTTAACAGGGAATAAAAACTGGATTACAAACTAAACATCAAACAAACAGATAAAGGGGCCTAACAAGAGAAATGCTGTGGAAGCAAGGACTGATCTTAGAAGTTGGAACAGTATCTGCCTAATCATAAAGGACCAAGTAATCCAAATACTGTGAACAAATATCTAATCAAAGTCATTCCTTTTCATTTTTTGCTTTCCTTTTGCTAAAAGAACTTTAAATTATCCAATAACTTGTTCATTTAGTTTAGAGTTTGGAATTTATGAATAGTTTAGTTTTGCTATTGAAAGCTTTTTTGGATATGTTAACAGAATGTGGAAGTTTCACTCATGCATTCAAAGAATTAAATGACATACCCTTCAGAGACACCTCTCCATCCAAAAAGCCTAAAGCACAAAATGAGACCTTGTTCCTCACAACATCAGGAGCCTCAACAACCTGAATCATTTGCTTTGTTTTAAAGAAAAGGCGGCCCACCGCACTCCTATAGCCACCTCCAGGTGAAGTTGGCTGTGAACAGTACACCACATCCCACTCTGGAAAGCACTTTCGTCAATGTAATGAACAACAAGGGAGAGTAAATCAAGAACTGAATGATTCTCAAATCACTAATTAAATATATATAAAGTCTGATTAGATGTTGAAAGTGACCTCCATCCAGAATAGACAATATCTAATGCAGTTAAAGTATGGAACTATGGATAACGATAAAACACAGAATCTTTAAGGTTTCTTTGATAAGGTTAAGAAGATCCAGCAAATTACACATGAAGACAGGCTATTAGGTGCTTTTAACACAATCTCAAGATTGAGAAGCACTAAATGGATTCACCTCCAAATATTAAAGGGCACTTCACTGGCTCATCCACGCAATACTTCTGCAATTCCTGAGCCACTTTAGCCACCTCTTTATGTTCTTCCTTTTTCAATAAAACACCTCCATCTGTTTGCACCACCTGCTTACAAAGTCATAATTCAATTTTTTTAGGATGCAAGTATAAAAACCACCCTGTAAATTAAATCTCCAAATGAAAAATGGGAAGGATGTATTGTAATTTATAACTATCATGATGCTGAAAAATGAGAATACCAATCACAACTCATAAGCTTTAATCTAACATCTGTGATCTGAAAATGTTTATAACTTTACAGTTCGTTCTTATGCTCTTTTTTCAAATATTTGTAGTACCACCCATTGCTAATTACTATCTCAGCTGTCATATCTTTATCATAAGCAAATTCATTACTGGTTGTTGCACAAGAAAACACAAGATTCATAGGTGAGTAATATGTGAGAAAGCCGTATTTCAATTTACTAAAGATATAGTAGAAATATCATGTCACAAATTAAATGCCGTGAAACACTACCCAGTTGCAATCTGAGTCTTCTATTTAAAAGTAACAGACCAAGTCTCACTGCAGCATGTCCACCTGTAGAATTTACAAGTTCGTCTATAGGAATAACTTGTATCTTTTAACTGTTCTTAATATATTCTCTGTACCAAAGATCAGTTCAGATGAGATAGATATTCTTGTAGCCATATAATAAATTAGGTTAGTCATGCAGCAGAACATATGCTTGGGTTACATACTATCTTTATCTAATGACACAAAACTTACATCTTGGCTGGTACACAGAATGGTGATTTCATTACATGCTCATTTCATATCACAATGAATTGAGCATGGAATCTCATTCCCTCCTAAAAACATGAGATTGGGATTCCATACTTCATGTAATAAGATTTAATTTTTCTTTTCTCAACATATCTTAATTAATTTTACAAAATGACAACTATTACCCATATTAAATTTATACACACTTTATTTTTTTCTCAGAAATAAAATATTTTCTCTTTTCTTTTTTGAACGAACATTTTTTGTTATCAAGTTGTAAAAAACTTAAAATTGAACATTACTCCAATGAATGTACATTCATATTTCTTATATACGATATACATGAGAAAATATAAACTTTTCGTTTTTCTCATGATAGGTATCTATGTCATTTAATTCAATTTTATTTCCATTCTACATTCATTCCATGTACCAAACATGGGAATGGCCAGGAAAGTCATTCAATATCTAAAGTTACCAAATTCTGGAATAAAAATGACCATTCCGTTCATATTCTATGGCATCATCATTCTGTATACCAAATGTGTCATTAGTCTCGGTTTCAGCAATAAGCATGGAACCCAAGCATTATTACCAGCAAGCACCTAATTGGCCAAAGACACTTCAAAAGAAGCCAAGACGAAAAGGTCTCAAGTTTGAAGCATAAACTAAGATCTTCCCGGATTCAAGCATGATAAAATATGGATGGGATTAGATAATAATATTATGTTAGAGGCAAATTGCAGACCTTTTTCGCATCTCATTTTTTATCATACATTTGATACTTTTCTTTACAGTAAATGCATCCACTGGATTCCTATTGATAAGATGCCATGTAATTTTATCAAACGAATTTTGTTATTCTTACACTTAATTTGTACACCGAAGTCATACACCTTCTTCATTGGTAGGAAAACAAGAGAGAGAGTAAACATTGAAAAATGTGTTTAAACTTTGAGAAATGTGTTTCTTCCTTAAACAGAAAGATATAAGGATCTAGTGTAAAAAGTAGGTGTAGAAATAACAAAATTCTTTACTAAACAATGGTTCAAGTCCAAGCACAACTTAGCCCCCAAGCCCTAACTGATAACTTGAGGTTTTTATCAGAAAATTGTGGCTTTTAACCTCAGAAAGGACCTCAAAAACAACTTTTTACCAATCCCCACAAAACCACAAGAAAAAAAAAAATCATGATTTTCCTGGTAATGAAGAAAAATATTTTTAGTGCTGAGCGGGCATATTGGATCAACCCGTCACTCTTTGCAGAATAATTTGCAATTTCAGCTTACAATTCAAATTTCTTTCTCTGTTCCCCTAACATGAGAGAATCTGATCCATTTTTTTTTCTAAATTTAATCTCAGCATCCAAACAAGGCTCACTCGGCAGAAAACAGATAAAGTCATCACTTACCTTTGAAAGAATAGAAGCTACAAGATCGTCTGGACCGGTTCGCAATTCCGGGTTGAAGACTGAAACCGAAGCCCAGACTTTGAAGCTCTTCCAGCGGCGATTCTGCTGAGAGCATGACGGCGGCAGAGACATATGTGAAGGTGAGGATCGGATGGAAATGAATTTGGGTCTTGGAGGATCGAGGCCTCGGAATGAAGAGGGCGGGAGAAGAAGAGACGCGGAAGCAGCAGCCATGGCGGTGGACTTGGCCACAGAAAACCGAGACGATGAAGTTTCTATTGCTCGGGCCGATGCCACGTGTGCAGAAAATCAAGTTGGGTCCTACATGGAATTGAACTATTGGGTGTTGGTGCTGCCACGTAGGCAATTCTTCTTCGCCTTATCTTCCATGATCGTAGTATATAAGGTTTTTTTTCTTTTTTTTTTTTACATTATATACATATTTTCTTTTCTTAAATCATGGATGGGTTGTTATTAGTTATTGCTTGAGTAAGAGATATTTTATATTTTTTTACGTAAATTGTTAAAAATTTCCTCCAACTTTGATCGTATGATTTATTCCTTAAAATAGTTAAAGGATTCGTTTATTTTTCTATTATATGTGAAAAAAAAATTATCTATCAAACAGTCATCCAGGTAAAATGTAAAAAAAAAAAAAATTGCCCTAGAGAGTTAGATCTCAAATTTTTAAAAAAGATTGAAAGATTCTTTTTTTTTCTCAATGTGAAAAAAAAAATAACTCTATCCAACTAGTGTAGAGGTGTCAAAATATTAATAAGTTGGTTTTGTTGGGTGACCTATCTTACCCTGTTTTTTACAGCAAGTTAGGTTCATATTTTTACAACTCAAAGAACCATGGATTAAATAATTAGCAACATTTAAGCTATGGGTTAGCTAGCTAAAAATTAAAAAAAAAACTAAATTTACAATTTACAATGAATAATTAACATAATAAAATATGATACGATCAACTTTTTTTTTTATATTTTAAGAGACTTATGTAAAGAAAAAAGACAAAAACAAAATTATTTATTTAGACAAACCAACCTGTTTAGCCAGCAATATGTAACATATTAGTTGTATTGGAACTCTTCCAAATTGTCAACTAAATAGGTTGGCCAATCCCTGTCTTGTTTAGGGGTAGGTTGATGTGTGTTTTCTATCTTGACAATACTAAATTGATTTTAAATGGCTTAAACTGACTTTTGAAAAATATAAATGTACTTTTGTTCTTTAGAAGTAGATAAGTTGACTTATGTAAGATACATGTTAATTGTTGACATGATATTAAGATTGTTTTACATCAACATGTGATACCTATATAACGATTTCTATTAGATAGATGCTTGATACATTTAGTTAACAAAAAGTGGGTTTCTTAACCCATTTTTAAAAGTTAAGGGGTAAATTGCACATACCTCATAATTTGGTGAGTGTTTTGCACTTTCCTTTAGTTGGATGGATGAATATTAGGCAAGCATTTTTCACACAGTTAGTAAAAAATGAGTAACTATTTTAACTATTTTAAAACACATTGGGTAAATTGCATATAACCTAATCTTGGAAGGAATTTTTTACATTTTACCCACTTTTTTTTATAAAAAAAAAAAGAAGCCATATGAAGCGTTCATTTTTCTTTTACAATTTTTGAAATATTTCACTTTCTTATGTTAAAATAAGTATAGAAGTTTAATTTCAATTTACTATCAATATAAAAAATTTTATACTATCATTCAATCATAAATTAAAAAATCATTAAAAACTTTGATTAAAATAACAACTATTTAAAATGTTAAATACTTAATAAAATATGATTAGGTAATAGTATAAAAAACCTTACACTAATGATGGATTAAAATTAAATTCATAAGTATGAATTTAATTTTTTTTGGGTGGTTAAACCGAGTCAAAGACCCAAAAAACAACATAAACTAACTACGAACTAAGCGTTCAAAAATTACACCAAAAGCATCAATAAATAAAGATAAAGACAGAAAAAGCTGAAGCATGATCAAAAACTTACAAACCAAGATGAATGTGGTGACCATGTCTAGCCAATGAATTAGCAGTGGAATTAACCTCCCTATAAGTGTGTCTTCAACGAACTAACCAACCTGAGAAGTGAACTGAGGACCGAATCTCCTCCACAAGAGAGAAATAAGGATGACTTCAGTTGCAGCCATTAGAAAGAAAAAACAAAGCACTTTGAGAATCAGCCTCAATTATGATCCGAGGAAGATGTAGTAAATGGGCAGCTCGAAGATCGTGAAGAACGCCCCAGAGTTCTGCATAAGTGATAGAGCATGAACCAAGATTGCATGAAAAGCATTCCAAGAATCTTCTTATGGAGTCTCGGATTAAACCCCACAGAAGCCAACCTAGTGTTCCTGAGAAACGAGCCGTCTGTGTTACTCTTCCATCAATCCGATGGGGGAGGAAACCATCTAACCTGTACTTTGCTCACAGCATTTGCAATGGGAAATTAGCTCCTGTTCCATGGAAAAAGCCATCAAGTAATCTGAAACACAGCTCCAAATTCTCCTACTAACATCAAAGTCAGAAAGAGTGAAGTTTTCAAAAACAGCTAGGTTCTTGCGATGCCAAACAACAGATAAAGTGGCAGAGAAAATTAAGTTCTAGACTAGAGAAGAATCTCACCCAAAGTTTCTACTTAGATTAGCCATGATCTAAGAGCTTAAGTCCATGCAGAAAAAATCAGCCCAGTAAACAGGCTTTAGTAAGGAGTACCACATGTGAGCCGTGTGTTGACAATCTCGCAAGCAATGCAAGGTTGATTTAGGAGATAAACCACAAAGGGACAAAGAGAGTTATTGGTTATGTATCTTCTGGTTCACTGAACATTTGTAAGGAGTGAGTCATGGACAATCTTCCAAATAATCATTTTTAGAAGTTGGGGACCATTCCGTTTCCAGATTTTCTGGAACAGGGGATCCACACCAGTATCGGTCTGAGTTGCTAGGGCTAATAACCAAACTAATTTGAAAAAACACCATCATGGGAATCACTCCAAGTAGGGAAATCGGCCCCTCTCAAATCACGGGGAGGGTTTAGATCCAATATCTTGTTACAGATATATTGGGTTTGAATTTTATCCACATTCCAATTACCCTAGTTATTATATAATTAAGCACCCATTCATTGATCTCATAATCTGACAGAGGCTTTATTGCATGAGCAAGAAGACTGCGGACAGAGGGGACCCAAAGATCTAACCAAAAGGATATATTAGAACCATCTCCAATGTGCCAGACCATATTACTCATCAAATCTTTCCAAGCTGAGCATACTCCCTGCCAAAGGTTAGAGGAAGAGTTGCGTTTTTCAACAGTAGGAATAAGGTTATCTTGACAGTTGTATTTAGATCTTAGGACTTTAACCCATAGGTCATCTCTCTTATGAATGACACCCAGCCAATCTTCATCATATAAGCTTTATTTAGCAACCTAGAATGTCTCATTCCTAAGCCTCCATATGATATCTTGATTGACAAATTTTATCCCAATGTACTAGATGAATTTTCCTATTTTCATTTGTAGTGCTCCAAATAAAACTACGACAAAGTTTGTCTATTTGATCACAAACTTGTTTTGGGATATAGGAGGTCTGCATAAAATAGGAGGGGATAGCAGCCAATACCGAAGATACTAGAGTAGCACGACCAGCCATAGAAAAAGAATTTATCTTCCAAGCATTTAGTCTCTTTGTGACTTTATCCAAAAGGAAGTTATAAGTCTGCTTATTAACTCTCTTGAGGTGTAGGGGGGTTCCCAGATATTTCCCTAAATCTACTGTCATAGAAAACTCAAGAATCTAGCTTAACTGCTATTTTCGATTGTGGTTTACATTATTTGAGAAATAAATTATGGTTTTCTCCTTACTAACCTTCTGACCTGAGCTCTGGCAAAAACAATCAAGACATTTAGTTATAATTTCAGCTTGTTCAATTGAAGCTTCATTAAATAAAATAATGTCATCTATGAAAAAAAAGTGGGATAACTTAGGCCAATTTCTAGACAGTGAGATTGGCTTCCAAAAATTATTCTCAACAGCCACTCTAATCAGTTGGGACAATCTTTCCATACATAGGACAAAAATATAGAGGGATAAAGGATCCCTTTGACGAATTCCCTTTGAGGGAAAGAACTCTTCTGTAGCTTCACCATTCCATAACACTTTCATAGATAAAGAAGAAATGCAGTAATGGATAATATCGATGATGCTATTAGGAAAGCCCACATCAATGAAGGTGTCACATACAAACTCCCCAATTAAGCCTATCATAGGCTTTTTCAAGATCAATTTTAATAATCATGTAACCCCTTTTCCCTTTCTTCCTTTTCATGGTATGGATAACTTCCTGGGCAATGATAATATTATCTGAGCTGTGTCTGTTGGGAACAAAGCTGCACTGGTTTGAAGCAACCAGCTTAGACATGACTTCTTTCAACTGATTGGCAATGATTTTTGTAATTCTTTTATAAGAGACATTACATAGACTTATGAGGCAGAAGTGTCTGATGTTCTTAGGACTATCCATCTTAGGAATGAGAGTGATCAAAATTTGATTAATAGAACCCATAAAGGTAGGATCATTAGCTACACCAACAACATTTACATAAAGAGTCACGCACAATGTTCCATTGGCTTTGGTAAAAAATAGCATGCAAACCATCCGTCCCTGGTGCATTAAAGCCCTCCATCTGGAAGAGAGCTTACTTAACCTCAGAGTCTTGAAAACTTCTCCCCAACATGTCAAGATCAAAAGGAGAGAGTTGTGGAAAATAACCATTAAGGACGAAAGGAATAGAATCCCCTGCTTTGGTGTACAAGTTCTTGTAGAAACAAATGGCTATTTCCTTTAGAACAGCTGCATCATGAAACCAATTACCCTAATCATCCATCAGAGCCTCAATTTTATTATGCTTCTTTGGAGTATGAGTTTAATTTTAATCCACTATCAGTGTAAAAAGTTTTACACTATCATCCAATCATGAATTATTAAATCATTAAAAAAGTTTAACTAAGATAATAACTATCTAAAAAGTCAAAATCTTAGTAAAAAAATATTATATGATAGTGTGAAAAAAAACTTTATATTATCATTGGATCAAAATTAAATCCATAAGTATGAGTTTAATTTTAATCTACTGTTAGTATAAAAAATTTTACACCATCATCCAATCATGTTGTTTTGTGCACATAATATTTTGAATTTACAGTTTTTGAAACAATATATGAATGTGCATATTTTGAATGTGTACCTAAGTTTTACACTATATATATATATATATATATATATATATATAAATGTGCATTTTTTGACACAATATTTAAGATTAATTTTTTTATAACAAAAATTTTAATAATACTATTGTACTCTGCTGGGCACAAGCATAAGCTTTATCCCCTTATTTCAAAAACGGAGGCATGAATCCTAAAGGTTGACTTGGGGTTGGATGGAGTTAGATAAATGATTAAGTTATCATTTTGTTCCTCTAAATATTCACTTAACATTAATTTAGTTATTTAAATATATATGATATTAAATTAGTCATCTAAAAATTTAAAATGATATCAAAATAATCTTTAAAAGATATATGACATCAAATTAGTTTTCAAAATATTTAAAGTGATATAAAAATAATTATCCAAAATTGCCCTTAGAAAGAGCTCTTTTAATGTCATTTTAAATCTTTGGATGACTAATTTGATGTCACATATCTTTAAAGGATTAAATTAATATCAAGTGAATATTTAGAGGATCATAATGATAATTTAGTCTAGATAAATTAAGGTTAGGTAAATTATAGAAGAATAATCTTTGTCATTTTATAAACTAAACAAGGGTATATTAGGTAAAAATTGTGGAATCCTATTCCACAAAAATAGGAAATCTTAGTCCCCCATTTTTTGAGAAAAAAAATCATCCGAATCAAACCAATCGATTTTCTTATATTAGAAACCCAGTAAGTTTTATTCTAATTAGAGAATCGAATCAAACTAAATTGTTCTCAATTAGTTTGGTTCGGTTCATGATTTTGTTTGTTTCAATCCAATCAGTTTTTGGCCAATTATTTCTTTTCTTTAAAAAAAATTATATCAAACTTGATTTTTTTTCTTTTTACAACTCAATTAACAATAAATTAGTTTAAAAATGTTAATAAAAGAATAATTAAATAAATATAAATAACAAATAGACCTAAACATTTCAAGTAAATTTCCTTTTTAGTTATTCAAAAATAAAAGTGTTATTAATTTAATCCCTCATTTATCTAAAAATGTTATCAATTTAGTCCCTTATTCATAAAAAATTAACATCAATTTAGTCTCTCAGTCATAAAAATTACATTCATTTAGTCATTTAAGAACGATTTTGATATTACTTTCTATGATTAAAGGGCTAAATTGATATAAAAATTCTTTGAAACCCCAAAGTGATAACACTTATATTTTTAAAAAATTAAAAAGGAGATTTACTCTAAACATTTCTATAAAAATAAGAATAAATTAAAATATAATCATCTATAAGTATATAATTATAAAAATATGTGTATAATTACGTGAGTTTAGTTTAGTTTAATTTAATTTTTTTTATTTCATAAATAAAAATCGAAAACTAAACTAAATCAATTAGTTTGTATATAAAGAGAAACAAACAAAATCAATTAATTCTAATTTTTAATTTTTTTAAAATTTACATTGGTTTGATTTGATTGTAAACACCTCTAATTCCTTCTTTTTTTTTTTTTCCATTACCAAATGTAGGAATCCTTTAATTATAAGATTAAATGTAAAATGACATTCCATTCTATCACACCAAATATAACATAAATGACAAGAAGAATATTATCATATTATTAAAAGAATTTAACTTTGATAATAATTACTTAAAAAGTTAAATGCTTTAAATTTGACTTTGACAACAATTATTTAAAAAGTTAAACAATTCATATATTTTTTAACTTTTTTTTTTTTGTATTATGATCATGTCCATGCCGACTTGTACACACCTCAACTAATCCACCTCCCTAATTCAATCAAAGGCAAGCCATCTATGTTGGGACTTGAGAATTCACAAAGATATTTTTTATAGCCTGGTTTCGAGTAATTGGGATAGTAATAATTCAAACCTATGACTATATACTTTGTAATAATAATATTACATTGATAAAAATTAAATGCTTCAAATTTTCATATTGAATAATTTTATATCTTTTTAATCATCTTTTTAATAATTTTTTTAATTACTAAATAAAGTAAAGATTAAATGCTTTCTATTTGTTTAAAAAATTAAATATTTTATTTTTTTATTTAATACTTACTTTATTAAATATTAAAAAAATTATTAAGTATATAAAATTACTTTTTTATAAATATATCTAAATAATTCAACACATTTAAATTGCTCAATGCAATTTCTAAAAGTAGAAATGTAATTTTTATCTTAAAATATAACTCACTTTTATTATTTCTATACTTCATAGTAGCATTACTCTTTCATACTATCTCTTATCCTCCATGCATGGCATAAGTCGACTTGAATGTGTTATATAGATGCATTTGATAAGTTCTGGTAAAATTCATATGCGAAGTATAGTAATCACACATTGACAATGGACGATGGAAATGGAGCAAAAAGCTCAAATTCCAAAGGTAATAAAGCATACGGAGGGAAAAAAATGAAAAAGATAACAGAGGTTAGAACAGTATACGACGTCGACGACGGTCTGAGGTATATCGTACGAGATACAGAGAGAGAGAGCGAGAGTACGCTGCGCTGCCGTGTGACGTGGCAAGATCCCCGGAATTTGCTCGCCTGTCTTCGATTCTTTTGGATGGTCATCACCCTCCAATGAATCCACACACAGTCTGTCTTTGTCGCTGTTCATGTCTCTGTCGCCGCTGCATCTTCTCCACCCTCCACTGCCACACTCCAATGCAATACATTTTCAAGACCAACACCAATCTACACCAACCTTCTCATTCTTGATTCTTTTCTCCTCTCTCCCCACCGATTCTGATTTTCTCTTTTGGGGATCTTCGTCCTTTTGCTCTTTCTTCTATTTCGCATTTTCTGGGTCCCCCTGCATTGGATCTCAGGTATTGGCACTATCCCTCTACGTCATTGTGATTTGGGTTTTGTTCTTTTGTGCTCTCATGGTTGTTGACTCGTTTGGAATATTTGGATGTGTAATTTCATGGGTCGTGTTTAGCTCTGTCCCGTTTTTTTGTTTCTGTTAATGTTCATGGATCTATCTGGCTCTGTTCTTTGAGACGTCACTGTGTCAAACGACAATCCAGTTTCTTCTGGAAAAGTTACTTCTTTTTCATTTTGAGATCTGAATCATGTTTTTTTAGGGGGATAAAATTGAGTAATGGTAACTGTGTTTCTCCTTTTGCAATTCCCAAACAAGTTCCTGAAGCTTTTATGGAATAATGCATGCCCGTATTTTCATCTTTTTGGGTATTGGTACTTGAATTACTTTATGACTTTTATTTCTTTTCTATGTACAATGACAGTGAAACAGCATTGAATATAAATGTCGATAGATCATAAATGTCTGGGGAAGCTGCTGAAGTATCTTGAGCTTAACTGAACAAAGTACTTGCATGGCCGCAAGGCATAAGAAACCTTCTGATCATGGTTGGATCAAGGAAGCGATTACATTCACGGAGGCCTACTTGGATTGTTGTATTAGTCTTTATAGTGTGCATTTTTTTGATTGCTGCTTATACTTATCCACCACGAAGCCCCACAACATGCTATTTCTTTTCCTCTCAAGGTTGTGGTACACATGATGTGTCTCCAACTGTTTTTACCCGGGAATTAACTGATGACGAGACTGAATCTCGGGTTGTTATTAAGGAAATTCTGAAGTTTCATCCTGTTCAAACCAAGAGCCCTAAAGTTGCTTTTTTGTTTTTGACTCCGGGTACATTACCTTTTGAGAAGCTCTGGCACATGTTCTTTCAAGTAAGGTTTTGCTATTCCATAAACTTTGCTTTTGTGTCTTCTTTCACGAGTATGGATGCTATCTTCTATTTTTCATTTCTTTTCCTTGTTTTATTTATAATTTTATGGTACAACCTGTATCTCTGGATTCCTGCAGATATAGCTACAGCAGTTTTATTCATAGGCACTGGTTTGAGTCATGTCATCCTGTTTCAGTTATAGTT
Source organism: Castanospermum australe (assembly GCA_019955255.1). NCBI lineage: Eukaryota > Viridiplantae > Streptophyta > Magnoliopsida > Fabales > Fabaceae > Castanospermum > Castanospermum australe. The sequence goes on along the minus strand of NSJW01000337.1, from coordinate 109,444 downwards.
ATTAGGCTGTTACTTTGGGGATGGGACCATAAGTGAGCTACAAAATGGCAGAATAGTAAAAGGCCTATTTCATTCTTTCTATTGTTATTTTCATAGCTATGAATATGTATAAGAAGAAAAGAGCATCTACAGATAAGAGGATGTGTTAATCGGCAAGATTGATTCCCTGATAGAAACTGGAAGCATTATGATTCCCGTGGTGCTGACTGGTGATTTCTAGCAGATAATCTGCTGGCAAAGTGTTGGAAATGACTGATGGATAGAGTCTGATTTTATTTACGATCATCCATGGATGTAGGTTCATTTTGGTTCCAAGGAAAAAGGGCAGTATGAAGGAATGAACAATGGGCTCGTTTGGATAAGCTTCTAAAAAAAGTACTTTTTTTATATATCTTATTTTAGTAGATCTTTTTTTTTAAGAAAAAGTAATTTTGTATTTGAATACAATATTTAAGCAGTATTTTTAAATAATAAAAAGACTTTTAACTCTGTTTGGATAAAAAAGAATAGAAGCACTTAATTTATATCAAAATTACTGAAAAAAACATCCCAATGCAATATATGATGAGTTATGATATGTAAGATATGACTAAATAGGCTAGCATAATAGGGACAGTGAGATTTTTAAGTATGTCATGATAACAGTGTCATGGAAAATGAGACATAAGGTAATAACATGTCTAATTGTGTACCCAAAGGCATAACAACATGTTGCTAATGTTGTTCTATTTTACTTTCTCTAAGTGGTATAGTCATTGAAATCAGAATTCAATTTAAAATATTAGAACACAATGATTTAAAGTTGCGTTGTTTAAAATGTAATTTATAGAATTACCTAGAAAGGTCTATGTAAATAAGGTTTATAAGAAAGAAAAAGAGAGGATATAAAATATAATTTTTAATAAAAGTAAAGGATATTTTTGTCATAAATTATATTAAAAATCACTTCTCCTTTTATTTTTTTCAGAAACTAGAGATCATTGGCTTCTAAAAAAAGAGGTAAATTAACTTTTTTTTTAACTTTTATTCTTTTTAAAAGTTGCGTCCAAACACACTTGAAAATGTGTTGAAGCACTTTTTTTTTTATCCAAATGGACTCAATTTCTGTGGATGAAAACAGTAGCAAAAATGTGGGAGATCACTATCGAACCATTTATTTGATAAGCCTTTGAAAAAGTAGACACCATTTCGCTATTAAAGAGTAAGAATTTGTGGCTATTATACTCCTAGTCCTATGACCTATCTGTGCAGATGCGGAGTCAATGGTTGCTCACTTTAGCCATGCTCATAATACTATGAGAAATTTCCCATTCATGCATATTAGATATTTATAGAATTTTGCACTGGAAGAGGAGAAGTAGTAGTAGAAGATTGATGGGGATTGGCCTGTGACATAATTGTGGACTAAGAAAATCGTTGTATTTGCTCGGTTTGAGAGAATATTTTTAAAATCATTGCTTATATTGGGTACAGACTATTTCTTTAAGGAAGGTTGGTAATTTTAAGTTTACATTATAATCTCAACTGAATAGCTGCCTTGCAGTGTTTGTTCTCCTCAAGCATTGTGCTGTATCTGGTTTGAAGAGTGCCGAAGGATCTGCAAAGATATATGGAATGATATGTTGTGATTTTATTAGATGAATATAGAAGTGAAGATTTAACATTTATGGTGAATATACTGGTTAAATTCAATTTTAAAAGAAAGTGATTACAATTTACTGCTTCCCTTGTAGCCAGACTCTAATTTCAATTTGAGTCTCTTTTAAATTAGTGAAGTATACAAGTCTAATTCTTGAACAGTGCTACAGTAACGAATATTTCTGCTCTTCTTGTAGTCAGATTCTAATAATTCAAAATGCAAACAATTTTTAGGGTTATGAGAATTCAGGTAAGATGATATGTCCACCTGTGAGAAAAACTAGCTTAGGTAATGCAAAATTATCTCAATCTTTCCATTTTTGAAGCCAGTGTGCAAGTGATAATCCCAAGAGGAATTATGAATATTAATTTTTTAAGGACGTCATCTGAATTTGAGTCATGATCCTTGTGGCAAACTTGCTTTGAGAGTACAGTTAAGCTGAATCTTTCTGGATCTATGATGGATGTTTTCTTATGCTTGCACTAATCTGTCAATTTTATCATTTGTGGCGTTTCTCCGGTGCTAAGTGCTTAGCTTCTTTAAGGAAGTCTCCTTGACAGATATGTAGAGGGAAGGGAGAACTTTGATGTTTTGAGCATCTTGTTTGTGTTCTATGTTTTATTTTTATGCCTTTGTAGAGTAGGATTTCTTGTCCTCTTTTTTCTAATTCTCTCTTCTGTCTAATAAAATTTCTTCTCTTTACAAAACATGCAGTAAATTTTTTTCAGGTTTTCTATACCTATTCCCTGTGCCTACTTGGAAATTTAGCATGAATTGTACTTTAAGTTTAACCTTTTTATACTTTTCAATCAACTAGCAGTTAGTTACCCCTTTTTTTATGGAGATGTTCTTACCATTTTATTAATACATTTCACTAATGTTATGTTATTATTTATAAAGCTTTGAGAAGCTTAAGTTTAGCCAAAGTGTCTTTATTTGTAAAATTTTTGTTTTATATCACCCCCTCTCTCATCATGTCTACCTGTATACTACAGGGATGACAGCAATATGAAGCAAGTTTATATTTAATATCAAAGCATCAAACAATGAAATTTGTCTACAAAAACTACCATTTTGCAAGTGGATGGCAAAGTATATGTGGAATTTATATAGACAACCACTACTTGTCAATTTGAGTTGAAGATGTTAAGTGTCACATATTTATGTCTCATAATTTTTTGTTATTAATAAAATATCAATGCTTGTCACTGCTGGATGTGTAATTACCAATTTCAGTTCCTTTTCCTTTGAATGTCTGCGACAGAGATAACAGATATGTTTACTTCCTATGTATTTGAACTCTACTTATAACAAAATGCAGGGCCATGAGGGTAAATTCTCTATTTATGTCCATGCATCAAAGCAAAAACCAGTACATGTCAGCCATTATTTTGTTGGCCGAGACATTCGCAGTGAATCGGTATGGTGTATAGCACATACTTTGAATATAAACATTATAAGTTCTTTCTATGGCAGTTTCAAGTTCCAACATAATAAGATAAGGTTGATAATAAAAATGCAGTTATTATAATACATATGATTGGATATATAATTTCAATTAAAAAAAATTAAACAATTGGTTGAAATTTGGGGTATTTTCACATAAATGTCTCATTATATTTTTTTTCACCCTGTGATGTTATATGATCAAATTTACTGTCAAAGCACTTTCATGGTTTAACAGTAACTAGCTCACAATTTTTTGAGCTTGTGTATTTAGATTCATATTGCATGAATTTATTGCTTCTGAAGCAATTTAAAGGAGGATAACATGTGCACAATATCCTTGAGCAAGGAGAGGAAATATATTTATGGAACACTCTGTATTAAAGTGCCCTGCATTAATAAGAAATGGATTGGATGTTCCAAAAGCATAATGTGGTCTATCATTTATTAAATTTCATCAAAACTGTGTATCAGAACATAAGAAGCATATTAATAATCAGAGGGTAACTCAACAGATTCCCTACTCTAATACCCAATGTTAACACTGTTAGAAAAATGAATGGTCATATAAGACTTTTAATACAAACAATCACATCTGAGTCATCATCATAGCTATGTAGAGATGGACAAAGTTGATTTTAATGCAAATAATCTCCTTTCAAGCATTTGGTAAAGTGATGCAAAAAGTGCTTTTTTTAATCCCATTATTAAAGATATATAATGCAACTACTAAGAGTGAGTTTCATGCTATTTTTCGACATAGCTTGTTTTTTACCAGCTGTAAGAAAACTGCCACTTTGTCCCTCAACTAAGCTGGGAGAACTGATGTTCTTATGGAACATTTATTTTCTTTATGCACAAAAGAATGTAGTGGTTTTCCTAATAAACAGTATATGAACCTCATTCATAAGATGATAATCTAATAGAATCTCTTTATAATGAGAACCAGAACAATAAGCACATTAACTAACACAAGAGAAAATAAGAAAGATTTTCTTCTATTATTATGATTTTTCTTTAATGCATGATTACCTGGTACTTAGCTTAGCATTCATTCATTTTACATAAAGGCATGCCATCTATTTCTTAGTACCAATTGGTCTGCAATATTCTTGCAGGTAGCTTGGGGAAAAATTTCTATGGTTGAGGCAGAAAGAAGACTTTTGGCTAATGCACTTTTAGACCCTGATAACCAACATTTTGTCTTGCTGTCTGAAAGGTATTTTTGTTATCTGGTTCTTCTTTTAGCTGTAAAGTCATGCTTGGTTTGTGGGATTTAATGTAGTCATTTATATCTTGAAATTCTGTTTCAGTTGTATTCCTGTGCGCCACTTTAAATTCGTGTACAACTACTTGTTATTTACAAATCTCAGCTTTATTGATTGGTAAGATATTACAAAAAACCTTCTACTAATTAGTTGTTTAAAGTTTTAGAAACTTTTTCCTTTCATTAAAGGTTCATTGCTGCATATTTGTTAGATGGAAATTTGGACTAATCTATCTCTATTGTTTTGCTTCCTCCCCTAAAAAAACAGCTATGTGGATCCTGGTCCTCATGGAAATGGAAGATATATAGAGCATATGTTGCCTGAAGTAGAAAAGAAGGATTTCCGAAAGGGTTCACAGGTATAATTTCTATGGATGTTGATATCTACATATATTAGAAAATCTGAGTATCCACTCAAGTGCGTTTCATCAAGGTCCCTCTTCACTTTTCCTATTTCTTTCACTTGGAGTAGCATGGCCAGTTCGGTTTGCAAGAAGCTGTCCTGATTGGCTACTTCTATGAGTTCTTTCTCCCCTCAGGGTCACTACATACCATGCTTTCTATTCATATCTCCAGATATATAGCGGCTTTGGAAATATCATTGATTTCATTTATAACAAGGATCTTTTCCTCTTCATAGCATGAAAATTGTCCCTGAGGAATTACATCCCATTTATCCAAATTTGTTGTCCTTGCCTTTATGAGGCAATCTAGCCTGGCATGACAATCACCGTGGACAGCACAGCAGGAAAATTGCTTGCTCATTTCTTTCACTATTTCATAAAGATTTTTTTATAGTATCTATTTAATGCATAATAGTTGTGGTTGGCCAATATAATTGTCTTCCAGTAATTTAAGTGGTGGAATTTCATTCTTAGTTTGTGGGATTTCTACCTGACAGGAATTTTTTATTTCGTGGTTGATTTTCAGAATGATCTTTCGTTGGGTCCTTCATCTCCCCTCTAAAATGCAGAACCATTCATTACAGTCAAGATTTGGATCAAAAACATTTTTTATATTAGAAATGTAGACACGTAGGAAATCAATAGAAACATTTCTGATATGCAGCTGATTTGGATCATGTTTTTAATGCAGTGGTTCTCAATGAAGCGGCAGCATGCTATAATAGTAATTGCAGACAGTCTCTATTTTAAAAAATTCAAGCATCACTGCAGGGTATATGTTACTAAGAATCACTTGCTGTTTTGTGTTTACGTACTGGATGTATTGCTTGATCCGTTCTGTATTATTCCTATCACCTCTGTTAAGAATGTTAGTATAGGAAAATGTATTTATTGGTTAATGAAATCAGAGCTGTAGGGGATTTCCGGACTACTCTCTCTAATCCACTATTTGTATACAAATTTTTTATCCTCTTTTTCTTAGAAATTAAATTTAACTTACAAGAAAAAAACCTCAACAACCAAGTTAGAGCAGGATATAACAAGTTTGTAACTGGCCCCACACGAGTAAGTTTGCTGGAATATTATAAAGATAAAATTTGACGAAGATTTTGTGGACTTAATTCTCAGTAGCACACATATGTCTCATATCTAGCAATAGCATAGACACCAGGTTCTTTGTTCTTCTGGTTTTGTATTTTCTTTTGCTTATAGTTGATATATTATCCTCATATACATAGTCATCTTTCTTCTTTTGCTATGAAGAAATGGATATATTGAAAGTAGGACAGATAATAATCATGTTTTATTCTGGTACTTTGTAAGTTCTGTACCTGATGCAGTGCATGAGTTTTTACAAATTTCTGAAAGTAAGAGAGTATTGGCTGATACTAAAGACTGACAGATGATTTATTTATTTATTTCTTGCTGACCAACTCACAGAAGCGTCACACAATAATTGTTTCTTTAATATCTTTACTTTGTTAGCTGTTAATGCCATTTTTTTATAATTTGTTGAGAAGAACGGAATCTATAAAGATAGCTTCACTGATAAACATCCTACTGTTCATGTTTTAAACTTCCTCAGCCAAATATGGAAGGTGGACGCAACTGCTATGCTGATGAGCATTACTTGCCAACCTCTTTTAATGTCAGTGCACCAATCTGTGCTCATTTGAATTGCAGTGATCGGCATATCTCTCTCTCTTTTTGTAACTTGTTTGCTGTATTATGTTTAGATCCTTGATCCAGGTGGAATTGCAAATTGGTCGGTAACATATGTTGATTGGTCTGAAGGAAAATGGCATCCAAGGTCATTCAGGGCTAAGGATATTACTTATCGACTCCTGAGAAACATAACAGTAAGTGACAAATTTACTCTCCCTTCATGTTGAATCATCAACGGACACTTTCTTTTCTCTTGCACCTATGGGGGGTGGGGTGTTCAATGAATTATACCCTCTAACCAAAGCAATTTGTGACTTGCTCCTTATGAAGTTTTTAAGTTCTTTTGGCATAAATTCAAGCCACCCATACCACTGATTGCTGACCACCTAAAAGGACTATGTGTTCTTTATGAGTGTGTTTGGAATGATAAATGTTGGCATTTAATTTCATTTGTAAATCAAATTCTTTGTTTGGAAAATTATAAAATTGTAATTGTAATTAGTATGATTTGAAAATCTTTGGAAATCTTATTGATTTTAATTAAGTTGTTTTAGAAATTCTCTTAAAAATGAGAGGGTTTGGGTGGATTTTAGTATATTTTATATAAATTTACTATTCTACCCTTAATACAGATATAATAATAATATTATTATTATAAAGGTAAAAATGTAAATTTCTTATGATAAAATCAATTCAATTATTTTTTAATGCCTTTCAAACATAAAAATTGATTTCTGAATTAATTCATATCATAATTTTTATATTGAGTTCCAAACTTGAGAATTGACTTTCAATTCAATTTAATTTAGTTTAACTTAATTCAATTCTAATTTTAATTATTCCAAACAGACTCCATAAATTTTTTTGCTTCTTTCCTAGAAAAGAAGTATTTTACCTTTAATATTAGCAATTTGTGTGAATGTTCACTACAGAAAATATTTTCCCATGAAGCTTAATAGCTTTGAAGAGTTATGGAGAATAGAGAGAGAGAAAGGAGGATGAAAATTGAAAGTTTACTCAATAAGCGAGATTCCTTGTTTAAGATTTTTGCTTCCGGTCTTTATCTTGTTTCTTTGCAAGGTTCTAAGCCAGCATTTATCTACAATTTTACATAATGACATGATTTCATTCACTGCAGTTCATGGATGAAAGTCCACATATTACAAGTGATGCAAAGGTATAAATCTCATTCCTCTGATTAAGTTTCAAACTTCAAACGTCCTCCATATTGCGATATTGCTTCTGTTTCTATTGAACGAATGCATTATTATTTCATTTTCATTTTCATAATGCCTTGCAGAGATCAGTGGTGACTACACCTTGCATGTGGAATGGGTTGAGAAGACCTTGCTATCTATTTGCCAGGAAGTTTTACCCAGAAACACAGGATAAGTTGATGAACCTTTTCTCTAATTCAACAATATTCTAAACTGTTTCATTATCATTCTTTTGGTGAATCAACACCATGTGATCCCCAACCTCACCTTCGCACTTGCACATATCATTTAGTTATGCGAAGTGCCCCAATCCAGAGGCATCTGGATAAAACTATATAGGAAGACAAAGAAGCTGCTGATTCAGTCAACAAATTTGAGTGGCTGGGGCTTGACAAAACTGCTGAGCTTTCCTGGATGGATAATTTGCAGTTTCATTTTTAGCTTTTTTTTTTTTAGTAGTTGAAACATCATAGATTTCATGATAGATGACAAATTTTGGTGTCCTTGATAGAGAGGGAAGGATGGAAGTTTCTGGGCTTGATTTATTCTGGAAGCTAAGCCATTGCGATTGTTGTTGCATGGAAATTATATTTAAATTATTACAGGATAGGCATTTCATGACTTTGTTTTCTCTTGGATTTTTTTACATGATTGGTTTCCTCGGATATTATGTTTAAGAATTGATTGCAAAAGCCTATTATGTTTAAGAATAATGAAAGAGAAGGCAGGGAAAAGGAAGGTATATTTTGAAATTTTAAATTTATAAGTTTAAAATGTTTAAAATAAGCCTATCTTTTCCTTTCTTTTCTCTCTATTCCCCTTAATCCATACATAGCCATAGAGAGCTTGGAAGAGTAAAATTTACAATAACGATAACCATGTGGTTAATTTAGTTCAAGAGAGATTAAAGGTTCCTTGACTATAAATTTTTATCTCCTTGGTCTTTGTATTGTGTGTAGTAATTTCAGTCTCATTTAATCATTAAAAATCCTTGAGTTTTGTGCATGTAGTTTTTTTTTTTTGGTCATGGGGTGGGGGGTTAAATCGTCCCTATCCGGAATTCGATCTTAGGGTGCGGAGCACCAAGACTCTCATCCTTATTACTTAACACAAGCTTGATGGCTTTGGTGCTTGTAGTTTATCATTGAGAAACATGCACTGAATTGTGATATTAGTAATTAGTTAACTAGGCGTGTAGCAGGCAGGCGCTTATATTTTTATGTCTAGTTTATAATTTATAAATTTTAGTATGATAGGGTTAACTAAGAAAGTGAAATGGCATATGACAATATGTTAAATCATTAAAGTTTTTAGAAAATATTTTACAAAAATTCTTTTGTATATATTCAATTTTTATCATATGATTGTGTAGCTTAAATTGAAAATATAAGTTTTTTATTATAATTGTGTAGCATAAATTTATCTCAAGTTCTTGCATGAGAATCTGTCTGTGTGTGCGTATGTGTGTGTTACAGTGATTAGTACATTACGATTTTAAGAATACAGATAAAATTTAAGTGTATGTTTGGATTGGGGTTTGTAAACTTAATTTTGAATTAACTTAATTTTACAAATTTAATTTTAGTCAGAAGTAGGTTTGAGTGAAGTGATTTATGTTTAGAAATTTTTTTTAAAAAAATTAATTTTGACAAGATAAATATTGTTTGGATATTACTGATCAAAACTATTTTTGAATGTATAATTATTAAAAATAATATGAGTCTAGATGTAATAGAAAAAGGTAAAATAAGTTGTAAGGAATAAATATTAAGGTTAAAAGTATCAAAATTTTTTTAATTAGCTTTTGTTCCAATATAAAAGCAATAAAATCTTATTTCTATCAAAACTTTGATTTTAAGTAAAAAGTAATTCTACTTGAGATTTGTCAAACATGATGGTACAAATAACTAAGTACTTTTTTTTTTCTCTCAAACGTGATTCTAAGGCAACAAACGTTGCCCCAAACACGCTATGAATCCTAAAGTCATCAAAGATGTTATTTGAAAGGAAGGATTTAACCATTACAATTCTGAACAAAAAAAATAAAGAATAAAGAATAAAGAGTTAGTATTTAATGAAACATATTTTAAAAATTGAAACAAAAATTGGTTAAAATGAATCGAAAATAACCAAATAAAAGTGAGAATAAAACCTTCCTAATATTTTGAATTGCTCCCCGTTTGTTTATCAAAAAAAAAAAATCAATTCAATTGTCTCAACTTTCTGAAGTTTATTTTCATTGTCTTTTTTTTTTAATTCATTTTGGTCTGAAACGGATAAAAATAAAAAAAAAAATCACAGCCTTTTCGGTTCGATTATTCTGCAAAAACATTTCCGTACGTGAAATCGATCACGATCGTCCATCAGATCTACGACTGATCTAGACCGTTCGTTCAAATTCGCCTGCGCGGGAAAAGCAGAAAAATGAGAAGACGAGCATAAATAAAATGAGCCGCATAGAGACAGAGTCAGAGAGACACACAGAGCGCTTTCGTTTCGTGTCAAAGAAGTAAAAAGCTTCGTTCTAGTTCTATAGAGTTTCTCAGCAATGCCACCAAGGAAACGGAAGGCTCAGCAACCGGAGCCGGACCCTGCGGTGCCGCCGGCGAGGGTCACTCGGGCCGTGGCTAAGCGATCCGCCGCGGACTCTGCCTCTGGGCCTGTTGCTGAGTTGCCCGAACCTCAGGTGCCGGAGAAGAAGACCAAGAGGGCCAAAGGTGCCGGGAAGGGTAGTAAGCACAAGAAGCAGGAGCACGAGAAAGACGGCGACGGCGCTCCGGCTGAGACCACTGGCGGGGAAGAGAAAGTGGAAGGAGACGCCGGGAATGTTGACGGTGCGTCCCAGAAGACTATCGTCATTGAGCGTTGGTATGTGCCTATGTGACTCGTTTGCTGTTTTGCCCTGTTCTTGCTTTCAGGGAAAAAATGCAAAATTAAAAAAAAAAATTCTTCTTTTCAATGCGATGTTTTGATATTGTCTTTTCTTCTTTATTTGGTGTTTACACTGTGGTTTCTGACGAATGGGGCTAGAAATTAAGTTTTTTTGTTGAAATTAAATCGAGGGAAAAGAAGAAAATGTAAATGGGTAATTTGATTTATATGTAATGCACAAGTTGCATGAATTTGACGCTGGCCATTTCTCGGTAATGCCGATTAGGATTTGGTTACTTGAGATAGTTGAGAAGTTTTTGACTCGAGATATGATTTTGTGGTCTAAAGTAAAGATTCATTTTTGGGGCTGAATGAAAGTGGGAAGCTACTCCAATATTTTCCATGAAGCTTTCTCTTTAGTTTCTACTGTAAATCTCAGAAAATTCTGTAAACACTTGTTATGATATGGAGGAGTATCATATATTGAGGAGTAGAAATATTCCAGTCATCCAGAGTAGCAGATGCCAATGCTGCATCTACTGTAGTTATCTACTTATCTCAAGGTGAATAACTGTTGCAACTGATATTTGGTATCTAATGAGTTTGCTTAACAACTTTTAAAGATATAAAATTATTTATGTATTTTCACTTAACAGTTTAAGCTTTTAGGATAGTTGGCTTATGATATGGTATTGAGGCCAAGAGTTTAATCTTTGCCTCTCCCATTCTTCACAGTTAAGTTTTTTTCGCAATTACGTTGAATTTAACACAAGGTACAGTGGGTCATTGCATTGTCCGTCATTCATGTATCTTCAAGTAATAGCTTAAGCTTTCATGTCTGATAGTAAGTCTTGATTGACTCAAACAAATGAAAATGAGACACTTTATTTTCTACTTTTGATTATATTGGAATTTACAATTTTTCAATATCATTTTATTTCAATATTCTTGAACATTTAGAGGTTGTCAACAAGCATTTGTTGTTGTTGGTACGTGGTTCATTTGCCATGCCTACCTTTTTGATGCGTCACTAGAGTGATTTTCCTATCTTATATATTGTAACTGCTTATTTGTTTTGCCATAGTACACAATGCAATTCATTCAAGACGAGAGCCACTCTGGTGAAAGAAGGTCTAGAGAAAGGAGTTCCTGGAATCACTGTGATAGTGAACCCTGAAAAGGTATGCTACGAGACCTAGTGATAGTCTTATTGTTTCACTGAACTCGGAAGATTTTTAGGCCATTGGACATTGTGAGATCTATTTCTGATTTGAAAATGCAGAATTTTGTGTGGTTGTCTTTCTATCCACATGAGTAATCAATTGTAACTTTGTTTTCAAGCACAAGGGACACTGATAATGTTTTTGAAGGCCACTGCATTTGGGTGAGACTGGCTGTGATAATTTTTTGATTCAAAATTTAGATAACTTGCTTTTGTTCTTTGTCGATATACAGTTTAGGACCATTTTAAAACTTCTGAACATTGGGAATGGTTATTAAGTTTCATATGATATATTATTTTATCAGTCTTTGTTGTCTAAGTACTCTACTATTTATGTGAAGTGTCAACAGATTGATTGATCCAACATTGACCCTTTTTCTATGGACAGCCAAGAAGAGGTTGCTTTGAAATACGGGAAGACGGAGGCCAGAAGTTCATTAGCCTCTTGGTAATTCCTACCTGTGCTATCAAACCTGAATAATTGGAAGTTGTCATGTTAAATTGTTATATTGAACAAATTTCCATTTGTTTTTAACTAATGACCTCCCACATCAGTTATTCTATTAGGATATCATTCTGTTTAAGAAAGGATATCTTTCTTTACCATAAAAACTCCAATTTCTTTATCTCTTTCCTCGGAGGAATCAATGCATATTTGGTTTGCAGGGTGTAGGTTCATTTTGGTTCTCTGAATTCTGATAATAGAATGTGGCTATGTTTTATATCTTTGGTGAACCAAATATGTAGTTTTAAATGCTCTAAGCTGGTTGAATACGTTGGCTTATCTTTTTTCCAGTGTCAAGCATTCTTCCTTAACCGACCTGCAGTTGTAAACAATTACTTGCTTATACGTAATTTATAGAATTGGAGCTGTTTTAGGCTTGATTAAGTTAGAGCCTATGTTATTACATATGGATTTTAATTAACCCAATTTCAGCTCCACTTAGTGTAGTTTATCCTTCCCCACCCCCAATTTAGGAGTTTGGCTTGTATTATTCAGTTTCTTTTGAGCCATCAAGTGGCAAAGGGGCAACAAAATTGCACGTTCTTGATGATGATCAGTAATCTGTACAAACTTTGTGAAGTTTTATATTTTTTTTAACTTGAGGCTGGTCATGTTTCTGATATATAACGTTGCTAATATATTTTCTGTCTCATTAGGTGGATGGTGTCATTGTGCCATGAGCTCTTTTACTGCCACTAATCCTATATTGTTTATTTCAGGACATGAAGCGTCCGTTTACACCAATGAAGGATCTAGACATGGATAAGGTCATCTCAGATATCGTTGACAAGATCAATTGCCGAGATATCAAGCAATAGTCAATTCTAGTTGTTGAGCAAGAGTGTTTTTTGGGCATGACTTGAAGCGTAGCTAGAGAAAATTGTTCTGAAGATTGATTTTATACAATGGAAACCTGGTGATGGTTTCTTAACCTGTTGTCTTTTGTGGTTGTTAGTTCGAGATGACACTGCTTGAGAGTTGAAGACAGTCATTTTTGGATTTTTTAACTGTCTCGGACTCAGATGAGTATCAGTAGATTTGGTTTATCTAACTGAACTAGACTCAGGTTTCATTGATGTATATTTAGATCAAATTCCAAGATATCTTGTCAGCAATCTCTAGTGCTCTCTGAAGTGTTTTCCTTAGCAATGTCAGTGTTTCTTTGGATTCTTCCAATTTTTATGTTATCTATTGGCAAATCTAATGGGTATATAGCACAAATGTTCATTTGATTTTCCAAAGTATTCAAAAATTTATTTTATCAACAATTTTTCTTTTATGTCAATTTCATTCTTGATAAAAGTAACTAAATCAACTCAATCAGCTACTTTGAGTAATCCAATGAAATTTGGTCTAATTAGGGAGGTGTATTCCTTACCTTGATTACTCAGTTCAAGTTTTGGACTAGCACATAAGAGAATTAATTTTCCTAAATACACTGAGTTTATATGAGAGCTATGCTTTTAAGATAACCAAAGGAGATACTTAATTAAAAACAAAGCTAACCCTATATTATTACTATTAATCAAGCACTTGAGTATATCATTTTTACATATTAATTAAAGTAGGAATAATACTACTTGTATAATTAGAGCCATAACTGCGTATAATGGATCTATTTGAGTTAAATTAAAAATTTAAATGAGACTTGTTAAACGCAAACAGAGCCATGGATGTAGTTGTATACTTTTTTTGTGAATTAAGAGTATTTTTATAGAATTTAATTTATTTAAGTTGTTCCATAGATCTAATGTCTTTAATCGAGAATAATAATAGTATGACTCTTTTTATAAGATGTGATTTTTAAGAATCGAACATCAGTTTTATATTTAGGGATGTAATTGTGCACTTTGTAAGTACATTTCTATACAAGGCATTTTTTGTGCCTTCACATATCTTTACTATTTAATAGTGACATTACCTATAACATGAGCATACAAGAGTTTCTTAAGTTAGGGTTCACGAATTAATTACAAGGCTATGTTGTCAGAGGTTCAGTTGAGAAAAAAATGTACGATATCCTTAAATGGAAATGGAAATTGGAAATAACAAGTATGAAATAGTTCCAATTTACAATTGTTTATATCATTGTGAAGATATGCTACTAAACAAAGATAGTCTTTATGTATGTAACCTCAAAGGCTTGCCCAAAAAAAATGCTTAAGTATTCTCAGGGTACAACACTCAACAGTTGAGATATAATCTAAATTTTAGCATATAATATTTTTATATTTAATTCAACGGTATGTATAATTATACTATTTATGTATTATAATTTTAGTGAACTGATGTATTACTTTAGAAGTACATGAAAATTTTTCCTTGTGCAATCTGTTTTGATAATTAGTTCTTAAATAACATATTAATTATTCTGCATATCATTTACATATTCTATGTAAAACTTGAAGTATTACATAGCTTCTAATACAAATTAAATTCATTAAAAACAAATTAAATTCCTTAAAAATTGTATATGATATCTTGATGATGACGGTTCCATATATCTCTATAAGAGAGTTTTTTTGTTTGTTTGTTCTAGGAGTATTCTCACATGATTTAGTCTATTTAAATTGTTTCATAAACTTAATCTTCTCATATCGAAAGAGATAATAGTATGACTATCTTTATAATATATAACTCTCATGAATTAAACCGTAATTTTTATATATAAAGATATAGCTCACTTCTGCTAAGTATGCTAACACCTCTAGGGTCTATAAGCAAAGAGTTTTGCTAATTTAGTGCAGAGATTCACATTTCACATTAAATGGGTTTCCTTTTCTTTTATATATATATATGACATTCTCATCCTTTATGTCAACTCTTGTGTGCTTCTTAAACTAATTTAAAAAATATGATGTGATCATATGCTATAGAATCAGCACAAAAGGGTGTTCATATACCAGTTTTGGAATCCCGGAATTTTCTTTCTAGAGTACTTTAGCAATTGCAAAACACACACATAGAAATACTACCAAACATTATGAGTAAACTTGTACGCCCCCCATCAAATTATAAGGATAATCATAAATCAATCACAGATAAATTTTATGAAAATGGTGGAATATGTTCTTATTTACAATTAATGCTTCACCACTAACACTGGCTTACTTTGTTGGGTGCAGTCCCTGACCTCCCTCAGTTTTTTGTTATTGATGAGACAGATATTATTTTGAGGTATTAGATGCTTCTCTTGTCCACTTTTAATTCTCTGTATTTTATTTAATTTGCTCTTTCTGAAAGGAATATGGTACCAACACAATAGTCCCAAACCTTTAGTTATGATAAAGAACCCTAATTATTCACCTAATTCACAATATTCCTTAGCTAGGTACATTCTGTAGTTCTGGATCACATTATTATTAGTGTAGTTCTGACTTCTGATCTTATCTTTGCTTTATATCACTAATTAAGAATCCGAAAAAAAAAGTCGATATAAGCACGTAAATTAATACGTTGTGCTGGCCTATTTATGGGGTACATATCCCTCAAAGAAAGGATGGATCACTATTAATTACTAAACCCCCCAATTGATTGATGGCAAGAGGTTCAATTTATTGAATTAATCCATAATCTCTTAGAGAGAAAAAAGTGAATCTTTCATAAAACCTAATAGAATCAGAATCTAATTAAGCTCACTTTAACTAGGACTTTTCATGCCTAAATGGCTAAATGCCATGCCACTACCTCAACGAGTACGATAACAAAGCAAAGTGTTAATCTCTACTATTACATATTAATTAAGGAGATTTAAGGTAATTAGTTAATGGGACTCTTAATTTAATGAGATTTCTCTCTGGTATCAAATTTTCAGTTTCCTAAGAAACTACTAAGAAATAACTGAACACAAATAAAAAATAGATAAAATTATAAACACAAACTTTTTTTTTATAGTTATATTGTATCGTTGTAATTACATTTTAATATAGAGAGTTATCTTCTTTTTATATATATTATTATAACTGGCTTTAAATATAGTTTACTTTTTCACAAAATTATTTTTATTTAAGTAACTAATTTATCTTATATATTATTTTTCACAAATATAATTCATTATATATATATATATATATATATATATATATATATATATATATACACACACACATATATATTATAAAGGGGATTCTCCTCTTTGGTGTCTAATTTTCATTTTCTCAAAAAACCACTGATAACTAATTAAACACATCTAGATAAAAAGGGATAAAATTATAATTACAAATATTTTAACTGTATTTTATAATTATAATTATTTTCAAATATAGATAATTATCTTTTTTTGTACATACACTATTATAACTAACTTAAAATATATTTTACTTTTTTAGAAAATTATTTTTATTTAAATAATTTTAATTATACTAAAATTATAATTAATTAATTTACAAACTAATAAAATAAACAAAAATTAAAAAAATATTAATTGAAAGGCACAATAGTGCCTGTCAAGACACTAGTACTATTAAAGAGGACTCTCCTTTTTGGCATCCAAATTTTATATTTCTAAAAAGTTATTAATAACTAATTAAATACAAGTAAAAAGGGATAAAACTTTATTTTTTTTAAAAAAAACCATACTATCTAGTTATAACTGCTTTTAAATACAATTTACTTCTATAAGAGTTATTTTCTTTTTATATTAATTTTTTAAACATATTTTACCTTTAATAAATTTATTTTTAGTTAACTAATTAATTTATAATTATAATTAATTAATCAATAAATAATTATATAAATTAAAATAAAAGGCGAATTGAGAGGCAGTAATTATAATAACATTATAATAAATTATTTATAAAATAATTATCTAAGTAAAAATAAAAAAATGTAGATTAAGAAGTATAATAGTGTCTCTTAAAACGCTAATCATAATAAAGCTACCAATACAATAGTACTACCAATAGTAAAATCCCCGTTTGATATAAGCTACCGGGAAGAACACCAGCATCACTCAATTAATTAGAAGAGTATATTTTCAAATTAATTTAACCAAGAATTTACATGCATCCAGCTGGAGTTGATATTATTGATAAGAGATGCCATTGAAATTTCCAGAAGCCAAATGTGTATAGTAGTGCCCTAATTAAGTAGTTTATAGCGGCTACATTATATTTAAGCAAAGTAAACTAGCTATGTGGCTTTCCTATATGTGATACATAGTTTTCAAGCTTTTACAGTCTGTGGGTTAGGAAAGAGAGGAGCATATGGAAGATTCTAGTGGAGGGCTACTTTCCCTTTGATGATTCTCATTTTATAAAGTTTCTGGGTGCCTCAAGGAATTTGGTGATTGGCCCCTCCAAGTTTTTTTTTTGTCCTTCTTAACTTAATTAAATTAACGAAGTGTTTGGTTTCTTTCACCAAAAAGGAATTGGAATTTAAATCTTGCTGAGTTGGATTTGTCCTCCAAAATTCCAACAACTGTGCAGCCTGACAAATGAAATCATGGGAGTCCTAGTTGGACACAAGAAAGACATAAGAAAAATTTAAGGGATAACGAATCTGATGCCACCTAAGAAATTAAATCAAGCTAGATCAACTTCTCACCCAATGGTTAATGTAGTAACCATGAAAAGCTACTGCGTTCTATATTATTTTGGCTAGGATTTTGTTGCTTCTAAATGAATGTTTCTCTGTGTTTGGTGTTCATTTTCTTAATTAGATTCCTCTTTAGGTGGTATAAGCTGGAGTATTGATAGTAAAAGTTTTATATGTAATGTTAAGAGTTCGAATATTACTCAATAATACTTTATAAGGAGAAGCAGTTTTAGAATATATATGGATGAGAGAGTTTGGAGAAAAAACAAAAGAATGTCAACTTTTTATTTTGATTAAAAATTCTCTTTGTTTGAGAATTTTCTAAAATGAGAAAATAAAATGAAAGATTATCAAGTAATATGCATGTCCTTCATTTTTTATTTATATAAATATTTTATAATTCTCTCAATTTAAAAATAAAAAATTAACTATTTTTTTTTTCCATCCAAACTAACTCTTAGCATATGTTTAGATTATATTCTATAAATTTATTTTTAGATAAACTTAATTATATAAACTTAATTTTGATTCAAAATGAGTTTGTAGTGAAATGATTTATGTTTAAAAATTTTTATTTAAAAAGTGATTTTACCATAAAGAAGCAAGAAAGTTTTGCTTCAATCGAAATCTTATTTTGGAGAGAAAATCATGGTGGAAAGAGGTCAGAAACAATTTTTGTCAAATATCAATCATTGTATCACTTCAAATGAGAGCTTGTTGTCTTCATACGGGCTTTTAAAATATCTACTGCCAAACCGAACATGCTGTTAATTAGTAGCCGAGCAAGGTTACAACTTATAAAAAAAAAAAAAGAAAGAAAGAAAGAAAGAAAATCCCTCTCTAGCTGAAAAATGGTTCACCCGGTGCAACTTTTGATGGGCTACCAATTAGGCGAAGGACCACTATCATTCACCTAAATTAACTTTCTGCATGGTCTCGAAGGTACTGTGCACGTGTCTGCATGAGCATAGGCATAGGTGCATCATGTGCCTTGGGTCCATGCTAATTGCAATACTGAAAATTCTGCCTTTACGTAAAACTAGTGATCAAGATACTACCGTAACTGGAAATTTCAGGGATAATCCACGTGGGAAAGTTTGGCACCACTCGTAGGGTCTCCACGGTGTCTCTTGTAGGTCCTCGATGGGTCTCTCTCACTTAGACTTTGTGGCTAGCATAAAGAGGGACATACAGCAACATACGCAGACCCTTTGAACGCCCAAAGGCAAGCACCAACTTCTGCTTTACCACTCCCATTCATCGGCTTTGGAAAGTTGAGGACCACCATTGATGGTGGTCAAGTCTAACAATGATGGTGATCGAACCACCGTTGATGGTGGTCAAGTCTAGCCCCAACAGCACCAGCACCTTGACTGCCCCAGTGCCAGATTTGAATATTCAAATCATGACATTGAGAAACTGTAGTTTCTAACAATGGGCGTGGAACAACACTAATTTTGGTTTATAAAGAATTGAACTTTCATATTCTGTAACTCTTGGTTCTACCTTGCTACTTGAGTTAAGTCCATGGTTATGTGTCCATGTCATTTTCTGTCAAATCATGAAAGTTAAGGAGTTAAGGCCCTATACATAACTGATATGACTTGTTAATGAAGTCATCCTGTTTTGACAAGGTCTAAATAAAGTTGGAGTAAGATTGAATTATAAGTTTAAGTAAAAAAAATAGTTATGTTCTAACTAAGAGTTATAACTCTTGATTTAATGGTAAATGTTTGATCTAACAAATAATATTAGGATCAAGATTCTTTGATGGACTTAAGTAAAAAAAATTATGTCTTAAGTCTTAACTAATAATTATATCTTTTGACCTAGTAATAAGTACTTGATCTAATATAACTTAATCATGTTATAGCATAGTCGATTCATTGGTTATAGGATTTATACCGAATCATATATATTATATTAACAAATGTTGAAAGGCATGGGAAATGGAAGATGAAGATTAAGTTTGGCTGGGGGAACAATAGTTTAACAGACATTCAAGGGCAATAATGTAAGAGTATTGTGTAAACGATAGATTTGACAAGGCGTGTGCTTAAAGATTTTGTGGGTGCTGTGGAGGACCGTGAAGCCAACAAAGCCCATGTGATGCCATGTGGGAAAACACAGCATTTTTTAAGCAATAAAGAATTTTGTTGCCTCAGGACAACAGAATGGGAGGTATATTTATAAGACAATGAGATCCTTGTGGTTCTCTGAAAGGAATTGAGGGAAGCTTTTAAGTGCCCAATCATTTCTGAGGTGACTTTGACATCAAAGGGCTACTGATATTGATGAGGTTTGAGTGGGGGTAGAAAATTTTATGGATAACCTAATCATCTACTAATTATGGGTATACCGTTGGCTTACTATTAGGGACCCACACCAAGTCAAGAAAAAAAATTAATAAATAACAATAAAACAAAGAAAAAAAAGTACATTATTTCAACATCTCTTTTATTTTTTTTTATAAACCTCTATTTATTTATAAAACCTATACAATCATTTTTTTAATAAATTTATATATAACATATTTTTAAAATATATATGAAATTTGTATAAGTACTTAAGAAGATATATATAACTTTTTTAAAATACTTATAAAAATATATGTAAATTTTAAAAATAAAAAAGATTTATAAAAATACAGATAGATAGAAAAAAATTAAAATAATTTACTAAAAAATAAAATTTAAAAAGATATATGCATGTGATAATTTTTTTCTATTTTTATTTTCAATAGAGGTCCCACAACTAAGTGGGACCTAGGGATGGGACCCAAGTAGCCTTGGGTCTCCTAGTGGGGGAGAAGAGTATTGGGACAATCAAGCTACCAACCTTTGAGACTGATAACTATTTTGTTTTTGGATAAGGATTGAGTATGTAGTTTTCACTCTCATCATCATCTAGGTGAAATTTCTTGATCAAACGACAGGAAAAATCAGCTTTTTTTTTTCTTATCTTTCTCTCACACAAGATTGAGAATTTTAATATATACATATATATATATACACACACACACACGATGGGAGTCCACTTACACTAGGTGTAAGTCTTAGTATACTTACATCATTTAATACTTTTTTATGGACATTAAATTTTATCAATTTAACTATTGGATTAAAAGTTTTTATGAAATAAATCATATTTACAAAATTTTGCATAATTTAAAAACTATTTGATACTCTATCGCAACACTTTATTTCAACGTATTATGTATTTTTTAAAATATAAATAAATATTAATTATTAGATTACATACTTATGAATGTCTAATATATCTCAAATTTGACATGTTTGATCATCAAGATAGTATCACATGATTCAACGGTTGGATTGATTTAATTTGCATTTTATAAAAAATTATTAAACGATATAAATGTCTAAAACTTATACCTGGTATAAGTAGATCTCCACCTATATATATATATATATGGAAGTTCTTATCATGAGACAACTTAATTTGGCTTTTATATATAATACAATAAAAAACTGTGCCTTTCGTAGTGCTAAAAAAAAGAAAAAGAAAAAGACGACTTTGGAAAATGTTGCAACTTAAGTAAATGTTTAGGACGAAGAATCAGGACAGATAATGTTAGGAAAGGAAGCTTCCAGCATTGAAAGAATAAAGAGCAAGCCATAGTTAACTATTATAGCTGTACATCATTCCTAGATATTCTATACTTCATAGAACAAAAGATCTTCAATTAACGAACAAAAAATTAATATAACCCCTTTTTGAAATTTTCAAAAATTTAATTATATATCATATATGTTATATAAATACCAATCTTTACCAACAAGAATATGTCTCAAGAATATATCTCAATAATAAGCAAGATGGAGCTTCAACAAGATAAACTTTACGTGTAATGTTCAGAATTTTAATCTTGCTAAAAAATGTTCTGTGAAAAGGGACAGCTTCAGTAACTACCCGAGTGATCTAGTCGTAAGAACTAAATGTACTAATCTTCATCCAGCTTGCTTCTTAGTGTCAATCTAATACTATAGTTATGTGCATCTGAAGGGCTAATTAGTATTGATTATATATGTTGTCCTTGTCGGCCACAAACACTCATCATACTCACAAAAAGATACATTTTATTATTGTATTTAGGTATCAAACAGGCTATACGCCAAGTTTAATTAGGAGAATATGATAGCTGCTACTTTGCTATTCACAACTGTTCTTCTACTTTCTATATAAATCAGAAAGCGTACATAGAACTTATTATCATAGGGATGAGCCAATGAGTGTACAAATCGACAAGCTTTTCAGGCCTTGTTTCATTGATTGCAAATATTTCTAGTATAAGAAAATTCACAAGAGTACTTAAATAATTAATATTTATATAACAAATAATTAACCCAAATATTGAACATAATATTTTATTCCTGACCTAATAAGTCATGGTAATATAAATGGAAGAATTCATGCAAATGGGTATATATATTAGGAGAAAAACTATTTGGATACATAAATAATTGGGAATTTGATTAATTATTTTTGGCCATGTTGAAAATGAGCTCATTTTTTGAGCCCAAAAAAAAGGAAAAAAAAAAGAAATACAACGCATGAAATTTGACTACACAAAAGTTCCTAAAATTGCCTTTTAAGGTGTCCAATTATTCCCAATGATGAGTACCCAACAAAAACGAGACCAGCTTGCTCCTTTCAGCAAACGACAATCCCACCAACAACATTCAAGGAACTTCACGTGGACATCTCGTGATGTAAGTTGGGGGGAAGCAACTTTTCCATCGATTGACTTTGTAAATATTATTATAAACACACACACACACACACCATTTTCTTTTTTTTTCTCAAAAAATAAATCAGATTCCCTACATCAAAAGGCTATATATGCACAAAAAAGCAGGCCTGCATTAAAAAAACAAAAAAACCACAGATTCTCCCAAACTAAACGCCCCGCATGGCTCTTGTGCCCTAAATGACACCCTAGGGGCATCCCTTTGTAGTTTTGTACTCTCACATTAAAAACCAAAAGGCCCCACAATATCTAGATTCTATGCCAAAGGCAAACATGCCCATATGATCACAACCCTACTTTTTAACTCTTCCACTTCCAAGAGTATTTTCCTCTTGTTTTATTTGCCCCCCTTCCTCTTTTCATTACATATATATACCCTCCCATCCCTCTTGCATTCCTCAACACCACAGCAAACCAATTCCAAAACTTCTAGTTTCCTTTCTCTCTATAGCCACCTTGTGCCTCTCTCTCTATATCAGAGACACCCAGAAACTCAAACAAAACCAGATTAAGAGAGAAAAAGAGAAAAATGTCAGGTGTTTGGGTGTTCAAGAATGGTGTGTATCGTTTGGTGGAAAACCCTCAAGCGGAGAACTCTGATGGAAGGCAAGGGAAGGGAAACAGCTCCAAGAAGAAGGTGCTGGTGCACTTGCCAACGGGGGAGGTGGTGTCCTCCTACACTTTTCTGGAGCAAATCTTGACTGGTTTGGGGTGGGAGAGGTACTACGATGGGGACCCTGATCTGTACCAGTTCCACAAGCACTCTTCCATTGACCTAATCTCTCTCCCAAAGGATTTCTCCAAGTTCAACTCCATCAACATGTACGATATAGTCATCAAGAACCCGAATGTCTTCCACGTCCGGGATAACTGAGTGAGTGAGTGTGAGTCTTGATCATGCCACTGTAGCTATAGCTAAGTCCTCCATTAATGTCTTAATTTCTTTGTTGTTGTTGTTGTTTTGGTGATCTTTGTTAGATCTATTCTCAGTTTTCAGTCTGTTTAATTTCTCTGATGTGGGTGTGCTGCTAGAGTTTGTGGAAGCTCTAGTGAAACTTGTTGGTTTGGTTGTGCTTTTTTCTGTTCATAAGGAATAAGTTAGATGATGGTGTTTGTTCATATATGAGTATGACTAGTATGGTTACGAATTAATGGGTGCTTATGCTAATAACATTATTATTCTATGCATTTCGCGAGTTTCCCATTTCTTAATTTATTTTCACTCCATAGTCCATATGGCCTAGCTAATGTACGTACTTGGGAGTTTGGAGTTCTTGTGTGGTTCTTATTTTTAATTTTTTGGACAGAAACCCAAAAAAAAAAAAGAGTTTCATCACCTGCTTTTTACGTTTTGTCATGTCAGCATACTAGGATCACATTTTGTTTGCAGAGTATTGCAAGAGTATCGCTACGCAATTATTAAAAAATAGTTAAAATTTTTATTAAAATTTAACTAGATTTAAAGATAGTTATTAAATAAAATTAAGTGATAAAAAATATTCATTTATCTAAGAATTAACAAATATATCTAATTATTTTGTCAAAAATTTTAATAAAAAATTTCTAATTATATAATATTTTTTAAGTATGCAAAGGCGAATTCAGTATAAAGGTTATTCTGGTTCTCATGGATTTGCACGTCTCAAAAAGTAAGGAATTTGATCACGTGTCACTCGGGCACAAACAAGATTTTTGGAGTTAATTAGGGTTAATTTAGAAAGCAAATCATCTATATAAAAAAAAAAGGTGCCTTGTAAATTAAATATCTATACTTCCTTTTTAACATGTTATTGTACAGATTTATAAAATAATTTTTTTTTGTCATTTCAAATATGAATAGGATGTGTATTGTAGAGTTCACTATAAAACAAAAAAAAAATTAAACCACTAAATTTGGTGAATATTTATATAACATACACAATTAAACAAAATATTCTAAGTACTTAACTCTCTTAATGTTAAATATATTTAACATTTGATAAGAAATATAAAAGAATATGCTCGCATATAAACATCTATATGTGTCTATATTCTTCCTCGTGAAAAGTACAAATTTAGGCTCAGTATTATAAAATAGAAAATTTTAAATGAAATCAATTAGAAATAAAATTTGTTTGAATCTAGATCTTCAATATGTATTTGAAATTTTTTCTAACTTAATTTAAAAAAAACATTTAAATAGATACAATTTTTGTAAAATAAAAATGAATAGAGACAAATTTCATCTTAGTACTGTATGACACACTTTATACTCAAAATCACACGAAAAATATTTAATTAAAAAGGAATTTTTGTATAAAATTTTAAGGAAAAACAAACATATGCACTTTGCCGCAAAATGGCTTAGATGTCATTTTCATTTTGACAAAATGCAGATGCTGTCGGGGCACGTGGCAGCCACGCTGGGACAGTGACCACGTTTCACGGTCACCCTCACGTGAACCCCCATCCTCTGTTTTCGTCCCAACTTCGTACTTGTCCCTTTACCATCACACCTTCGTTCCCAATCCGAAAAACTAAAAAAGACTCGCCAAATTCTCTTCAACGACGAAAGGACTTGTTATGACCCCGATGGGGTTCAAATTTTTTAAGAATTAACGTAAAATTAATAATTTTTTAAAAAATTAATTTAATAATTCAATCAAACTAAAATATGTGATGCATAGTTACAAGGATAAGGTTATTTTGAATTTTTAAAGCATTAAAGTTGTCTTTCTTTAAAAATATTTTTTAATAAAATTTAAATTTTTAATATTATAAGTTTACTTAAATTTTAATTTATTTATATTAAATCACACTTTCATAAATTACAAAGATATTGTTCAGTAATAAAAAATTAAAATTTTAATAAAATGAAAAATACTTTATAAGAAATAACAAATTTAACATTCCAAACAAAATTATACTTCTTGTAAGAAAAAAATGTGATTGATACACATTTATAAATACTTATCATATCATATTATAGTTTCATTTTTTATGGTAGAAATAAAATAAAAATAAGAAAAAAAAACAAAGTGTAATTATCAAAATCAATTATTTAATTAGACAATATGGAATTTATCTAAAATTCTTTTCATGCCTCTAAGATTTATGCATATAAATCAGCGAAGCGATATGAAAATGTACAACGGCTGTTCCTGTCGGAATATTAATAATAAATTGGCTGCGGGATTCTCACTCACTCTCTGTTTCACCGACACATACACACCTTATTGGATAAGTTGTTTGTCTTTCTGCCGGGAGATTATCCAGTGCACTCATCCCCACCCTATAGCCTATGACACAAGGTTAATTATGGTCTTCTGGATAGAAATTTTTGTGTAAATTTAATCTACTGTCTACATATAGGTAAATGATATATTATTATTTTATATTAAATAATAGTTATTTGGCACATAAATTATGTAATTATTTAATATAAAATGATTATGTGTTAATTTTTTATTAATTTAATACACATAACTTGTGTTAGTATAAATCACACAATAATCTCGATTTAACTAAGGGGAGATGAGGAAGCTAAAAATTATCTCATAGAAGACTTGACAAATTTTGAAACTTCAATTAGTAATGTTAGTTTTACAATATTCAGAGATTTAAAGGTGATGTGTTGGTATCCTGTTTCTTTTAAAGGGTATTGGTATTTAATATTATTTGTTAAATATTTAATGTTTATTATTTTTCACAATAAATATTTAAAATTTATAATAAAATTGATAATTAGGGTACCGGTATCTATAAAAAAAAGATAAATGCCGGAATAATTTTTGAATTTTTTAGATTGAATTAGTCACAACTATTTATATATTTGAATTTGAGAGTAACATATGACTCGATTTTGCATTCTCTTATAATTGGAGAATGCAACAATCAATCTTATTTTAATAAATTTTTACCATTGGGAACTAAGTTTAAAACATGCTTATTATTAGTCAAAGACCAAAATAAAATTTTAATCTAATTTCAATTGTTTATGTTGAAAAAGGATAAAGAGATGGGGTGGTTAAAATATTTGAAATGTTACCCTTATATATAAGAGAAAAAAAAAATTAATGTACTTTTCTATTACTTTGTTTATCTATTGCTAACAAATTTTTTTCAAACAAAGGTTTTTCCCTTTTGTTTTTGGTCATCAAACAATGGTTTTTCCCTTTTACCCATCTTACCCTTATAAACCATCCCATCTCAATAACATAGGCAGGGGTAAGTCTGCATTCTGCTTTTTTTTTTTTTTTTTTTTGAGTCCACAACGATTCATGTCTCCATTCAAACATACGCATCCAAAATATTAAAATACTTTACTACAAGCCCATATATCAATATATTAGCATACCAAACACCTCTTATGTGATTCGTAAATTGTAATCATAACCATATATATTTTGATGTTTTTATTAATATTTTTAAACAAATTTATTGTTAATTAAGTGATGAAAAGAAAAAGTAAAGCTAGGTATGATTTTTTTTTAAGAAAAAAGTATTTGACCAACACTAAACTAAATCAATTGAGAATGATCTAGTTTGATTCAATTATTTAATTATAATAAAATTGATCCATTTTTAATATAAAAAAATTGATTATTTTCATTTGAACAATTTTTTTTCTCAAAACTGAACTAATCTAAATTGTGAATACATTCTAACATTCCAAATATTATTATTTGGTAATTAAATCTCAGCTGAACAAATATCAAATCCTTAGAAAGCTATTACTACTATAAGCACTTGTACCTGATTAGCGTGATATATAAGTCCCGCATGAGATTTGTTATATATCCTGCCCCAATTATGCAAGTGCTTAGCATAAGCACGGCCTATACTAGATATACTAGAAGAATCTAACTAAAATGATTTAATTTCAAAGCAGTCATGACTAAGATATTTCTAAAACTTAATGTAATTTGTAGGAGTCTAATATCAAATATATTTTTCATAGTTTTAAATATTACAATTGGCTCTTTCATTATTTATTGTCACATTACAAAAATCTCCCCCACTATCAACTACATTAATACAATTAATGTATATTACTTCTATAATCTTTAAGACGTGATTATGTACAGAAATTTTTTATTTTTATTTAAAAAATATCTACATATAAATGGAATCTCAAATATGAATGAGATGAATTACATTCAATAAGTATTTTTTATTATTTCCTCATAATAGAATATTAGAGTAATTTACTCTAATATTTAAAAACTACAGTTAGTGCATACTAAAATTAACTTATTTTATAATAAAAAGAAGTTTTAACCTAGGTTCTCTCTCGACTATTTAGAAAAAAAAAACTATCATAAAAATATATTAATCTTTTTATAAAATAAAAGAAGAATAATCTTTTTTTAAACAAAAGAAGAATAATCTAAACACACTAATAAATTTAGTGATAAATATTATAATATACTTTTTTTCACCTAGGAAAAGGAATTGCAGGTGTCAACAATTACTGATTTAAAATATTTGTAAGTATTGTAAACCAAAAAAATAAAAAGACTTAACAGTAGGGTAAAACATAATGATAAAATGATAGAATCTTCTAACAAGCGTTAGGAAATTTCCAGGGTAACAAGTGACTGTTCTGTTTTTTAATACAAAATAAATTAATTCATCCAGAAACATATATACATCCTCTCGAAACTCATAAATCAAAATAGACCAACACCAATAGCATCAATGTTTCATGTCCTGGTATCCAGCTAGATCCTCAACTAAATTCCTTAGATGAATGAAAATATCAAGCTTGTTTGTAGTGGAAGTCATCTATGGTGGAGTATACTAAACCGTCATCTCCAAGAGTCTTCAGCGACAACCTGGCATCATAAACAGCTTCCAGTTAACAACATGTGCACCATATACTTAGCAACATGTATAACTATATAAGAGACAAATTGATAGAAAAGGAAGAGAGATGACATGATCTTGTCCAATGGAAGTTTAAGCTCTCGAGATAGTTCATTAACATGTATTCCCCGTTCATCTGACCTGCAATTCAAAACCAATTTCGAAATCCTTCATCATCGTGACTCGTAAGTGCATATTGATATGGTAAGAGATTTCTATCAATCCTAAATTTATTGAAAACATTAAACAAAAGGTAAAAATACAGGATGTAAAATTTCCAATGCAACTCACATGTCAGAATGCTGCTGCAGATAGTCAATAACCAATTTATCACAATCCTTGAGTCCATCCACGCCATATTGTGCATATGACTGGGGTGAGGAAAATTATATCAGTAATCCAATCAAACAAAATAAAAATAACTACTATAGCAACTTTGAGATGTCAAATCTCATACTGGATTTGATGATGGTGCCTGATATCCATTTGATGCATTTCCGACAGGAGTTTTCAAAGATGAGTTTGATGAAGGAGGATGTACAGGAGTGATTCCTTCCACCTAGAGCCACAAAATAATAATAATAATAATTATATGCAAATGCAAGAAAGAAAAGTAATTATATTCAATTATCATGTAGCCCACTTGAGTTAGGCATGATGTCCGAGTACTTGTCAACAATTCTAAATTCTAATGATTCTATAAATGGGTTATACACATTTATCAATTTAACAAATTCCTAAAAGTTTATGCAGTAGCCATTGCCATTATACTGTGATCTAACTAAACATAGTCTGGCAGAAAAGGAAACCTATGTGCACCTTTACTTTGGAATGGAGGTGGTTATGTATGCAATCAATAAAGTGAAAAGAGATTTCGTCAAAATTCGTCACGGGCCTGTGAAACACCACAAAATTGGTCATAAGCATGATAAAATCCAGCCTATTTGCCAAATATAAAACTTCCTCCCAAAGTAAAGAGAAGTACATATATCTTAATCAGTCAAATCACTATTCCACTAGTAGATATCAACAACACTCTGTGGTTCACATGTAAATCCATCAACCAGATAAAGCACCAATCTCCAAAGAGTCATTATTATTGCGGAAAATTTTGAAGATCTAAATGCTACCTCCACAGAGGTAACAAGGAGGAAACCCATCACCCAGGACAGAGATCCAAGAATAAATTATAGGACAAGATAATAATTATTACTCAATTTAAAATAAAACTAAATTAGATCATAGTTATCAGACAAACCACTTATATAAATCAATATGCTAGTCTCTAACAATCAAATATTAGTTAAACTATATGCATAATATAATCCCAGAAAGACTGAAGGGAAGAAAGAAGTAAGATCAAAGAATCATTTTGCAATTTGCATATTGATGTCCATGTCAGGACAGAATACGAATGTGTTAGAGCTATAAATATTAGCTCATTTTAACTTAAAAGTTGGGTCAAGTCACATATTTAACTAATGAATTTGCAAAAGCAATAAATGTAATCAATATCAAAGATTAAGTATTCAATCTGACAGCATGCTAAACAATGCAAATTCATCCATAATGTTAAAATCAAAACCACATCTTCTGTAAGTTCAACATGTCTGACAGCCCCCTGTCAAAATTCAAGGATGAAGAGCAATGAAAAAGAAATTCTGTAAAAACTTCTTTTAAGAACTAGATAACTTCAACAATGACCAGAAGCAACAGAAACACACATAACCAAGAGACACTCCCAGCTAGCACCAACTTGCAGATACATTCAACACGTTTTTTTTTTTTGGCAATGAACAAAGAAGAATTTTATAACTGAATAAAGGAGAGTAAAAAATTATATCCTCAAAAGTTAAATAATATGTACTAGATAGAATCATAATTCCATCCTCTTGCACCTTTCACTGTTCCTTTTTAATGAGTACATGGTTATTCAAAATCCCTCTTGCACGTGAAATATGTGGTATTAATGTATTTATTTATTCCAAGTCCACTGGCCTACTCAATCAAAAGGGAAAAGAAGAAAAAGAGAAGATTAATCTAATAGCCAAGGAGATCACACATATACAGGGGAAAGAATGGCATTCAACATGAGAAGATTGGCCACTAAGCCTCAGGCTGCACCACTTCATTCATTTAGGATCTCTTATGTTGGAAAAACAGGGTCGGAAGTTGTTCAGTCAGTTTCAGGGCTCTGGCACAGCTACTCTGATCCCCAACCCTCAATTTTTAATTTTCTCTCATTAATTCAAAAAGCGTTCAATTAGGCATACTGTGTAAGCCCCCCAAGACAAATAAGAGCTGTGCCTCCAGGAGCACCTCACCTGGGTCCAAGTGAGAGACAAGGCACACCAACCTGTCAAGTGAATTTAACAACTGTGTTTTAGCTGCTGGCTCATACCCACAAATTGAATGAACCCAGATGAGAAAAAACCCAAATACTTAACACCAGAGAATCAGGTAAAAACATTTGCATATGTACATTCAACCATATTTGGTCAAGCCCCCCAAAAAAAGTTAGATACTGCTGCACCAAACACGCAAAATCTTTTTAAATCAGGGCAAAACCTGATGGTCCAAGAATCACTGAAATTATACATCTATTGAAACAGACCTCTTCTACCATATAATAGTGCCTCATCACAGGTGAACCTGATTGCCACAATGTTGAAAATGGGAGCTACTTGATTCTTCAATATCAAATGCCCCACGATTTAAAATTTTGGATCTTGTGATTTCATATGCTGTGCCATATTTTAAACATTAACCACCCTGTGCTCTCATGAGATCAAGACTCTGACATCTCCACATAGATTCTAGAACTTGTTAATCAAAGTTACAGTTAGATAGCTTAGGGACAATGATGCAAAAAATGGCTTGTCACTTCTGTGTAACCAACTTGAATTTGTGTTAATTAATGTATCTTATCAAAGATTCCAGAGAGAAAATTACATTTAGCAGGCAACAAATTAATCTACTAAAAGTAGATAAACAAGCATGGCTCAATTGATAAGATATAATAATATGGGTTTAGCACACATACCTGACAGAAAAGGCAACTAGTTGCCTTACACCTTGAAAGCTTTTCAAATGCCCATAAACACGAACATACATACCATCTCTATCATTGAATAATTTGAGAAGGTAAGAACTAATAAGCATCACTGACTCATATATTAACAATCATTAGCATCAATAGTTAAGAACTCACTGTATTTCCTCCATTTCCTTTGTGTCAAAAGTCTCATTCACCCTGGTTAAACAATAAAAAAAAATCAGGCTATCTTTTACAACACGTGTTGGGGAAGTTTTTCCAGGATAGGTCATACATAATCCACATAAATGCACACACAAGTACTTATATATTGATATTTAATTTAAGATAGCATTTAGAAATTAGAACACATGAAGTACCATCTTCGACATTTGATTCGTCCTGTTCCATCATCTAAAATAAAATTAACATCAGTGTTTCTCTCAGCTTTCTCGAACACCATTCCAACCAAAGTCACCTGAACCAAAAATATATTTAAAAAAATGTTAGAAGGGAGAAACTGTGATAGAACAGATTTTCTAAATTCATATAGTAAGCGGCATGACAATACTATTCTTCATAAGATAAAAGTTAAATCATTCTGAGAACAAGGAGATTATCAGGAAATAAAGAACCTTAATTTATTAATGTCGCGCTGCAACCAACATTTTTAACTAATTAGACACATGAATACCACTATAATAACTTGCACCAATAAAGAATGAGTCGTACATTGTTCAGATCCACTCCGTTGATTATAAAATTCGACTTTTCATCACCAGAGTGAGAAGCCTCACTTATCTGCTTCACTGTCACCGGAACCAAACCCTGAGTTTCACGGCTCTTTAACGAAGAAAAGCAATCAAAACAGTAAACCCGGTTAGTCGTGAGATATGAAGTAAAAAATGACTACTGCCCAGTATTACGTATTATTAACCATTTAAGTAACAACCAGTAATAATTTCAGATGGAAAATTACAATTGAGGCTAATGAGCAAATCAAAATCCGTTCACTTTTCCCAGTCATGGCTTTTTTTCAACGCTTTCTTCGCAGCGAAAATCGAGAATGAAAATATGAGAGATAAGCAAGATCGCTTACTTTTGCCGGTGCCGGGGATGAATCGTTGAGCTGGGTAGGCTGAGTGGTCATGAATCCGCCGCCGGAGAAGGCGGAGGTGGCATCGAATTGGGTGCTGGAGGAGAACATCTGTGAAACCCTAGGCCTAGAGAGAAATCGAAAATAGAAAGATGCGAACTTGCGAAGACTGAACAAATAAGAAAAGGGGTCGATTTTATGTTGTTTCCCGCCAACAATGCTTCGCTTTTCCCGCCGTTTAGGGTTTCAGTTTCACCTCTCAACGCTTTCATATCTTTCTCCATCAATTATCAAATTTGTATATCATATATAAAAAAATTAAAATAAATATATTACACCCAAACTAAACAACTACAAACTTGTTCAGCTGTACTCTTACCTTTTTATTTTTTAGAGGGTGAAGTAAACTACATATATTTTTTCACGTGATACTACTAACAAAATAATAATGGCTCTACTTTCCATTCATCACCTAAGATAGAATTTCAAGGACTACTAAGTACTAACCTAATGAATATCCATTATATTGGTTAGGACTTCAAGTCATGAGAGCATTCATACAATGGTCTTATTTCATAAAGTCACTAATAATCCATGTCTAGTTAAAGAAATATAACAAAAAATATATAAAACATAAAAATGAAAAAGTTGATCAGATTTTATATCCATTAATAATTGTGCAGGTTATCGAACACACACATTCAACATAAAATAATTATACTCAATATGGACCAATTAAAATAAAGACAACTGAACCTAAATTTACGCAACATAACATAAAAAGCTTAAAGGGATAGATATCTTGTGACCTTTAATCTCGATACCCATTGATTTGACTTCAGGAACTTCACGTTGGTCTCAGGGTATGGCTCAAGGCATAAACATTTAAATATGCAATTAAACAAACATTCAACATTTAAGGAAAAGAAATTACCAATAACCTACCAAATGGTTTCTTTAGAGCTCCATTGAAATATTCAGACTATGCCTACAAACACACACAGACAAAAACATGTGTAAATGCACATGGAGGTTCTATACATACAAGAAAGAGAAGTTAGAGTTCAGGGAAGTCGAACCTGAAAATTCCGTTATCCACATTTTCATCTTCATTTGATCTATATCTAAGGTTTTTTTTTTTTTTGGTGAGCTAAGGGGCTAAACAAAGCCCAAAAACCAAACAAAACAACTATGATAAAATGGGAACGTCCCTGCTAGTAGCAACTTGCAAAGTGTCAGCCAGCAAAATGAACTTCATATCTCTAGGAGGATGGTGAAGAAGGATGAGTAGCAACAGAAGCTAGCCAGTCAGCGTTTTTATTGCTCTCACGATAAATATGAGAGAATTTAATCTCTCAATCCCTGTGTGCCATCTGGATGATATAATGAAGGACTTGATCATCTTCCCCACAACCAACCTTTCCACTAAGTATATTAAGAATGAGGGTATGAGAATCTGCTTCAACTTGCACTTTTCTATACCCCTTATTTCAAGCTATAGTGAAACCTTCCAGTAAACCCATTGCCTCCGCTTTATACACCGAAACAGCACCACAACATTTAGAATAACCAAACAACCATGAACCATTATGGTCTCGAAGAAGACCTCCACAACTTGCTTGACCATTACCTTTCTTTGAGCCGTCTGAGTTTAACTTCACCCAACCAAACTCTGGTGGCTTTCACTTGATATCCACAGCAATCCTATGCAAAGTATTTCCTTGATGAAGACTCGAGAAAGCTGTCTCAGATTCCAGAAAAAATCTGTAGATATACCGCTGTGGGTTACTAGGAAAGCTGGAGTCTGTGTATGTATAGCTTCATTCCGCCATTTCCAGATAAACCAGCAAGCAATCACCCAAAGATGACTCCAAGCTCCAAAATGACTACCCCAAACCTCCTAAATATTCTTTTGAACCCAATCATCAAGGTTACAAGAGAAAAACTCAGACCAGTTTTGTCTATTAACGAAGAATCTCCAAACATCCTTAGCTAGACAACAATCATGTAATACATGCAGCGTAGTATCAACTGTATCACGACACCAAAAGCATGAACTAGAAACATTAGTCCCAGTTATGAATCAGAGCCCGAGTCAACAAACGACCATGATCAGCTTGCCAAATGAAGCAACGGATTCTGGCAGGAACTTGAAGCTTCCAAATTCTGCACCAAATAGGATTTGAATCGCTCCAAGAGGAAGAAGTCAGACTTTCATAAGCACTTTTTACACTAAAAGCACCGTTTTTTAGTGTATTTCCAGCCAATAACATCCGCACCCATGTGCTCTTTAGGAGGCAGAATGGCTTGTATCATGGTTACAACATTAGTGGGCAAAACCTTATGCAACATAGACCAGTCCCAGCGAAGAGAATCAATCACAAACGAAGCCACTGGCATAGAGTAGAGATCATCATCAATAAAAGTGGTGGCAAAATCATGTAGACAAGGAATACCAGGTAGCCACGAATCTTGCCAGAAACAAGTACGATTTCCATCTCCAAGGGACCAGCGGACACCTTATTTAGTTTTATCCCAAAGAGAAGTCATATACTTCCAAAGACTAGAGTCTCCATTAGAAGACCTAACAAAATCAGGCCAATTAGCACGAGCCCCATACTTAGCTTTAAGCACCTCACTCCACAGCCCTTTCTTTTGAGACACAATATGGTAGCATAACTTCATAATACAGGCGTCATTAAAGGAACGCAGATGACGCAATCCCACTCCACCATGGGATTTTGGCTGGCATAAGGTAGTCCAACTGATTGGGTGAAATTTCCTTATAGCTAGCTCATGACCCCACACAAAGCAACGCTGCATCCTTTCCATTTCGTTGCAAACAATGTTAGGAATTCTTGTCACCTACATAGAATAAACAGGAAGAGAAGAAATTATCGTGGTGAGACGACCTGCCATTGAAAGACAGCGGGCTTTCCAACCCGATAGTTTAGATTTAACACGGTTAATGAGATAGTCAAATTTCCTTCTGCCTCGACCACCAGGCATCAGATCAATACCTAAATACTTGTCAATGTTCTTGGTCACCTGAAATCCCCCTATAGCAGCAATATCGTTGGCCATATGAGCATCAACATTCTGTGAGAACAACACCTGAGATTTTTTCACATTAACTTTTTGTCCCGAATAGGTACAGAAAAGATTAAGACAATTCATTACATAATGCATATGGGTCGAGGAGGCTTCAGCAAATAAGAGTAAGTCATCAGCAAAAAAAATGTGGGAAATAGCAGGACCATTCTTGCCAATTTTAAATAGTTTCCAATCACCATTATTGACAGAGTCTAAAATAATGTGAGAAAATTTCTCCATACAAAGCACAAACAAGTAAGGGGACATAGGGTCACCCTGTCTAATGCCCCTGCTAAGCTTAAAATCAGTGGTCTTAGAACCATTCCACAACACATTCAGGGTAGATGAAGAAATGCAATCCAAAATTAAATCAGAGATACAACCTGGAAATTTTAACTCCTTCAGGGTTTGGGCAACAAAATCCCAATGCAGTCGATCATAAGCCTTCTAAAGATCAATTTTAATAACCATAAAGCCCATCTTACCTTTTTTCCGTTTCATGGAGTGAATAATTTCACTAGCCACAATGATATTATCATGTATGACCCTCCCTGGAATGAAACTAGCTTGGTTAGGAGATATAATATAAGGTAAACATCATTTCATGCGGTTCACCGAAATTTTATGAAGCCCTTATAAAGGACATTACATAGAGATATTGGCCTAAATTGAGTGATAAACTCTAGCTTATCAATTTTTGGAATCAAAGCAATAAGTGTTCGATTTATATTAGAAACCGAAGCCTCGCCTTCAAAAATTTGCCTAATGAAAGCCATAACAGAAGGTCTAACAAAATTCCAATTCTTTTGAAAGAAAATGGCCGGGTAACCATCCTCCCCTGGAGCCTTGGTAGGTCCCATACTAAAAATTGCCTGATAAATTTTCGTAGGAGTAACAGGTCCAGCCATGAAACACAAATCATCTTCAGTAACAGGAGGATAACTTACATTAGTATGAAGAGGCTTATCAACAGAAACATCTTGACAGAAAAGAAATCTTGAAAGAAATGAACAACTGAAATCTGTAATGGGCTGAGTGTCATCCATCCAGCGACCATCAGGACCACGAAGCATAGATACTCTGTTAGCACGTCTTGCGGTATATACCGTGCTAGTATGATAAAATTTTGTGTTACGATCTCCATCCATAATCCAATGGCCTCGAGACTTTTGATGCCAGAATATTTCTTCCTGGGCCAAAACTGCATTCAGTTGACTCTGCAAATCACAGTTCAAGCTTATCAAGAAAAGGATTCTAGTTTGATTTGAAGTGCTCGTTGAGCACTTCTAATGCGGGCAAGGAGCTCCTTTTTACGGTTAAAAATATGACCAAACACATCCCTATTCCAAATCTGAACCTTTTTATGTGAAATTCCTTAGATTATCTCCTATGGGAAAGGAGTCATCCCAACAAGAATTAAGAAAAGGCTGAAAGTCATTATGTAAGAGCCAAGCTGCTTCAAATCTGTAAGGTCTATTCGAAGATGAAGATCTACCAGAATTAAAATCAATCAACAGAGGATGATGGTCAGAATAAGCCTGAGGAAGAGCTTTAACAATAACATCATTGAAACAGGTCCGCCAATCAAAATTATACATAGCTCTATCAAGTCTTTCAAAAACTCTGGCATAATTCTATCGATGGGGGCCTCTCTAGGTAAACTTGGAGCCTTGGCAGCCCATATCTATCTAGCCGCAATCAGATATCCAATCAGATAAGAAACTACATCTAGAAATATTAGGGAAGGCACCCCCTTTCTTTTCAGAAGGACAGGCTATTTCATTGAAGTCGCCTGCAATTAGCCACGGCTAAACAAAAACATTAGCGAAATCAGTCAATTGTTTAAAACACTCCCTCCTCTCGACAAAAGTGGGACTAGCATAAATTATAGTAAGAAGTCAGCGTGGGTCTGTCTGCCAATTAACCCAGAGATGAACATATTGACTGGTAGAATGTAAAATTGTAATCTGAAGATTCTTATCTTTCTAGCCAATTCAGATACCACCAGAATAACCAGCACCATTGACAACAAAAGAATGAAGAAAGCCTAGATGATGAAGAGTGGTGGCAGCAAGATTACCACTAACCTTAGTTTCAAGTAAAGCCAAAATGTCAGGCTTGTGATCTTTGGCAATACGCAACACATGACGAAAAAAATTTGAATTTCCTGCCCCTCGGCAATTCCACACACAAATGTTATTCATTAATAATAATAACAATTAGGAAAAAAGATAGCAAAACTAAGTTGTAGGGAAGTCCCCCATCCTTGCCAATTCTTCACCACTAGAATCATCACAATCACTAATGCTGTCTTCATTAGTCTGATCGTCACCCGTATCCATGTCTTCCTTATCCTCAGAGAGAACATTATGAGGGTCGGGAGGGTCAGAATTATGAGCAAAAAAATTGCCAGCTTTAGGAACATACCTGTTCAAATTTTGAAGGTGCGGAGGAACATTTTCCAATCTATGCAAAGTGAGCGATGCATGGTGGAAGACTGCGTCCTTAGAGTGAAGAACCCGTGGACCCTTTGGAGAAGGACAAGACAGCTTAGTGACGTTCTGCATGGCTGCTGTCGAACCGACTGGGCATGAGGAAATATTTGTATCTGTTTGAGCTAACAGGATTGCTGCATCTGGGGTCTCATGGGTTTCTGAATTTATGTGCTCAAGAGTAGTGACACCACGTGACCGTTGAGGTGAGGTATTACTCGGTGGGGCACTTTTCTTTCTGTTAGCAGTGCACCACAGAAGATGTCTATGCTCATTGATGACTGGGATATGCAAGTCCGTGATAGGCGCAACAGGTGCATGATCTTCGGGGTGAGCGTTATCACAATGAAGAGCATTAAAACGTGATCCTGACAGTTAAGCAATATTATCTGCAACGTGTTTTTGGCCTGAAGATTCGCCCGTGGTAATGGGTCTTCTATTACGCTTGGGCTTCTGCACAATCATCCATGGGCCAAATTCAGCCGCCGGCAACAGTTGCTCCAGCACAGCACCTGTAACAGAAGCGGTGTGAATGGTGTTTTCCTGTCTTTCTCTATCTGTATGTTCCTTCTTGTTAGGACAGTGGTCTAAGTCGTGACCATATATCCCACAATGAAAGCAGATTCTATGGAGGCCTTCATACTCTATGTAGAAATCACGATATTCCCCAGACGAACCTTGCACCATGAATTTTGAAACAAGAGGCTTATTAAAATCAATAGCAACACAAACTCTAGCGAACTTACCTCTTGTTCGGGCTTCTGTTGTTACATCAATCTTCATAGTGCGTCCAATTCTATCACCAATAACTTGGAGCACTCGTTTGTCATAGTACTCCATTGGGAGTTTAGGAAAACGTACCCACACGGCAGCCGAAACTTCTTTCGCTTTGGCAGGGTCAAAATACGCTTTCCATTCTCGAACAAGAAGGTAAGAATCAAAGATAATCCACGGGCCTCCATTCAAGACTAAATTCTTTGCTCGCACACTGGCAAATTTAACCATGAAGTAGTCTGAACCCAAATCAATTAATTGGAACGTACCCACTTTTGTCCATAGTTGTTGCAGACGTTTCTCAAGGGCCTTGAAACCAATCTTTCTACCCAGAAAATGCAGAATAAGGTGCTTACGCCAAGCCTTAGAGAGACGACGATGTTCTATATCATTAACTTTTAAAACAGGCCATACTCCGCCATCCTCGCCAAGCTCATCAATCATCTGGATACCATCTGGGTCAAACTCAGCCTCAGATCCTTGGACTCCATCAGACTCCCCGTCCAGGCCTGTGATATCCATATCATCCAAAGCAACCTCTGTTCCTTCAAGTAAAATTTTCTTATACGATACTCTTTTAGGAAGGCTAAACTCCTCCTTAGTTTCTTGACACGGGCCAATTTGGTCGTGATCATAGATCACAGGACCTGAACAATCACCTTTGAAAATGTTGTTATCTCATTTTGATTTTTTGACGCTCCGCCGTAGGAGATCCGCCTCCTCCTCCGTCTCCACACGCTGCATGCTTTCTTTCATCTGTCTTTAGTGTTCCAAATCTCTCCAATAAAAAGGATATCTTTTGAACAATATTGAGAGTTGGGAGACAAATAATCACTTATGCTTATGCATAGAGAAAAATGGGAGCCTCTTGATCAATTATTAAAGAACTATATCTAAGGTTTCAATCTAGCAATTGACTACAGCATCTAATAAAAAGGAAACTAAGAGAAAAGTAAAGAGAAATAATCATACTATGAAATCAGTAATTGAATGTGCAAATCTTGCGTCCATGGAGAGTTAAAGATTGTAGTGTCTACAAAGATCACTAAGTTGCAAATCCAAAGTGCTTTTCTTCTACAAGATGGAGCCCTTGATGGGATTGTTTGTCATCCTCCAAGATGAACCACAACGCAACATAAAAAGGGGAAAGATGAAAAAACAACAGTTGTTTACTTCAGCATTCATTCAATGTAGACAATGAGAAGATACTATATAGAGCATTTAGTGCTAGCCTCAACGGTTGCACAAAGATCTCATAAGATAACAACGATTGAGAACTCTGTGAGAATTTTGCTAAGATGGCTGAATGTAATAGTCCAGCTCTTGATAAAATGTTGATGTGGCTAACGCAAGAGGGAGTGCTACCTAGAAAAGAGCTGAAAGCTGAAAGGAACTTATGATGTGGCTTAATAATAGAGTTCAGACAAGCTAGTTTGTCATTCACATAGTGTTTGTATCAGAATCTATATATTATAAATAGATTCTCTAATGTTGACTCAACATTCGAATTTTAATGAACATAAAAAAAAACACACATTTTTAACTAATAGGATAAAATGCAAAAAAAAAAAACTCTTCCAATTTTGGATTATATATGATTCACTTATTGAGTTTCAAAATGAGTCAAAAGATATGCTCATTATTTATTAACTATGCGAAAAAGTCCCTCCATCCAATATTTCTCCTCAAACTTTTAATTATGTATAATTTATCCAAACTTTTAGGGTATGTTGAGTTTCTATTTCCACAACTTAAAAGGATGACAAATCAAATAACCATCACTATTTGAGTCATAGGTTGGCAGTTCATTAAAAAATAAACTTTTTTAATTAAATTTACAGTTTATAATAAATAATTAACATAATAAAATATGATGTATTCAATTTTCTTATGTTATAATATATTCAATGTCAAAAAAATTATTTATTTATTTTAATAAGTTATTCATTACAAGTCAGTTAGATTAAGACTTTTCTAACTCACAATCTGCTTAGCAGATTGATCCATCTCTATCCCATTCAAGGGTGGGTTGAGACAAAATTTTAATATTAATAATGCTAAATTAATTTTGAATGAATTTAAGTCAACTTTTATAAAATGTAAATTTATTATGCACTCTAAAAATAGATAAATTGGCTGATATAAAACACAGGTCAATGGTTGAAATAGAACCAAAATTATTTTATATCGATATATGATACTCATGCGGTAATCTTCGTTGATTAAATTAATGTTTGTTGAAGGTTTTAAAACTCAAAATAAATTACACCTCACTCAAAATTAGAGGAGTTTTTTTCGCATTTTATGGTACCTATCCAACTTTTTTGAAAAAAGTGTAACACCTTGGATTTAATCAGCTACATGGCACTACATCGTAACAAAGGGTTGCTGGATTATGGGATCGGAGGCGAAAGAAAATGAGGTGTGGTTGTTGTTTGGACCAGCCACGTAGACCACGACATGGAAAGTGTTCCCCGCTTTATGTTCCTGTGGCTATCGTCACTCTACTTCCCTCGCCTCTTGTTTGCCTTGTTGTATTCATATTTAAATGAAACAAAAAAAACAAAAACACTAATTTTTGGAGGTAGCAAAATGGCACCGATTTCTTGCTTAATTTAGGGTTTTACCTCTCAAATTTCAATCTCTGCTCGAATTCCTACATCCATGGATTCCATCTGCACGAACTCCTTATACACAGTTCCCTATCATACCAAGAAACCTTGTAACAAGGTTCGGGACCTTCTCTATCGCAAGAGTCTACCACCATCACCGACCTTGATTTCTTCTTCTTCTTCGTCATCCCAATCGTTGCTACAGCGAAGGGGAGGAAGAGGCACGAGGCTATGGCGAACGCCAATTTCGTGTTTCGCTGCAACAGCGAGTTCTGCTTCCAACGGTAACGTTGCCGCCACGAGAAGTAGCTCAACCGGTGCGAGTGAGACCAGCAGCAATGCCTTGCAACTCAGCAAGTCCAGCACCGCGCTGGAGCAGCTTGACATCGAGCGCGGCGTCTGCACTCCTTTCCGCAAGTACTCTCCTGAGATAGTATGACTTTGAGGGTTCTCTCTGCAATTCAATTTTCTGTTTTGTCCCACGAATTCTGAATTATGCATGCTTTGTGGTCTGGAAATACCTGTGGAAGCGCGAATGTTGTGCATCCGAGAGATTGTTGTGAAATCTTGCTCGACTGATTAATTTTTATGACTAAGAGTTGCATCTTTAGTGGTGTGAAGTTACTATTACTTTGGGTTAAATTTAATTTGCCTTTCTTTAGGGTTGATTTTGCCCCCATATGATTCTGAATTTGTCACTTCGACCTCATGTGGTTAACTCCGGTAACATTTTACCCCCTATGGTTTCATTTTGTTAACTTGTACTACAAATTCATTAACTTATGTAATTAGGATTTCTCTAGTCCTTTAGCTTAGCTTATGTATTTATTTAATTACATATTTTTTAAGGCAAGAAAACAGAGTTACAAATTGTTTGAAAATCTGGTATTTTGTTAACAAGTGAGCTTTGTTCAGCAAAAGGAAATGTTGACTTTATGTCAACTTTGCAAATTAGACATATCTTTATGTGTAACCTCATTGGTTTAACATATTATAACATAAATAAGTACTTTCTTAGTTGTTATAGCCAAGAAAGACATAAGAAGCTCTCAAAATATGTTGGTAATGAAACCACAGGGAAAGGCAAAATGCTAATGGAACTAATCACAGGATTAAAGTGACAAAGTCGAAATCACTGAGTCGCAAAGTGATACTGTTCCAAACTACATGAGGACAAACTGAATTTAACCCTCTTATTTTTGTCTTTTAAGTAGTGACCGTTACAATTCGTGAATCAGTTGCAATTGCTTAAGAAACAACTATTTTTCTGAACAACTGTGCCTCTCAATTTGTTTATTTTGTTGCTTTTAGGAAAGAGGCATTACCACGTGAGAGTGAAGATGTTTAAGTAATTTGTTTTGGATTGTACTTTATTGCCTAACATGTAAAATTTCACAGTATTCTACATGATATATATGTGGAACATGACATGAATATAAATGTCATTGTAAATGTTATTCATTATCCCTGTTGGTAGAAGGGAGAGTAGCTTCTCACCACAGGATGTTAGTGAACTAAATAAATTTATTTAAATGTGCTGGATGATTCTTTCTGACTTGAAGCAAATTTCCCTTTGGCTACTTTTTTTTTTGTTGGTTATTAGGTGAGAAATAAGGTATTAGAATCGAGAGGGGCTATTTTGTCACTTATGATGCGTGGAGTGGAGATAGTTTGGAACCTGGGCTTGTATTGGTCTACCTTGATGTATGATTTCCTAGTTGGAAGGGATGAAGAGGTTGTTCCATATCGTGCTCGACAGCTTAGGAACCTCTTGTGCGATCTGGGGCCTTCTTTTATTAAAGCTGGCCAGGTGGGTTGTTTTTTAGGCACATGCTCTGCCAAACAAATCTTGAGTGTGTTTTCCAGTTGATAATAGATTGTCTTTTATTTGACAGGTCCTTGCAAACAGGCCAGATATCATTAGAGAAGATTATATGAATGAACTTTGTATTCTTCAAGATGACGTTCCTCCATTTCCCAATCAAGTAAAACTTATTACCAGGCCTCAACTATTGTCAGTTGATTCTATTTATGCTAAGCCTTTTTCATGCTATTAATCAGCTGGATATCATAATTCTGATGTGTGGCTTAAAAATTTCCTAGATTGCCTTCAATATCATAGAGGAGGAACTGGGTCAGCCCCTTGAAGCTGTTTTCAGCAAAATCTCATCAGAGACAATAGCAGCTGCAAGTTTGGGTCAAGTTTACAGGGCTACTTTACGTGCCACTGGCAAGGATGTTGCTATCAAGGTTTCATGGAGCTCACCTTGTGTTCTAATTCTGTTTTCATCTCCAAACATGGCACTTGTTACATGATATTAAGAAGTTTTGGCATAGCATCAATTTATATTGCAGTCTCCATAGCTTGATTAGATATTAGTTTTTTTTCCCCATTTATATTGCAGCTTAACTATTTCACTGAATTTCTTTTTGCGGTCTAAGTTCATAATAGTTTTATGTCTTGCTGTTTACCTAATCTCTTACTAAGAGCATTATGTTGTTGAGGTCCGAGTTCTACATGGTACTTGCCTTTTGTGTTGAGGTGATTCATTGATATATGCTTGCCCGTGTTGTTCGAAAGCAGCTGCTTTCCTGCTTTGTTTTTACTTTTTACTTTTTAATTCGTCTTTGTTAATATTTTTTGGTATGTAAATTTTTTTCCCTCCTTTCAACTTGTTTTGTTATTGTCCTAATTATCATTGATGGCAAATACAGGTTTAACTTATCAAATTACCTGTATGGTTTTCTGCATGTAAAGTGCTACATATGTATTGGTAAAAGATAAACAAGGGAGGAAAAGCAAACGTTTAGAGCAAGGTTAAATCTACTTCTAAAGACATATTTTGGTGTACTTGCAGGTTCAAAGGCCCGGGATAGAGCCCATAATATATCGAGATCTTTTCCTGTTCCGCACTCTGGCTTCATTCCTAAATGGCATTAGTATACAGAAACTCGGGTGTAATGCTGAGCTGATTGTTGATGAATATGGTGAAAAGCTTTTGGAAGAGCTTGATTATACCCTGGTACCTTTTAGAACTGCCGTGTGTTAGGCATAATAGTTTGATGTGTGCTTTGAATGTGTCAAAGCACCAAATAGGGGAGTTTCTTGGCATATTGATTGTGTTTTTTCTGTGTATATTTGTTTTAAACAGTGTACCGATTTCTCTATCTTTATTACAGGAAGCTCGTAATCTTGAAGACTTTATTGAGAATTTTAAAAATGACCCTACCGTCAAAATTCCTCGGGCTTACAAACAACTTTCTGGTTCACGTGTTTTAGTAATGGAATGGATCGATGGTATTAGGTGCACCAATCCGCAGGTTTGTTTAATTGGATTGGTGATGCTATGACT
This sequence comes from Castanospermum australe, assembly GCA_019955255.1. Lineage (NCBI taxonomy): Eukaryota > Viridiplantae > Streptophyta > Magnoliopsida > Fabales > Fabaceae > Castanospermum > Castanospermum australe. The sequence goes on along the minus strand of NSJW01000337.1, from coordinate 64,601 downwards.
AATTAACTATATATGGTGTCTTTGTCAAGAAACAATGTTTGTTGTCTTGTTGTGGATTAATAATTTTCCTCCATGTGAATCAGGCTATCAAAGAAGCTGGTATTGATGTAGGTGGATTTCTAACAATTGGTGTGAGTGCCGCCCTGCGACAATTGTTGGAATTTGGATTATTTCATGGAGACCCTCACCCTGGAAATATTTTTGCCATGCGTGATGGACGAATTGCATATGTGGACTTTGGCAATGTTGCTGTTCTTAGTCAGGTAATTCTTCATATGCTGAGTATGAAATAAAGTTTTCATATTTGTGTGTGTGTGTGTGTGTGTCTCTCTCTCTCTCTGGCCATCAATTATTGTGTCTCTTTGGTATAAGATAATGGCGTACAATGAAATTTTTAGTTGTGTTTATTAATCTGTTGAGTTATATCAGCACATTCCTTATTCATCCATATCTAGGAATGCTTGCCGTTGCATTATATACCTAAAATTATCATAAATTTTAAAAACCATGTGTTGCACTGTGCATTTCGTTTTATTGTAATGATATATCATACGGCTGAATATGTTGCTGCTGTGAAAATCATGTTAATAATTTTTTCCCCTATAATGTTAGTACTTTTCCCCAAAAATGATCACCAAACATTTCTTTTTGGAAATTTTTTTCTTTTTCCTAGTGTTTAAACATATATTGCATTTAGTTAAAGCTATATCTATATAATAATTTAACATCATTTGCTATATTATCTGGTCTTGCAGCAGAAGTAAAAGCTTCATGAAGTGTAGTAATAAATGATAATATATAATTGCTAAATGTTTTAAAATATTTTCATCCTGTCTGTGTCTTTTGATTGGATTTTATTACCATAAAATTTAGGAGGATTATGGACCTAATGGGCATATGGTTTCACATAGCTACAGGAAACTCTTTAGTATAAAATCTAACTCGAGTGTGAGCCAAATAATGGATTTATTATATCTCTAAAATAAATGAACATTTCTGAAATTTTATCCTGGTTATCGCTTTTGAAACTTTCTTGTTTAACTCAAAATATTTCCATCAAGTCAGTCCAACAGAGTGCCCACTTGTTATTCACTGAGATTGACATTCTTGTATATTTTTTTGAATTTTTTTGTAAATGAAGAAATTTTATTAGAGAAAGAAAATGATGATAGTTCAAAAGGATAAGATATTATTCTATAAATACAAAGGGAGAGACAATTAACACAATGCTAAGTCACCAAGGCAATACATCTAATTAATCCTACTGAACATCAGACAGGGACACTCCTTGGAAATGACCCTTGGTTGAGTACCACTACGAAGTAAAATAGACAGCTTTATCATCTCATAAAAGAAAAATAGGCAATAATTTGTTCTTAAATATTTTTTGCATTGTGAGATTTTACTATCTTGTTAATTGTTATGTAAGAAACTAATTAATTGGATGATCCTGTCGTGAGGGTGCTGCAAGCTCAAACCTATTAACCCCAAAAGCAAAAACTGAAGCCAGTGGAAGATCCCTGGCCTGCAACATCCTAAACATTAACCATAATCCAGCTATGTGAAGCTACCCTCGATTTTTGACTCGCGTAGTGCATAATATTCATTGGTGCTTTTTTTGAGCTTGCTTCCGTATTTTGTCAAGTTAGTGCCTTCTGTTTTGGTTAGATGAAAGAGTTTGTGTGGACATGTTTACGATGATGGGTACACATTTAAGGATCTATTATAGAAAATAGAAATAGGAAATTATTCTGCTTTTAGGGCCACTTCCATTATAGTCTACATCATGGCGTTTTCTTTAATAAGCTCTTCAGAATTTAGAGTAAGCTTTTTGTGGCTGGCATGTTGATCTGCTTCCATTTCTTCAGCAAAATAAACAGATTTTAATTGATGCTGTCGTCCATGCTGTAAATGAGGACTATGCTGAGATGGCTAATGACTTCACCAGATTAGGCTTCCTGTCACCGGGGACTGATGTCACTCCAATAATTCCCGCTTTAGAAGCAATTTGGCAGAACTCTGCTGGAAAAGGACTATCAGATTTTAATTTTCGAAGTGTCACTGGTAGGCACTTTCCCTCCATTATTTAATATATACCAACTATTGCTATGTGATCATTTGATCTGAACTCTGATGTTTCTTCTTGAAATAAATTTTCTAATTTTGGGTTGAATTTTTTCGTCTTGTTAAATGGAGGACTTAAAGTAACAAATCACTATGTTAAGGACTCTTAGTTACAGGTTTTGTGACTCTTGTTCCATCTTACCTTTTAACCCCTTGTGTTTTTTCTTCAGTGATATTGTATAGAAGGGAACAAATCTGTTGCCTTATACAGGGATAAAAAACTGATCAACTTTATTCATGAGTCTGATCATACTATAATTTAACTCTTAAGATCTCCATAATGATTTAATTTGCGTTTCGATTCATAAAATCATAGAATGATTCTGTAGTTATTGTATTCATTGTAATTAACTAATTATATTCTATCATTTCATGTCCTTAATTGAATGTGTCAATGAACCATCTAACATGTTTCAAATCATTTCTTTGTAATGGTGCATTTCTTTTCAGCATTAGAGAGAGACGTGTGGGGTAGGGGCAGGGGAGACAAATTGCTGACAACATTATTTTTTCAATTGCTTTTTATCCTACGCTATTTCATATACATACTCAACTATGAAATATACTGCAGGGAAGTTTAATCAGTTGGTTTACAACTATCCCATTCGTATCCCAGAAAGGTTTTCGCTTGTAATCCGTTCTTTATTGACTCAAGAAGGCATCTGTTTTACTCTAAAGCCTGACTTCAAATTTCTTGAGGTAAAAGCTTCCATGTTTCTCTGTTGTCCAGATTTTCAAGTTGATTTGAAAACTGCATGCAACTTATTTTAGGAAAGCAAATTTTGTTTATAGTAATGCTGCACTAGAAGAATGAAAACTGTATCATAATATTATCAGAACTTAAGAAGTGAAAAACTTCTTAATATTTTACTAAATTAGAACATAAGATTCACTATTGTAAATAAATCAGTTTGAGCACGAGCAACAGTCATAACTGTCTATTTTCTATCATTAGTCATTACCTTATTTTGAGTAAAATATTAATGTCAGTATGTCAATAGGTTGCATATCCATATGTGGCTAAGCGACTGCTAACAGACCCAAATCCAGCTCTACGTGAACGACTCATACAGGTTAGTGATGCTGCTCAAAATTAGAAGCTTCTATGTATATAACTTTTTATTCTGTATTGGCCTGTTTTTAACTTACAATCATCAAGTTAAAAGAGGGTCATTCTTGGTGATTTTTATGTAAATCAATGACAATTGTTAAGTTTCATATATGTGGGGGTAAGGATTTTATTGCTGGGTAGGTTTCCCTTGTTGGGGAAGAATATTTGCAAGGGGGATAATATATCTGTCTTCCATCTGATAAATCTCTCTCTCTCTCTCTCTCACACACACACACACTTCTCCTTTTCTTAAGTATTTGATAAAGGACCAACATGAGAATGCAGCAATTTTTGGGGTCCCTTTTTTTGGTGGGGGGGGGGGGGGGTGCAGTAAATGCCAATTTTCCTACTATATTTAAATTCGTGTGCCAAGGATAGTGCTTTGTCATGGTCATTGGAGATAAAGCTAGTCAGAAGTTATGGGTTTAATTTTGAAGCAGAAGGTTACAATATAGCATCATGTCTTTTGGTGTCACTAAATCATTAGTTGTATGCCTACTTCGCTGGTGTTATAGTTGCGGGAGATGATTCTGTTATTTTGGAATGGAAGAATTAGAGATATAAAATCATTCATGGATCTCCACTTAATAGCTTAAGCTTTTAAAAGTGTTGGTCTTTAACAGGATCTCATCCCTTTCTTAAACATGTTAAATATGAGGGCGCACAATTCATTCAGATGTGCTAGAAGCCTAAAGCTTGATTTGCAGGAAAGGTCCTTCCATTTTCTCTCTTCTCTCTGCCACCTTGGTCAAAGCACTGAATCCAAGCTGTCCTTTACTTAGTGAAATTTCAGTATAGTGAATGATATCTTAGTAACCAAGAACTAGTCTGAAAAATTTTTGTGATTCTTTTTCAATCCAAATTTAGTTATACTTGCTGCATAACCATATATTACTCCTCGGTTGATAATACTTTACTGCTTGTTTTAGGTTCTATTTAAAGACGGTCTTTTCCAGTGGAAACGACTTGAAAACCTTATTGTTCTTGCAAAGGAAAATGTGGCCAAGATGAGCAGCAATCCAGCATTGCAAGCGAAAGACAGGTCTGTATTTTATTGAAACAGCATCGCATGTTTGGTTTCTTCCTTTGAGTCAAATAAGTGATATTCACCTGAGGCTCATCTCTATACAGGCAAAGACAGAGAGACTGGCAGGTTGAAAGAAAACTGGACCTCACAGACACTATCAAAGACGGAGCTCGCCTTTTCTTTGTTGATGAAGGGATACGTAGACAGCTTCTTCTTGCATTGACTGAGGACTCAAAGCTTCATATTGAAGAGGTCTGGTCCTGATGATATAACCCGTTCCTCTCTCTTAAAGCCCATAATCTTGTGCCAGAGAATTCTGACTTGTGTTATCTACAGCTTGTCGATGTGTATAGGCTGGTTGAAGATCAGATAGACATACCCTCAGTGGCCTTAGAAGTAGCTCGAGGTAAAGCTCTAGTGGACCCTGAATTTGACGTAGTTTACTTGTTATCTGCCATGGCTGCATGAGGCGAACTACATATAACTTTCTTTTTGAGTAAAACTCCTTTTTGGTCCTCCAAAAATATAAGTGTCATTATTTTGGTTCTCCAAAAAATTTTATCATTAATTTAGTCCCTGAATATAAAAAGTGTCATAAAAATCGTCTTTCTATATACGAACAGCGACTAAATTGATAATATATTTCGATTATTGAGAAACTAAATTAGGATTAATTTCTTTGAAGGATCAAAATTATGTTATTTTCTAGATTTAAGGATTAAATTGATGACAAAATTCTTTGAAGGACTAAAGTAATAACACATATATCTTTCGAGGGCTAAAACGGAGATTTATTCTTTCTTTTTTGTTGTAGACTTTCCTACGGTTGTCAGGGATCTCCTGCTTTCATGGAGTGAATCGGTCTTATCCGATAGATAGTCAAATCTTTGGACTACCTGCATAACAAAAATAGGCATTGTTTCAGTCAGATGAGTATACTATACCCATGTCCTGTATTTTCTCTGTTTTTTTTCTTAATTTTTTATATAGCAAAAGGTTTATTATACGAAGTTTCAAATGCCTGCCAACACCATTGTAACTAATGGAAATAATTGCTACATTTGTATAGGAAACATTATTTTGCTCAGTAAATATCAAGTTGTAGTTTCATGAGGGGCAAAAGTCCAGAAAATTCATATAATTCTTGAGGTTCCTTTATTTTACAAATCTAACTCGTGCTTAGTCATGTAAAGTTCTAGCTGCCCACTGCTGGGATACACGTATGTACTTGTGAAATTGCTAATAAAAATCTTTTGGTCGATCTTCTGCATCATGTTACTTCCCTTTATTTGTGTGAAAATTCACGTGACTATTAACATGTGTTTAACTGTTTATAATTTTAAAGGAATGTTATATTCTCTTAAAAAGATTTTTTAATAATACTTTAGCATTTAACATTTATTATTGTGGAAGATTCTTGAATACATTCAGTGTAAGATAATGTTCTTATATCATACTACTTATCATATGTCATATTAATTATATAGTCATTTTTATCTTTTATAGTAATAGTCAATAAGGGTTTATACAACCAATATAACATAGAATAAGAGAATTGTACTAAATGTATTTAAGAATTTCTGTTATTGTTATTATTTTTTTTTCTTTTAGTCAACTCTGAGCTTTGTTGAATTTACACGTCGTTGTATAAAGTGTCTTTTATAGAGTTATGCAGTCAGTAAAATTACACACTTTTACAAATGTAGAACCTGCGTGACTGCGGCTCGCAGTTTGAAAATATACATGAAATGTAAAACTTATGTGAATAGTAGCAAAAAAATAAAAATAAAATAAGTTTGACTTTGGGAACGCTGCCTCGCAAGTCGCAACGAGATACGACTGTTGAACGTGGCACGCAGTTTGGTGTTGACTGGGATATCAAGTATTAACACCAAATGTGCTTCACGAAATGTCCCTCATGATATCACGTTTTCAAAAAACAATAAAGGTTATTTTAATTAAAAATATGCCTCTCATATCTTGAACTTATTTTGAAGTTTTGGTTAAAATTAATTAGTTTTTATGATTTTATGATTTACTGGACCTGAATTTTGATTTTGTAATTTTTTTAGATATTAATTTTTATAATTTTATTTATTTTAATTTTTATTTTTATTTTTAAAGTATCGATTATTATATTTTTTATTTATTTAAATTTTTATTTTTATAATTTTTATTCATTACAATATTATTTTTTATTTAAATAAGTGAAATTATTTATATTAATATTTGAAAAAAATTATACAGAATATAAAACTGAAAAAATTATAAAGATTAATTATTTATATTAACCTAAAGTTTTATATGAATAAAAGTTGAAGTTATGGTTAATATAGCATAAGTTTATCTTCCCTCTTCAAGGCTAATTTGTTTGGTTAAAACTTAAAAGACAAGAATCAATAACAAGTATTTTTGTCGAAGGTGGGGGAAAGAGTAATTTTAAATAATTGTACAGAAATCAAGCATAAGTTATGGTTGATAAAATTGAATGGAATTATAACAACCAAAAAAAAAATGGAATTACTGTACTAACAAAAACTGAATGCTGGGACTTTATTGCATGTGGAATAAAAAAGATTGGAAATAAGGGTACATAAATATAAAAAAATATTAATTATTTTTTTCCAATTTTATTCCTAATATTAATGAAATAAGAGAGTTAGCATAATAAATAATAATTTGAGATTTTAATAAAAGAATGGTTTAATCAAATAAACTTTCTTTCTTGTAAATTAAAATATTTAATAATTTCTTTTAATTTTTGTACAAATATCTTAAACTACCAAAAAAAAAATAGAGAGAGTAAAAAAATTTATTCTTCAAAACATAATAATTAATTTTTTATTTGGAATTATTTAAAAGTAGAGTTAATTTAATTTGATATAAATAAAAATAAATTAAATTAGTTTTTATTTTATAGATTTTTAAATAAAAATTTTTATTTATAAATCAATTACAAAAATATTTTAATTATTTTAATAGTATTTGAAAAGAAATCCTGACACTTAACACAAATTACGGCTGTAAAATAACTAAGTACAACCTTTGCACTAAAATTAATAATATTTTTAAAAAGAAGAAAAAATAATTTTTTTTAAGTAACTAATCATTCGGAATACCATCAAAATAAAAATTTTCTCTTAAATATATTCATTTTATACAAAATTAAACTTCTGCTATTAAAGTAATTTTTAAGAAAATTTGAGTTGTTTTTACTTGAAAGAATATTATTGAAAGAAAAATAATTTGACCGTTGACTCTTGACATTGATTAATATTCACAAATTATATGAATTTTTTTCGTAAGTAAATGAAATGAATTTTTTTAAATAAATATATATAAGTTTCCTTTGAATTGATTAAAAAAAAGAAAAAAGAAAAAGCTATGAAGAATTGACCACGGTTATCCTGTGAAAGGTTTACGTAATTGAATGGAACTTATTTACGAGAATGTCATTTGAGGGGTTTGGGTCAATGCCACTCTCGCGAAGGGCACTAACGTCATTGGGTAATCTGGGTTCAATGTAGGAGGTGACGAGGACCTTCTTCATTGCCCTTTTTTATCTTTCCCTTTGCAGTTTCAGAGGGTTAGAAAGAGAGAGAGACCCAACACCGACTACTCCCCAAACGGGCATCGCAACGCTGTCTCTTTCACTGGTCACACCAATCTCTCCACCCCGGTTTTTCCCGCATTCCCTCATCAGTTCTCGGGTATAAGCCATAAGGTGAGAGCTTGGCTTCCCTTGCACCCGTTTTCAGTGTACTTGATCACCCTTTTGTCCCCAAGTTTGTCTCTTTTCTGTCTCTTCTTTTTTGGGTTTTAGTTTATTTGCTGGGTCCTGTTCAATTTATGTTCACCTACCCGGGATTGCCAATTTAGCAGTTTCTTTTTCTTTTTCTTTTTTTGTTTCTCTTGCTGTGACTCTGATTATCATTTTTGTTTTCCTTCTTGTTCTTTAGGGAATATCCTTTATTCCGGATTGGTCAACTTGGTCAACTTGGTCTTTTTTTCTTTTTTTCTTTTTTCTTTTGGTCTGTGTGTGTGTGTGTGTGTGTGTGTTTGTTTGTTTCTGTTAAGACGACGGATTCTGAAGGTTTTGAATTACCCATTTTGGTATCTAGTAAATTATGTCTGTTAGTTTCAATATGGTGGCCATTTCATTTGATTTTGATGGCGGGTTTTGTGCTATTTTAGGCATAGACAAGTATTCTTTATGGTGATTTCCTAAAATTTCAGACGTTGGTGATGTATTGATTATGGAATTTAGCTGATGACTGATGAGCTCTAGATGACACTGTTCTATGGCTTTTGGATTGTGTCTGTAAATCAGTTTCTTGGTTAATCAATCAGTATAGGGCGCCTGTTGACCTTATTCCCTTCCCTCTGGATTTAGATTTAAAATTGATTTCTTTGAGGAATTAGAAGCAAAATGCATCTGCCTTTTCAGATAGAGTAAGTTCAGGTTCTTGACGCTTAACATGTTTTCCGTTGATAATTTACAACCCTCAGTTTATAAAAGAGAAAAGCCACGGTAGAGTGATTTTATGAAAATGCATAGTTGTAAATAACATGCTGAATGGTTTTATGCATTGCATGCGTTTAAATGTTCAAAGTTATCGTTCCCAAATGCCTTTGCTATGTACTGGAGTAGCATTCTAAACTAGATTTTGTATCTTATTCTATTAGGTTTGTTCTAAAACTCAGGACACAGTTTGCGAGATACATTACCAAGTTTTCTTCAACGTAATCTGATATGAGAAGAATACAGAGCATGCCATGTACTAATACATACACAATTTTGGTATAAGTGGCCTGTTCATGGTTTCAGGCCTTGTGATAGTATAGTCCAACTTAGTGCAGACAACATGGGGGATATTCAATTGGATATCAATTGGGAAGATGTCTTCTGCCCCATATGCTTGGATTTTCCTCATAACAGTGTGCTTCTTCAGTGTTCATCTTACAATAAAGGATGTCGTCCTTTTGTATGTGACACAAATCAATTGCACTCAAATTGTTTGGATCGTTTTAAAAGCGCATGTGGCATGCCATCCTCTTCAGTGTCTGATGCCACTTACATAGAAAATAGTGAGCCAGTGGTATCAGATGATCAAAACAAGCTGAGTTGCCCCTTGTGTAGAGGTGAGGTTTCTGGGTGGATTATTGTTGATAGTGCTCGTATGCATCTTGATGAGAAGAAGCGTTGTTGCGATGAGGAGCAATGTGCATTTATGGGAAGTTACTTGGAGCTACAAAAACATGCTCAACTTGAACACCCTCATGCTCGTCCATCAAAAATTGATCCTGCCCGACAGCTTGATTGGGAGAATTTTCAGCAGTCCTCTGAGATAATAGATGTTTTGAGCACTATTCATTCAGAAATCCCACAGGGGGTGGTTTTAGGAGATTATGTGATTGAATATGGAGATGATAATGCCGGAGATGAGTTTGAGGACTTTCCTGGAGATGAAGGCAACTGGTGGACCTCTTGTATTTTTTATCATGTCTTCGACAACTTCAGAAGTTCCAGAAACAGAAGGAGGACAAGAGTTGGTGATACAAGAAGGGGTAGTCGCCGTTTAAGTTATGATACTTCAAATTCTGATGAAGGTTCTGTAGCTTCTGTAGAGTATGCAGAGTATAGGCTAGATGAGACTGATGATGAGTTTGTTAGTACAAGTGGCCCCTCAAGGGGTAGCAGTGGTTATCGCAGGTGCGTAGCACTTTTCCTTCTTTTTGCACTATTGCTTTTCTGCATTCTAATATCAATGTTCTTTAGATCTCATCCCTTAACTTTCTGGTTTGTTAAGGTCTGATAATATCAGTGTAAGAGTCCGTATGCAGTTGTGTTCCAGTGTTTCTATCGAGATTGTGATAAAAAATTTTAGGACTAGAACTGAATTTATCTCAAGCTTTTCCCTCAAACATCCTAAACAAGTGACTTTTTTCTTTGTTTTCTTTTTCAAGACCACCATGATGTATCTATCAGTGTACAGCTACCTAGAATCATATTCTTTTCTGGTACCCTCTGATGTTAATCATCTAACCATTTTAAGAGGATAATATGTCATTTGCATTATTGCAAAGGAACATATGATTACACATATCTTAAGATAGTCTGATGTGAAAAAGAAAATATGATTTCACTCATTTATTAGCAACCTAATTTATGGTGGTTTATTGAAATGTAAATCATACCCAAGAAGTTATTATAGTTATAAATTCCACACTAATTAGCTTTTTTTATATTATTATTCAGTAGTTATCTTCTTGCTATTGTATTTTTAGATAATGTTAGGCTCTTGTTAATCATTTCTTCTTTTCTTTCTGAATGTTGGTCTTAAAGGCTACTTTCTATAGCCATTTGGGAGATTTCATCTGAATTTAAGTGATTGTATGATAGTATGATACCATTTTCACATGATTCATTGTGATTGGCAATCAATATTTGGAGTGATTCAGTGTATTTTCTGAGTTATCAAGTGTGTAATTTGATGTATGAAATAGAATGACATGTTTGGTCTGCCGTACTCAGATTATAGTATTTCAAAATTTGTATTACTGTTAGATTATGTGTACTTGCTGTCCTATTTACAGATCCCAGAGACGCCGTTCCCGCTTCTATGAGAACTAGGTATTTGCTGGCTGCCCACAAATAATTTTCATTTTACTTTTTGTTATTTTATTAAGGTCTGATGGCTTTAAAATGGCTGCTAAAAGTATATTTCTTTCTGTCGTGCAAGTATGAGGCAGTGGTGCTGTGGGCTTTTTGTTCCATACCCTTGGAAGTACTTACTAATTTTCTCTAAGTTTGCAGGCACAAGGGTAGTAGAATTAGAGACGGGGATCCACTGATATCGATAGCAGTGTGATCTCAGTGTAGCTTGTGTTACAACATGCAAAGGTTACATTTAGATCATCTATTGCATTTGCAATGAGATGTGCTGATTGGGAACTTCATAGATTTGACAGTTCCATGTGGTCACATACTCGAAGCTTACCTTATATGCTTAGCTTTAAAATCTCATTTGTATACTGCATCTAAATGAAGAAAGTATGCTAGCCATTGGAAGCCTGTTAATAAGTTCCTCTGTGCTACCATTGTAATTCCGCTAGCATTCTGCTGCTTAATTATGGGACAATGAATATTTTCATCCTCTTTTCCATGTACATATAGCTAATTGATTGTGATGTGTTAGAATGACTCTCAAGGTTACGAGATCAAGATTTTTACATTTGTTTTGTAGCACAATTGTACAAGTGGCTTCGGTTTGGGTTTAAGTGGTATCACTTAAACTTTATTATCTTGTTGAACTAACTGTGCCATTTGTAGAAAAATTGTGCTGTGAATGCAAGAATTGTGTTAAGTAGGTTATTCTTTACATGTAGCATCCATAGACATGAAATGTGGCTGTTCAAAAATTGAGGTTGAGGTTGACTGTTGTTTAGTTCCTATTTATTTGATGTGAATAAAGATTATTTCCATAGAGTTTAACTCATTTGAATCATCTGATACGTCTAATTTTCATGGGTTAGGGAGTAATAATAATATGTTCCTCGTTATGAGATGCAATTTTCAGAAATCAAATTGTAATTTTCATGTATAAGAATATAACTTACTTTCGCTATGCTAATTTTTCATGACTTGTTTAGTTTTTTTTTTTTAATTAACTTATTTTGTAATGAAAAAGTGTTTTTTTGTCTCCAAAGCTTGAGTTTACACTGGGGGAGTCCTTTCGGAATTTCTCAAAGACCTAGGCCCAAGAGAAGGTTTGGAAATGGTTTTCAACTAGCAATAGATGCACCTTGGTTAGAACTTCATTAGTTGCGTCATTGCCCCAACCGTGACGAAAAAGGTTTATAATTAAAATGTTGTAAAGAAAATTATGGGTGTGTAAAAGCCACAACGCTAAAGAACTAGAGCTTCATGGAGAGAAATACATGTTTAAATATATAAAAGAAGTTTAAATATATTTTTGCACAATGTGCAAAAGTCTATCATATATTAAAGAAGTTTAAATGCATGTTTAATTTTTCTTAATTTTTATACAAATATTTTTTAAACCAAAATAATTTTTATACAGCATTTTGATTTATAAGATTTTTTAATATAAAAAAAATCTTTTTCAAATATATACAAGTACGTCAAGGATTCAGATCATGTATGAAAATATACAATTAGTTTAAACTAATGTGGATAAATAAATAAATAAATAGTATGCCTCTGTCTTCAGATCTGGAATATGACTTTGAAATAGAAATAGAAATTAAAATTGATCATACTTAAATATCATTATTTATACATTTTTCATGTTTTGAATTTTATTATTTTTTTCAATCTTTGATAGTTCTTGTTTTAATATTCATAGTACTGTACAATAACTAGTACTTTAAGATATCAATTTATTTGGTTTATGCTTTACTGTCTAATAAATGAATTAATTCTTGCTCCTCTCTCAACATTGAGAAATGTCTTTTTGTTCACTATTTAATGTGAAGAATACTGTACCATAAGACCCAAACTAAAAAATAAATTGTATTTCATCCGTCTCTATTTATACGTCATTTAAAGTTTTTATATAAGAATTAAAAAAATTATTAAATAATCTCAGTTATAAAAAAATAATAACTAAATTATTTTTTTCTTATTTTATTAATAATTTTTTTTTAATTTTACTTACTCCACTAAAGGCTCATTTGAATAAATTTTTTTAAAAAATTACTTTTTTATATATCTTATTTTAGTAGATATTTTTTTAAAGAAAAAGTAATTTTGTATTTAGATATAATATTTAATAAGTACTTTTAAATAATAAAAAAAATTTAATTTTGTTTAGATAAAAAAAATAGAAGCATTTTATTTATATTAAAATTACTGAAAAAGACATTCAAATGTAAGATATGATAAGTTATGATATGTAAGATGTAATAAAATGTTAGCACAATAAGGATGATAAGGCTTTCAAGTATATCATAGTAACAATATAATAAAAAACAAGATGTAAGATAATAAAAATATATCTAATTGTATACTCAAAGGCTTAACAACATATTACTGATATTGTTCTATTTTACTTTCTTTAAATAATGTAATCATTGAAATCAAAATTCGATTTAAGGTATTAGGCCAAAATGACTTAAAGTTGCATTGTTTAAAATGTATTCATAAAATTATCTATAGAAGCTTATGTCAATAGGGTTTACAAAAAGAAAATAGAAAAGATATGAAATGTAATTTTTAATAAAGGTAAAAGATATTTTTGTAATTAAATTATATTAAAAATTATTATTCTTTCTATTTTTTCAAAAAAATAAAGATTATTGGCTTATAAAAAAGAGATAAATTAATTTTTTTAATTTTTACTTTTTTCTAAAAGTTATATTCAAACACATTTCAAAATATGTTAAAGTACTTTTTTAAAACTATATTCAAATGAATTTAAAAAAAAGTACTTTTTTTTAAAAAAAATATATCCAAATGAACTCTAATTCTTTTTCCATTAAACAATAAAGATAAAATTAAAAAAATAATTAATATTTTTTAATATATTTAAATAAATATTTTTAAACAAAAATTTTTTTCTTACATAATAAATAAAAGTGAAGAAACAGAGCATAATGCAAAAAGAAGTTTAAGAGAATCAGTGTGCAATGAATTTGGTAGACATGTACAAACCAATATCCATTGACATCCATGAGAATTGGGACTGTGAATCAGTCCAGAAAATAAATTAATACTCCAATTGCCGAAGAATATTTATTACCATAATTTCAACCAGTCCAACATCAAGGACACGCTCATACCAAAAGAAACAAAACACCTCCACGACACGACAACGTTATATTATTAATGCATTTAATAGCCTGAAGAAAAGGACTTCACAATGAAATCGAAGACGCTGGCCATACGAGGACCCAGCTGGTCTCAATCTCACTCAAATTTTAAATTGAAATCAGACAAATAATTAACCTGAAAGATTTTTTCGAACTGGATCTAAAATTCTAAATTACACTTTGAGTAAATCCCATCTGACCCCATATTATATACAAATGTTGCTTTTTATTATTTTTAATATGTTATTTAAATTAGGCTTTTTACATTTCTTTTTTTTACTTAAAGGGTTTACACATGCATTTTAGATATGCATGCTTATACAATGACTTCTTTCAAGTTGTTTTGATGTGTAGAGTTAAATTTTTGACTAAAATTGGTTTATTATTAATTTTGTTTGGTTGTAAAGAGACTGAAGGAAATATGAATGGGTTAGGACACTTTTAAAAGTAACATAATTTATTTTTACTTTTTCTATTTTTTATTTTTATTTTCTTTGCAAAATATAAAAAATGCGTTGAATTATTCAACAGATATGATTTGCCTTGAATTGGCCCGTTCTCAATCTGGCCCTACTTGAACCCAAGCATTGCTTAGTTTGCCTAGATTCATTATTTACCAGAGATTAGGACCGGATCTAATAATTTAACCCTATCAAATTCTTTTGACGAAGATTAGGTTAGATCAAACTCGACCAATTAATGGGTGTTGGTCGGGATAGAAAAAGTTCATATTCTCTTAGAGATTAGTCTCAGTAGTAGATTAGCTTTTCACTCAATGAATAAAAAACTATTCTGAGAAACAAAAAAAAAACTTAGCCCAACTCATGAGAACCTCTAGTTATCTTTGGTTTTTACTACCTCCTAAAAGGTGAGCTTATCATTTTCAGTAAAGTGGGAACAAGAAGAACAATTAACAACAACAAAGGTATAACAGAAATAAGAATTGACAGTTTAGGTATCAGAAAATTGTTGTACAAGGAATCTCGTATTGGCACTAAGAGCTGGGGACATGCAAGGAGAGTGCAAGAGTTTGATTCCTCGCAATACTCTTCACCACTACGAGCCCTACGAGGGGGCCCATTGCCTGGGTCCCATACGGCAGGGCCTAGGTATTGATCAAAACAAATCATTGTACAAAAAATTCGGTTTTTGTATGATCACTAATCATGAATTTCATTTTTAAAAATTACTAATAAAATAATTAAATTTAACAAAAAAAAATTATGATAATAGATATCAACTAAAAAAATTTGACGTGGATCATATACATTATTTAGTTTCATCTTAGGGCCTAGGGGACCTATATATGCTGACTCACCCCAAAAAGAAGGAAAAACACCCCTCCCCACCCCCCAGCCAAAAACTACATACAGATTCCTTTCATGCACCCATTTTGCTGGCTAGAACCAGTGCCAATGAAACATTACCATCTCATATTGAAGTCCAGACATATTATTTCGTTCTATTTGACCAAATCCGCATGGTTTATAGAAGTGAAACTCATGGTTTACTTCACTCTAACCTTCTTACTTTAAAAGAGATGGACCAGAAGTTGTATTCCTCCTTAATTAAAATTAAAATTTCCACTCAATTTGGTGCTAATGCCCTCGCCCTTCGTTCTCTCGTCTGTATTATCAATAACTTTCCCTGTGAAATCATATTGTAATTCCCTTTCTTTTCCCCAGAATTGTATCAACCAAACAAGTCCTTATCATCCCCTATGGTGATGAAACTACCAATAACAAAGGAATAAGTAAACCGTCCAAGATGTCTCAATGGGAAAAAATATCATGTCATTCCAAGAAACACAAAACAAATGGTGCCTTTTGGGTGATCCCCAGAACCTTCATGGATGCTTGAAAAGACCAAGAAATATAAAGTTACTTCAAAAAGAACGCTTATAGCTTAATAACTACTACAAAGCACCACTTAAATTTCAAACAGATGAGGACAGCAAAAGGAAGAGAGGAAAGGGACTAATATGGCACATTCTTTGGCAGGTTCCTGATGACATTATTCTTCATCGCTATTTTTAGTACGCATAGTCTCCACACCTGACCTATTCATTTCCTTCAGGACTTTCATCCTCACAATGTTCTCCCTTGATTGGACGGTGGCCAAACCCATGCTCCTGTACCTGAATTTTTTTTTTTTTTTAAAAAAAAGATCCCCATCACCATATGACTCTATGATTTGCTTGTGTGATACACCAAATGTTTCCCCTCAGTACTACAAAGAAAATAGAGCACAAGGTTAAAAAGCAAACCTTGAAGCCAACGCAGCAGTGATGGCATTATTATTTATTGGTGTTGGCCGAGGTTTTTGACGATAATAACGCAGAAATTCGCGGGAACCGAGAGTTTTGGTTGATATTCCATCATCAGATTTCCTCGTGATTATGAGCTCAGACCCACCACCACCAAGTTCTACATTGTTAGCCGCATCACCTGATGCAACCAGCTGCTTGCCTTGCTCATCCACATAACTGAGCAAAAATTTATATCATTTGAGATTGGATGTGTCAATAGGTCTTACCAATTGTATAGGAAAGATAGTCTATAAAGAAAGAGACCAACTTAGTTGGAGTAATACAAACAAAAAAGGAGAAACTAGACTAACCTGCTGCTATAATCATAGAATTCTTCTAACTCTACTTCCTCTTCGTCATCACCATCACCATAATGCACTTTACAGTGACTTTTCGCTTCCATATGTTTCCTGACTGCTTCCAAGCTGCTGAAAGGATGACATCGATCATTGCAGTACAGACAAATGCAGTCCCTCTTGACCTACAAAATGGAAAACTGTTGGTGAAATTGGGCTCAAACCAAAATGGTTTTTTTAAAAAAATATTTTAGTTTTGGGGGGAGGGAGGACACAGCATCATATAATTCAGTACCTTAAGACCAAGATAAGTGAGGAGGCCTTTTGGATCCTTCAAATACTCAACATCCGGAATGAAGAATCCATGGTGCTTGTGCATGTGAACCATGCAGCTCTCTATAGTATTGTGCTCTTGATCACACATAAAGCAACATGATGGATCCAATTCCTCCTCAAAATTACCATCACTGTCTTCATCCATATCAACATTGTCAGCATGCTCATTCACATTCAAATCAGTCAAGGACTTTGCAGCATCATCAACCAAATCATCTTCAGGATCAACCTCCTCCCATTCATCTTCACTTTCTTCACTTTCAGCATTGTCTACCTCTCTTCTGGGAGGAGGCCTATTCACAACACGTTGTGGGAGCGGCTTGATTATTGCCTTCTCATCTGAATGACTGGTTCCTTCAGAAGCTCGCATCATATGACCACGCGATTTAAGATGCTCAGCATGAGCCTTAGAACTTTTATACCCCTTGCCACAAAGGCCACAGCTATAGAGCATGGGGGTTTCACTCGATTTATCTTTCTCCTGAGCAAGTGCAGATTGTCTAGCCAGAAATAGTGCTTCTGTCACCCCAGGAACCCCAGCGACCTATTTATTTTTATTTAAAACCAAAGGAAAATTGACATTATTTTCTAGGAAATAAATCAAGTTCATCAAGCAATATAGTCATCAACCCCCCTCCCAAAAAAAAAAGAAAATATTAAGAGAATGCTACCATACCAACGTCCAACACTAATCATTTACAAGTTTAGAGCCTCCTCCTTGTGCTGACAACACTTCCCAACAATATAGAACCTCCCTAAACACTATATTGTCAACAATTACTAAGTCATAGCGTTCTAAAAACAGCACTGATCCACGGATCCCAACCATAACACATAACCCCCCTCCCCCCCCTCCCCCAAAAATAAAAACACAAAACACAGACATAAATAAAAGAACAATCCTAACACGGATGTATGACACTATGATAAAGAGAAAACAAAGTGAGAAATGGTAGGTCATATATTCAGCACAAAATTAATGGCATATCAGGGGAAAATAACCAATACATAGCAAACTGATACCATAAACTATACAGGAATAAAACTGAAATAACAGAATTTTCATTGGTGTTAGTCCCAACACATGCCTATTTTTACTTTTTCTCGTTTGAACCATAAGAACAACTGCAGACAAAAATTAGGGTTTAACAAAAAAGAAAAAAGAAAAACAAACCGTAGAACCTTGGCAGACTTAATACCAGGACTAAATAACACAAACCCATATTGAGACCCTAATCCTAGTATTGTAGAACAGCTAATTATATTGCTTGACAACGTAAATGAAACAAATGAAGTAAATTTCAAAATTGGAAAAATTAAAATTTTTGGGAAAACAAAAAAAAAAAAAAAAAGAGGGAACCTTGCGCTTGAGGTTGTAGCGGTGCCATTCGGACTTGTAATGGAGCTTTTGCTCCGCGTCGTCCTTGAACTCTTTGTTGCAAGCGTTGCACGTTAATCCCGGCATGATTAAAAAAAAAACAGAAAAAAAAAGAACCCTTCTACGAATTCTTATTTATCTTCGATTTTGTTCGATCAGTGGCTGCTTTGTTTCTTCGGAGAAGGGAATGAAAAAGAACCTCCGAACTCGAAAGGGGCGGTGTTGGACGGAACTGAATGAGGCTGCAGAGAGAGAAACGGAGATAAAAAGCACACGACGGGTCGTTGTCGGCGAAACGGTGAAGAAGGTTCAGCAGTGGCTTGCGCAATGGCTTCTGTCAGAGACTCATTATTCATTCGTCAATCGCCAAAACAAAACACGGGTGGTGTCGTTCGACCCGCTTCCCCATTCCGTGCGTAGGCCCTGTTCTTTTCGTTTGTTTTACCCAAACTTTTTGGGTCTAATTATCCAATGGATTTCAGCCCACAAAGAATTTTTTAGGAAAGGAAATTATTTTAGAGTTAAATTTTTGGGTCAATTTTTTTTAACACCAAAAAAATAAAAGAGTTAAATTTTTTAAGCTAAAGTGTTTAATTTTCTACTTTAAATTTGAAATTCCTTTTAATTTCACCTCTTGATTTTTTTAAAATCTTTTTCTTTATCATACTACTATAACAAGATATTTCTTTATTTAGTGTCAATTTTTTAAAATTAAACTATTAGTATTCTTCAAATATTAATGTCATATCATTTTATTTAACAATGTGGCATCTTTCAAATCATATAGCATCACGTCATGTTATATGATGATGCAACCTCCTCCAAAAACTTACCACATCATTTAATGTCCTAATGTGGCATATGAAAAAACTCATGCAAGTTATGTCATGCTATGTCCACTTATGTGTTAACGTAGCTTATTCCAAGTCATGTAATTTCACTTTATATTATGTGCTAATATAACTTTATTTAAAGACTTTTGTAAGCCATGTAATATCACATCATGTTATGTGATGGAGTGACATCATCTAAAGATTCTTGTGTGATAATGTGGTATCTTCTAAAGATTCTTGTGTGATAATGTGGTATCTTCTAAAGATTCTTGTGTGATAATGTGGTATTATCTAAAGATTCTTGCAAGTCATTAAGGCCAAATAATGTTAAGTGCCAACGTGATTTCTTTTAAACAAATTTAAAATTTTATTTATGAGTATAAACTTTTGATATTCAATCAATGATTTATATTTATTATAAGATGATGATGACATAAATTATATGTGATATTTTCATGAATAACATTCATACTATATTATCTAACTTATATTTGTTTGATTTTATGTTTTTAATTTGTGTTATGCATGGTCACAGTAAGATAACATATAAATTAAAATTACAGTTCAAAATATTTGATTAAAGATACATAATTATAAACAAATTACAAATAAATTTAAAAAATAATTTTCTATTAAAACAAAAAAATAAAATATATTGACACATATTTAATTCATAAATCAAGTTACCAGAACAAAAGTAATGTCCAAATTCTACTAACATTTTCTTATGAATATTAATATACAAGTACACATATGTATTTAGTCTATAAAGTAATATAATATTATAAAAATATTTATAAATTATATTAAATAATTAACTATAAATATTAATATGCTAGTGCTTGTAAAAATATACATAAAGTATATTTAAAAAATAATTATAAATATTGATATATAGGAATTCACATATTACACGAGCCAATGGGTTAATTTGATCTTATGAAGAAAACTGTTGGAAAATTCTAAAAAGAACAATGTCATCAAGCTCAAATGCTCAATAGCATAAAAATGATTGAACAGAACACAACACACTTGTGGGTCTTACCTTCACTAAAGGCCTATGGATTTTACTGGGAACGTCACCAGTTGTGTCTACTCAGCCCTGTTTCAGGTTCTGCAGTGTGATGACAAAAAAAATGAAAGTTCTGGAGTGTCATTCATTCTCTAAACTCATTATATTTTAATTTAAAGAAACTATTAATGAATAGATAACATAATAATGATTATTAATTTTTTGTTATTTTGTCTAAAATTAACTTTTTTTAACTATATTTTATACATTTTTATTTTGGATACATATTTTACTATACTATTATGAAAATTTTTATTTTATTATCTATTATTTTTTATTTAAAAAATAAGTTTAATATTTTAATTTATAAAATTAATGATTTAATGTTCTTTGAAAACGATATATGAATTTGAAAAATATATAATCTTTTTTTAAACATCCACGACCATTGCATGTCGTGATAAAAGGGCTAGTATTTATTTTGAAGAATATTATAATTACAAAAATTAGAAAAAAAAACTTATAATTAAGTGTAGTGATATGATCTCACACTAGAGAAAATGGCCTAAATCTAGATATCTCTTCTCTAATCTTAACATTTCATTGATAACATTTCATTGACAATGAACTAATGATACAATTATATTCTTCCTAATGCTATTTATACAAGTGATTGTTACTAATTAACAATTACAATTCATATAAATATCTACCCCATTAAAAATAACCTTGTCCTCAAGGTTGATTTAAAATAATGCTACAATATTTGAGCAGCTGATATACGCCTTTAAGAAACAAGACTAATGCTATCTCATGACTATAGTACAATTTGGAAAGGAACCATAATGTGTCAATCTCAAATGAGGAACCCATGCCTGCCGCCTCTTGATATTATGCAGTTATGACTTGACTTGACTTTTTCATATCCAATTTACAGAACACAAGACATAGGTAAGGCCTTCTCACAACACGTACACATATCCATGAGACTTTTGGTATGTCACTGTTTGTTTTTCCATGGCAGCCTAACTTGAGGTACAAAGTATTCAGTGAGATGCACCACACTTCTTACGATTACTCCTTTCTTGCTTTCCTCTACGAACGACTTTATTGTGCCTTCTATCACCATCGAAGATGAGCTAGACTGAATCCCATCTTTGAGAGCATCATTTTTTTGCTCCTCCTATTCCTTACTCTTCTCAACTTTATCCGCTCCATTTGGGTTGTCCTTTGCATTGACTATGACGAATTGGCAAGCTTTGTCATTCATTCCACAGAAATTGTAAATCAAGATGGTGTTGTTGTTGTGCTCAAGGGGCTTTTCTTTTGGGTTTCATCGCACCCCTTTAACTTTCCCTTCAGTCTGCGAGTGATGACAATATGCTTTGAAAAATGAGCCTTGGGTTGAACCAAATTCTTAGTTTGTGGAGGTACAAAAAATGACACTAGCTTGCGAAAGATGGTGGTTGACCAAACTTTATTGATGGCCTGATTTTCTGTTTTAAGATTCTGAGATTTGTTGGCAAAATCTTCTCAAACCCCTCTTCTATCATCGAACAAAATTTGGGCCAATTTGAGCAAACCATCTCCATTTTTTCCTCCTCTAATTGGGCAAACTGAATCAGAAATGAAGTTGAAAATTTTTGGAATCTTGATTGATGTTTATAAGAGTTCTTGTAATTGGTAGTTGAAATGGTCACTGAAACTAACTTTGTCCCAAACACACAAGATTTGAGCCTTCGGAGTTCTTTCCGTGATAAAAAATGAGCTTCCATGACTTATTCAGTCGGTGCATCAATGATTGATTTTGGGACACTAGCTGAAGAATGAAATGGTTTTCTAATGGAAACTTTGAAGGCTCTAGCTCTTCTTCCACCTTCTTTAAGAGGATCGTCTTCTATCTTCTTGTATCCCCAATATCACAGCATGTCACCATCTTCTTGGATCCATAAATTTTTATTTCACTATTCTCTTCCTTACTTGCAATAGAATCGCTCCTTGCCTTTTCCACTTTTAGTGGCATTTCTTATTTTTGATCAACAAAACTTTCTTAAAATTCATAGTTCGAATTAACAACATGATTAATTTTTTTCCTAGTTTCTGAACTATGCATCTCTATCATAAAGATATTTTCCACCTAGACGGGAGAAAATTTTCCTGTTTCATTAATAGTTTCTTTGCTATCAAGAACACTAAGAACAAATCATTGTTTATTTCTTAACGCTCTAATATCACACATGCATTCTTCTATATCCTTCACTATTGTTTCCATTCTTGTAACTCGAGTATCCATGGAGTTTACTAACTCTTCCATTTGATCTAGCCATGCCTCATCTTTCAATGATGAAGAAAACTTATCCTCCATTGATGAAGAAAATAAAAGCATCAATTAATATGATCTCATACTAGAAAGAATGGCTTAAATCTAAAGATCTCTTCTCTATCCTTAACATTTAATTTACAATGAACTAATGATATAATTATATTCTTTTTAATGCTATTTATATAAGTAATTATTACTAATTAGTAATTATAATTCCTATCATGTAGAGCCGTTGCATTTAAATGTATAATGAAAGATATTGTATAATTTACATAAATTTATAGGTAACTAGCTTATCTCTCCATGAAATTCATGGTTTTTTTTTTAAATTTTTGTTATACATTTTTATATTTTTTATGATTTAGACAATACAATTTTAACAAATTTGATTAAAAATAAATAATATTTTTATTAAGAAAGTATTTACAAAATTTGTATGTTTTTGCTTTTAAGTAATAAAAACCACTAATGTTATAATATATGATACGATTTATCTATAATATTTTTAATAAGTTTTCTTTAAAAATAAACATAAATTAGAAAAAAAATAAATTAATTTTAATTATAGTTAAGAGAAAACATTCAATAACTTGACAAAAACATACATAGAGAATAATTTCAAAAAGATAAAAGTCGTATGGCATTATAATGTGAATTGCTCAAAATCAGGTGCTAGAAAGAAACTATTCAAGTGCAAAAGTTTAGGTGGGAAAAATTTAAAATGAATTAAAATGTAAGTTTGCTATGTAGTATTAGAGGTAATCACATTAGTAATATATAATAGATTTAATAAAATAAAAGATGAAATAATTTTTTATTTAGTAGCAAAATTATTCTATTTATTGAAAAAAATAAAGCACTTGTTTGGTAAAATTTAATTTTTAGGAAAAAAATTTCTTTTTTTTTAAGTTTTTTTTGATAAAATTTTGATTATAAGTTGTTTTGAGTACAAAATAAACTAATCAAAATATGCTATAAATCTAAATTATTATTTCAATGATAATAACAAAAATCAAAATTATAGTCATCGTTAATTTTGTTCAAGATGAAACATAATATAGCTTAATCTTGATCTCTTTAGTTCTTTCAAGAGACAAATGTCATTATGACGCTATACAACATTATAGGTATCCAAACAAACTATCTTTTACATGAATCCAAACATCTTGAACATATGCTCCTAATAAATAAATAGTTAATCTCTTAATTTTTAACCTCCCATTTTCATCTTAAAATATCACACTTTTTTTTGGTTCCATATCCTTTTTCACCTTTCATATTGATCTTCTAACTATTAAATTTGAGACAAAATTGTCCTTAATTTCAATTTCATAACATCTAACAGATTTTTCCTACTTAGTTGATAATGTCGCTGATGTGGCACGGAGCACCATTATCAGTGGTGATATGACATTGTTTTGCAATATGGCATAAATCAATTCAGATGAGAAGAACACATTCTGATATTAATTGACAATTAGGTTTTGGAAGAGGAGAATTTGTGTGCTAAGAGGGCTGTTGCTAAAGAAAAAAAATTACTCTTTATTGTGAAAGATTGATAGGAGCTTGATCTGTTTTCTTCAACTGTTGTGGAAGACTAGTAAAAAATTATAAGTATATAATAATTTATGAGTTTTATTTTACGGTTATGAGTGAGATATATATAAAATGATTTACATTAATTATTTTTTTTAGTTCTTATTATATGAACAATGACTTCGACCTTATAATAATAAAAATTTTTACATTTTAGTGAAATGAAAGAGAAGAAGATGGAATGGGAAAGGAATGGCAAATCACCTAGTTTCATTTTAATCCTAAAGCAAATGTGTGCTTAACCACATATTATTATCAGCCAAATTAAAGAAATCTTTTAATTATTGCGGAACCATGATATGGGACAACTTTGCTTAATGTTTGATAGCTAGGGATCACCGACGAATATGAAATGAAAAAATATATAAAATTAAAATAAAAACAACAAGTAAATTGAGTATAATTTTTATCAATTTTTTTTTCTCATTCTAAAATAGAAAATAATAATAATTATATTTTCACATACACGCACTCTTACTGGCCGTAACTTGTAATAAACCAAAGATGTGCAACGGGAAGAAAAAGAGAGAAAGGGGGAACGAAAAAACCGAAGATAACCGCTACGAATATCGAACTCCACTCTGCATCAGATTCTCTCTCTGCTTCCGAGGTTCTGAGAACGACAAGTAGAACTAGAAGAACCGACACTCAAACCTCTGCAACCGTACCTTCAATTTTTCTGCGCATGTGACTCTGGCTCTTCTCTCTGGTCGCACAGCACCGCCATGGCTTCCATTTCTGCATCTCGGCGGCTTCCTCAGCCTCGATCCGGCGGCAAAATAGTCCGAGACCGGCGAACCGCCGGTGCCGGAACCCCCTACGACCGGCCCAATTTGGCCCCTCGCAGCCCTAATTGGCTCTCGCGCTTCGTTCTCTCGCCCACTCGTTTCATTGCCGCCGGTGCCGGGAAGCTCTTCTCCTCTGTTTTGGATCTCGAATCTTCGCCGACGCCGTCCTCGTCGTTCGCTTCTTCTTCCTCCTCGTCTTCTGGTACCGATTCCAGTGCTGGTATGTCTATAAATATACATAATATGCAGTCCTGTTACCATCTCTAGTTAGATAGTTGCTGTAGTTGGAATACTAGGGTTTGGGTCCTTTTCTTTGTTTGTTTGTTTGTTTGTTTTTTTTTTTTTCTTTTCCTGATGATGAAGTTATCAATTCATAAATTTTATACTATGACTATGTGGACTGGAGTGTGCAGAACATGCGTGTGGTAGCTTTAGTTGTTCTTAGTTTAGGTATATTTTATAGTGTAAGTACCTTACGATTAAGGCAGTTTTAAAGGGCTTAATTAGATTTGGAAAAGAGGAAAACTGAGCAAATGGATTATGTACTAAGTTGCATGGGAGGGGTAGGAGGATCCGATTTGATACGTTATGATATGTTACAATACGTTATACAAATACGATAATTTTTTAAAAACGTGGTTGTCAAATCGTGAATTGAATCACGAATCGGAAGGCCTATTTTCCGTATCGTGAATTGAAACGTATTGTGAATAATAAGATTCATGATCAATTATTAAAAATAGCATAAAGTACATTTTTCACATAATTGAAACATTAAAAATACTTAGATCTTAGTATTTTTAAAATCAAATAACTCATTATATAGCTAACAAATTTGAAATCTATACTTCAAAATACATCAAGATTCAAGCCATATAATAAAAAAGAATAAAAAAAAAGTGACTGCATACGTTCTGCCTCTCCAAAAAAAATATTTTTAAAAAAAGACAAAACATTTCACTATTTTCTAATACACAAAGCAACAATATTGAGCAGAGTCAGCAAATAATGAGATATCAAATAAAAAAAATACCAGCAGCAACTTGCAAACAGAGAGGCAGAGTGTTGGGGACCAGCACGCCAGAAAACTCTCACTTGTCACTGCAGACGAGAAGGTTAGAGACCAATATACCAGAGAGCTCTTGCTTCTCACTTGTCACTTGTCACTTCTCACTGTAGACCAATTGTGGTGGAAGCTCTCATTTTTCATAAACAAAGAGGGATAATGAGATTTTCCATAAACAAAGAGGAAATAGGGTTTGGGTTTTCTAAATAAGAGTGAGGAGGGATGTTTATGGCAGTTTCCCTTCAGTTTCTAAAAGAATTTGCCAAAAAAAAGGTTTTTTAGGGTTTTTTTAACCCGGATTGTGCAGATCCGACCTGGATCTTTGCGTGACCCGGCTGCCTCTGCATTGCCAGAATCTCAGCCAAAGTCGCGATTCCTGCAATTTCGGCACAATTCCAGTGATTCCGGCACAAAAACGAGATGCCGTGCGATCTGCATTGGTTGGCTGCAGAATCGCATTGAATTGCTCGATTCTTATCGCAATTCTTGTGATTCCGTGCTGGAAAGGCTATGTTAGGGCGTGTGGTCGACGCGTTGGGAGTACCTATTGATGGAAGAGGGGCTCTAAGTGATCACAAGTGAAGACATGTCGAAGTGAATGCCCCTGGGATTATTGAACGTAAATCTGTGCACAAGCCTATGCAAACAGGGTTAAAAGCGGTAGATAGCTTGGTTCCCTCCGTCTTTTTGGTGGATCTCGCTAGTGAGACATATTGAATCGTATATGGACTAGTTGCATCCATCACTTACCCGAATGCGTGTATCAACTGTTGTTTCAGTGCGCCTTTAGGAATCGTACACTGGTTTAAAAAATTAAGATACGGATACGACAATATATATTAAATAAAATATTTATATTAATATATGTAAAATATTTATATATGTATCCCAACCCAGTCCCATATATTCTCCTTCTCCCCAACTCCTTTTTCTTTCCTATGCCATTGTCATCTTCTCTCTCCTGTTCTCATCATAGTGCCTTCTCCACTCCGTCACTTGCCCCTTGCCTACCATCAACAATTGCCATCATAAGTAGGATAGGAGGCTTAATGTGGTACTTAAGCCATGAGACACTCTCACCCACTAGGTTAGTCTTTTGGGATAACCCTTCATGAGCTTTGGTCGTAACAATTGGTGTTTTCATTGAGAGGCTGCCCTACGGAAAGGGCTATCTATAGGCTGAATTAAGGTGTAGTGTAACCTCAAAAGGGAAGGGGTGCTGCACCGAATATTGATAGATGAGTGAAGCTGCCAAAGAGTAAAGGGCTACCACTGGGTCAGTGTCGATAAAGTGAAGCCGCCGTGGACGTCGGCTCTTGAAAGGGTATGCAATATTATGTCTCATATTAAGTAAGGTAGAAGGCTCAATGTGGTACTTAAGCCATGAGGCACTCCTACCCACTAGACAAGTCTTTTGGGATGGGCCCCTCATAGGCTTGTGTAGGATGAAAGTTTGCTGTTTTGAGTGATGATTTTGAGGAGGGCAAGATTGCAAGAGCGAGAATATGCTTTGAGGAAGGTAATTGGTGAGAATAGATGTATGTTGGGAATAGCTTAATTTTAGGAAAAAATAATTTTTTTTTTCAAAAAGTTCTCTTTGAAAGATTTTGATTATAAGCTGTTTTGACCATAAAATAAGCTTATTCAAACACATACCAAGACTAGAATCCGTATTCTAGATATTTCGAGTATGGTGGTGGGTATAAAAAAAAAAGGATATGCCAAAAATACGAATGCAAGTGTATCGTACGAATGTCAGTATCGGATACAGATACGATATGGATACGCCATCAGTTTTGGCGTATCCGTGCATCATAGTTTAATGATAACTGTATGCTATGGCTATGCTTTGTTCAAAAGTTTTGAAAAAAAAATGATTTCTTTTGGTTTTGGTCTATTCTGTCCTCTCCTAAAAACATGTGTATGCTGTCCAATGTTGCAGAGGAAGTTGGTACTGTCAATGATGAAGATGATATCCCTTTCGAAGGCAATGATGCATTGAAGAAGGTAATTGACTCTACTATTTTCAACTGTGCTAGAGATTTAGAGCTTGTCTTGTCTTTTAAATATTTTTTTTTTGCTTTGTAATTATGTATATCGTATAAATTATGAATGCTAAAATTATTAATTTATCTGCTTTTCCTTTTATTTGGGTTGAGGAATTTGAAGTGCTTTTGCTGATTATGCATGCATGAACATGCCACTTGCAATCACATGTGCATTACAGAAAAATGCCATTGTTCTTCATATTTCCTTTTTAGACATATGGCAATTCTAGCAGACTTCACTCCTTCACTCCTTCAACCCTACTCTCCCCCTCCCCCCCCCCCCACCCCCCAAAAAAAAAAGATTGATTGATGTATCTGAAGCATGCATTTATCATTTTAGAATGCTTTGTTATGTGACAGTACTGTAGATAATCTTTCCATTTAGTTAGTTGGAGGTAGGTTTTATTAATGGTTTCTTATCTACATGATTCCCTGGTTTCATAGAGTATTACACATAAGATATTGCTTTTTGTGATGGTAGAGTGGGACATCGGAAGTTATCAATTTCTCTGTGAAGGGGCTCCAAGACCAACCATTGGTTACGAATAGCAAAAACAAGCATGTCATTGAGCAGCTACTTATGCAGGAGACATTCTCAAGGTACTGAATAATTTATAGTGGTTCTGTGTTTAATATGTGGTTTTTTCCTTTGTTGTTTCTTCATCTCTCTTTTTGCATATATTAATTTGTTTAAAGTTTGCGTCTTGTTTCAATCTGCCTTTTTGATAACCAAAAACTAGAAGTGTGCATCCTGGTTTTAGGGCTATATATTGTTTTTCTATGAATAAGTAAATACTATATTAGCAAAATATTTTATCCAAATTGACTAGGGTGGTGGTTTGCTTAATAAAATAGTGTTAGATTCATATAATACCAACAGAGTATCATACACATCTCTTCAGTAGTTCAGTTTTAGGGTGCTAGGCCAAGTCAAAGGAACTCACATGTATTTGTCTTCACTCTACAGAATTTTGTAAAGCCCTTTGCTTACTCTATCATGTATTAGTATCACCATAACTTAGGGTTGTCAAAACGGGCTGAACTTGTCGGCCAACTTGTTTAACCACGTAAATTATGCGAGTTGGGTTTCTGTTTTAGTGACACGTATAAAAGTGAGCATTTTTTACCCGACTTGTTTAGCTTATGGGTCAAATGGGCCAAACCTGTTTATCTGGGAGGCAGTCCATTTATTTGTTTACACAAAATGCACCATTCTTTCATTCTTTTTGTTGCACTAAGGACTATGTAATTTTTATAATGTAAGTTTTGAGTATGAATGATTGACATTTGAAGTATGTAAGTTTGGATATGGATTATGTAATGTAATGATTGACTTTAATCAAGTTTATTAAAAAAAATGTGATTTTCACTAATTAAAAAAAAATCTATAATTTAAACAGGCTGCCCATTTAAGCCCGTGAGTTTATGTTAGGCGAGTTGAGCTGGTATTTTGACAGCCCGTTTTAATTTGGGTATTTTTGGACTGGCCCGTTTGACACACTTACCATAACTGGACGGAGTGTCTTTTGACTGTGGATTAGCAAGAGTGTTCCTCTTGAGGAACAGTTTAGGACCAGGAAGTTAGTAAAGTTTCACACGTGTGAATTTGATAATTACTACAGGCAGTATTACAGTCAACTACAACTAACTGACAAAGTTTATCTTCTGTAATTCCCCATCTTCTGCATAGTTCCCTGTTGTTAGTTGCATTTGAATTTAGAGCATGACAAGAGTGGAACAATTGAACCATTGCACCTGTTATTCTGTTCTTTTCAAATATGATATATAAGAGCCTTCCAAGCCAATAATAGAACAGTAAAGTACATATTTGAAGGCCCTATGTAACTCAATAACCAACTCATCTCAACTCGAATTATCAATCCTTTATTAACCTGTAAACATAAGTCTGCTGAAGACATAGCTTCAATAATCTGTTTAGAGAAATCTCACTCAAAGGGTGGCCCTGTGCATGAGAAACTACTCTCAAAATAGAAAATTTAAATTTAAAGAAAAGATTAGCAACATCCCTTAACTTCAAAATTTTCCTCCTACTCCAGGGCCAGATACAATCTTGGGGAATTTTAATGTGCCAAAAACAGGGACCTTTTGAAAGATAAGACATAGTTTAGTTGTCTTCTCATGACCTAAATCAACACTCTACCAATTAGCAAAAAGCAAAATCCATGTTATAAAAAAGAGGTTTTACATTGAATTGTTCAACCAAAAAGAGAAAAAAAAAAAAAGAAAAATGAGTGAACCATCAATTTACCTGAGCTTTGAGGAGGGAAAACCATTTGCCAATGCATCTTCTACTCTAACCTTCTCTTTGACTACTGAGCAGTTTCCAAAATGTAATCTAGGATCTGAAGCTGTATTCAGAAGCAAGATCAATGTTATCTCTCCGCAAGTGCACGGATTGTAAACATAGTAATATTTAAATTCGTCCCCACTTGGATCGTATCGAGTACTATTACTTTGGCAATTATAATTATTTAGACTTATGAAATGGATGACTCGAAGATAAATGTAAGACTAAAAGTAAACTAATTCTGCAAAATCAATCAATTAACAAGACTTAAAATGCAATAGAAAAGGTCTCTAGGAATCAAGATTCACCATAACCACTTACTATGATGGAAATTTATTCTTCTTAGTAATGAACAATTACACTTTTTAAGGTGAATTATCCTAAGTTATTTCATGTTCTCTTTCAAGCAACAAGAAAGTGCCTTAACCAAATTAATCTCACTCTTGTGGCTATTAATTTAATCAAAACCCATTAAGTTTCTTGATAATTCGTCAACCCTCAAAGGATCAGGCCTATTTCTAGCACCCAACTCTTAGGTTCAATTATTAGAGATCAGATATTCGGTTTCATCTTACGATCCTTCACTCAAATATCTAAAATCATGTAAACATAGGATCCTACATGCAACAGGCATTAAGAATGCTAATAATTGAATCAAAAGTAATAATTGTCATTAACTAAAGAAAGAAACAAAGATCCAACATAGCATACGTATTAGGGTTACATCCTTATCCTAGAAGGAAAGATTTAGCCTCTCATATTCAAATCACAATACATGAAACTTGAAGAATAAAGAAAACACATGAAGCAAAATAAAAGATGAAAGAATGAAATAGATGAGAAATGATGGTGAGAAGAATCATCTTCAATGTGCTCCTCAATCTTCAATCCAAGAGCTTGAGATCTTCCTTCTCTATGTGCTTTCAATCTTGCTAAAGAGAGAGTTGCCTCCTCGATAGAGTTTTGCCTCCTCTCTTAAAGTTGCTCTTCTTCTAGGGTTTTGGTGATTTTCAGCATCAAATATTTTAAAGCCCAGGCCCATTTTGTGGCTAAAATTCATCTTGGGGGCATCACATTGTCATGCCACGTTACATGGCCTTGCTTGGGCGACTTTCCATAATCACACGGCCATGGCCGTGTGATTGTCTGTCTCATAATAGCTCCTTCGGTCATCAAAACACGGGTTAGGCCATGTAATTTTCCTGCAGGCTGTGTGGTCCTCTGGAAGTAGAATTAGAGTTTGCCTTCAATACGTAAGTTGTAGCTGTGGGTCTTATCTAACCATGGGCTTTGGAATCACTTGATTTGGACCTCTATAGCACAAGATATCATCAAAATACTAAGTAGAGGTCAGGAAATCCGAGAATAGAATCCAAAACTTGACTCCAGGCCTCTTTAATCATCAAATCTCCCAAAGAACTCCTCCTCAACTCCATTAAACCCTGAAAACATAAAAAAGAATCAAAGAATATGCTAGGAAGAGACAATTAGCAAACTCAAACGAAAAATGCACAAATTAATTAGACTTAACTTTAAATAACCATCAAAACAAACCCAAAACATGCATATTTTCTCATTACAACAACCGACATCTATGATGAAAACTAGCATTTGAAAACGCTGAATAAAATTATTTAACTAAAGTGGTAAAACAAGTTTAACCAAGAAACATTTAAATTGGATCCAATTATATTCTTGTTAAAATGTGAGGATCATACTCACCCCAAAAAAAAAGTGAGGATCATACACTAGCTGAAGTGCACTGCCTATATGAAACTGAATTGCAACAAATGAACAAACAAAGGTTTGATTAAATGCACTGTCTAACTGAAGAATAACTATAAAACTCAAAAAGAACGTTTATACTACTTAAGGTGTAAATTGCACATAACATCAACAGCGTATTTTCTAATTATGAGGCAGCCAAAGGGACTGAAAACTCCTACCATCTCTACTTTCTTCCACTGAGTTTAACTGATGGTTAGTCCTATTTGTGTCACTGATGCCATTGACTTTAACCAAAACACCATCCCTATTACATTTAGAGAAATGTTAAAAATAGAAGATATATAATAGAAAAAATGACTCCATCAACCGTGGAAAAAATAGAGACCATGCAGATTTCCCAGAAAATGCCTGATTAGACCCTGTACATGAAACAAATGTCAGATGATGGTCACGATCTTCAGTAAATCTCTTGCAGAAACCACACAATGGGATAATAAGTAAACCACAATTAATCTAAGATAGCAAACCAGACAATCAAGTTGTGCTTGGGAAATAGAGATTTTTTCGCCATATAAGATGCCACCAAGGAACAACTGGGAAATGCTATCTACTAGCAGATCAGTTAAACTTTCCATCGCTCCTATATCCTAGTAGGTTAGATCTGGGTAGGAAACATCAAAAGTCGTAATTGTACTCTTTGCTTGAATTTCCACCAAATTCTCAGATAGAGCAGAAGGCTAGTTCCTTCCATAGAATTTAAAATACTGCTAACCTTTGCAATAGCAGTACTCTTTGCGTCAGAGATAATTTTATCACCATATTTATCTAAGTCTACCATCCAGAAGCTAGTGATAAAACCATAGAAAAATATTGCTACCAAGCCCAATTTAATTTAAAAGAAAGATTTAGCAGCATCCCTTAACTTTGCAATTTTCCTCCAACTCCAGTTACAATCTTGGGGAATTTAACTTGCCAAAAACGCCTTCAAAAGATAAGCATTAACCCAGGCTACCCATAAGGAACCAGATCATGTATACAAATACCAACACTGAGACTTTATGTCACTCACCGATATTCTTCAAACCGAAGCCAACCTCCAGTTTGGTGTTACAACAATCGAAGCAACTGACTTTAGCTAGGAATCTACTAGAATGATTACCTCCCTGTAAATAAGAGTTTAACTTCTGCTCTAGAGCTCTCACTAGCTTTTTAAGCAAAACAAAATATGCTACACCAGTGAGATTGAATTTCAAAAAGCACCAATCCAATTAATATACACCAGTAGGTAAATACTCTTCTTGTGATTGGTTTTATATTTATAGTTCTGCCTGACATTGGTATGCATTCCTTATCTTTTTGACTCTTAGTAGCATCGTCAGCCTGTGATGGCAATATTTGGTTCCTTAGTGCAGCATAATCAATGACCTGTATTAATATTTGCAGATATGAGCAATGTATAATGTATGAGCTGTCAGAGCAGAAGATTATTTACTATGTGGCTTACTTTGTGTAGAATTTAATGGATTCATAAACTGTTTCCTTTAGTTATTCGGATCAAGATTCTAAAAGAACTTAATATTTGATCAGGGAAGAATGTAACAGGTTGATAAATATAATAAGATCGAGAGTAGTAGATTCTCCTGCCAATGAAGATGATGGGGAGAAGAGGCCAAGAAATATACCCAACAGGACACTTGGAAGTGGTATTCTCGACATGCACAACTCAAATGTTAACTGATTACTGTACCTGACCATGAGTTTTTAATTATTTCTCAGATACAGATTCACCTGAACTCTGCAGTGCTGCTATTATGGAGGCAAAGAAATGGCTGCAGGAAAAGAAGTCGGGATTAGATTCAAATTCAGATTTAGGTTATGGAAGTCATAGTTTGAATTTGGTTACATTGCCAAAAGTTAGTGACTTTTTCTTTCTCTGTCTGAGTTTGCAGAGAAATATATAATGTTGCTTGCACATGTTGTCTCTTTCCCCTTCTCCTTCTTTATATTATATATCATGGCAATATGATTTCATATTGGTCGTCTGGTTTTACTTATAAACCTGCCTGGTATGCAGGCTTTAGAAGATGAAGGATCACCAGTGGATGTGGCTAAGTCTTATATGCGTGCACGCCCTCCATGGGCATCTCCCTCCATAGACCATATTAAGTCTCCAACACCGATTGGAATTCAACTTTTTAAAGAAGAAACGCCACATCTAATTGGTGGCAATTCTACATCATCCTCCAAGGTGCCATTTTATATGTTATTTTTATTTTTGGAAATCATGTATATATTATTTTGATGTTGCTTCTATTATGACAGGAATGACTAATTTTGTATTCAATTTAGACAATAGGTCCCTCCTTTTTTAACAGATTTTGCTATGATGAGAGATATAATCAAAATTTGTCATTACTGAAGTTCATGATGTTGAAATTTTGAACACTAAGAAAGATAGATTACAAGCCAATTGAATATGGTATAGATTTAAAATAATAAATGGAAAGGGTTTATTTTATTTTCAGGACAGGTATCATTTGATTTGGCTATCTCTAGAAAGTGTGAAGACTGAAGAAGAAGAAGATTATGTATGATATGAGGCTTTCATGTTTGCAAGTTGAATTGAAAGGGAAATATTTAGGGTTTAAAGAAATCACATAGCCAAGAGAAAAAGAGCTTTCTTTTTCATGGTGGTTATTTTGCATTCAAGTCCCCCTAAGTTTGTTAGGGATAGGATGGATTTTATGGGTCCCATTCCCTCCCCTGCCAGTTATAAAATCCTCTTTCTTTGCTGTTGTAGCATGGATATAGTTAGGTTGTTGAATTGAAGCTGAGAAGTTGATGATGCAAACTTCTAGATCGTTTTGAGGAAAGGTAGTGACCCTTGATATGAGAATGCATCTTGTATTTGCAAAATTTCTGTTATTCATTTTGAGAATAGTTTTTTTCAGGGGAGGGGGGAGGCAGAGGTCAATAGGTTGGAGAAGAGAGAGATAATGGAAGTATGAGATGAGCGAATGAGGATGATGCAAGTTTGATGGTTAGCTAGAGGCTTGTATAAGAAATAATTCCACAAACAATAATTAAGATAAAGGGATGGGAAGGGGCCATTAGAGGGTTGAGCAGGAGCTCAAAAAATTTCATATAGTAGCATTAACTCTGTAAATTGGGCTAGCAAGCGACTGGTAAAATGTGACAAGATGACCTAAAATTAAGAATTATGAGATAGTTAATTAATGATAGGGCTGTTGCCATGCTGATAAGTCACCACGTGAGCCAAAGGTGTATGTTAGGAAGAAGTTTAAGAGGAGTAGGGGAACAAACCCATGCACTCAGCAAATGTGATCCATAACTAACCGTTTCCCCCTCAAGCTGTTGAGTAACAGCCACGTGAATTATGGGGAGAGAGAAACGTGACCCGGCCGTTCACGCCTATTTAGGATCGAAGGAGTGCAAGAGGGAAGGCAGAAAAAGAGTGGAACAGAACTGGGAGGAGAGATTCAGGCCTCTCGAATTGCCTGAGATACTTATGTAATTTTTTTTCCTTTTTTCAGCATCTGTAATTCTCTATTCTTCCCTACTGTTCTGATATCTTGTTGATAGCAGAACAGAGAGAAGAACTTATTCCTGTAATTTTCCTTCAATTCACGAGATTCTGGTCCAATTCTATCAACTGGTATCAGAGCTCCCGATCTGGGAGCTATGAAATGGCTAACACCAGGATGGAAGCCAGAATTGAGGCCCTGGAGCGCGGGATGAACATGGTGGAGGATCTGAGAGAAGAGTTTGCACAATGGAGGAAAGAAGCACACGAGGATCGGCAAGCTAGGGAGCTCCAAGAAAGGCAGAACGATGTGATACAACAGGAACTGATGAGGTTCCTTAGAGGGAAGACACCGGAAAATTCACTGAGGAGGCTGGAGGTGAACTTAGACGAAGAAGGAGATATTGAAAGGACCTATGGCACGCCTAGAGGTCTGCATCAAGACGAGAAGCTGTGGCGTATAGAGATACCACTTTTTTCAAGGGAAGATGCATATGGTTGGCTCAATCGGGTGGAGAGGTATTTCCTCATCAACACCATGTCCGAACAGGAGAAGGTTCAGGTGGTGATATTGGCGCTAGAAGGCAGAGCACTTAACTGGTACCAGTGGTGGGAAGCTCGAGCAGTGGAGATAACATGGTCCAAATTTAGAGAAGCTGTAATCCGACGGTTTCAGCCAACAATGGCAGGAAACCCGTTTGAAATTCTGTTAGGCCTCCGACAGACGGGCATGGTAGCAGAATTCAGGGAGAGTTTTGAGCTGATCTCTGACCATGGAGGCACACAGACGAAGATGTGCTAAGAGAAGTATTCCTCAATGGCCTTAAGGAGGAAATAAGGGCGGAACTAAAACTCCACAGATTGAATTCCTTAATCGATCTGATGGATCAAAGCTCTACTTATTGAAGAAAAAATTGGGAGTGCGGGAAAGGAAATCCTACAGGAGGAAAAGGACCAAGCTAGAATTATAAACTAGCTTAACCTTCTAAAACCACAACAGTAGATTTGGGAGGGAGGTTTATTACGGATGGGAACAAGGGAGGGTCCGGAGCTATTACAAGCAGCTCTAAGATGGTGTCACAAGGTAGCAACAGGGGAAATGCTAGAAAAGGAGGTTCCAGGAGGCTATCTGATGCTGAATATCAAGACAGAATGAAGAAGGGCCTTTGCTTCTGGTGTGACGAAAAGTTTGGTCCAGGACATGTGTGTAAGAATAAGCAGTTCCACTTGTTGATCATTGAAACTCCGCCTGAGGATGAGGTGGAAGAAGGACGGGAACATGAGTTAGCTATAGAGGAGGATAAGGCTTTGCAATTGTCGATGCATAGCACAATGGGAATGACGTCAAAAAAATCCCTCAACGGTATGTAGTTATGCCATTTGGGTTATCTAATGCTCCTTCCACTTTTCAATCTGTTATGAATGAAGTACTGAAGCCTTTTTTGAGGAAGTTCGCGCTGGTTTTCTTTGATGACATCCTGGTCTATAGCAGAGACAAGTGATCCCACTTGGAACATCTCCAGCTAGTGTTAGAGCAATTACAGGATCAGAAGCTGTTTGTGAATAAGAAAAAATGTGTGCCTTCGAGCATCCTCAATTAGAATATTTGGGTCATTTGATTTCTAAGGAAGGGGTAGTAGCAGACCCAACTAAAATAGAAGTGATGCAAGCATGGCCAATTCCTTCTGATGTCAAAAGCCTTAGAGGGTTCCTTGGCCTCACACCTATTACAGGAAATTCGTCAAGGATTACGGGAAAATTGCTAGACTCCTGACAAACCTCCTCAAGAAGGATAATTTCTCTTGGGGAATGGAGGCTCAACTCGCATTTGAGCAGTTAAAATCTGCCATGATGAGTTTACTAGTGTTGACAGCTCCTGATTTTTCAAAAACTTTCACAGTGGAGACTGATGCATCTAGCAAGGGAATTGGGGGAGTGCTGATGCAGGAGGGCAGAACCGTTGCTTATATAAGCCAAGGGTTTTCTGAGAGGGCTCAAGCTAAATCCATATATGAACGGGAACTCATGGCAGTCGTGTTTGCAGTTTAAAAATGGCGACACTACTTAATGGGACGGCATTTTGTCATTCACACTGATCAGAGAAGTTTGAAATTTCTCACAGACCAACGGCTACTAGGGGAGGAATAGCACAAGTGGATTTCCAAGCTCATTGGCTTTGATTTTGAGATAAACTATAGGCCGGGAACTGATAACAAGGTAGCTGATACCCTTTCCCGAAGACTGCAATACACGGTCATCTCCACGGTTCAATTTCATGGCTTGGACAACTTGATGGATGAAGTGCAAGCTGATCCCAAGTTGAGCCGAATTATGCGGGAGACCTTACTGCAATCTAATACTCATCCTGGCTATCACATTAATGGCAGCAAACTGTTGCACAAAGGACGGCTAGTGGTGCCCAAATCTTCATTCACCATTCCTCTCATTCTAAAAGAGTTTCATGACTCGACAATAGGTGGACATTCTGGTTTTTTCCGCACTTTTAAACGAATTTATGCTCTTATTTACTGGGAGGGTATGAAGAAGGATATTCAACGATATGTAGCTGCCTGTGAAGTTTGTCAAAGTAATAAATACCGGACCCTATCACCAGCCAGATTACTGCAACCACTTCCGGTCCCTAGCTAGGTGTGGTCTGATGTTTCAATGGACTTCATTGGCGGCTTACCTAAAACTCAAGGGGTGGACACTATCTTGGTGGTGGTGGATCGGTTCACAAAGTATGCCCATTTTATTGCATTATCTAACCCTTATACAGCCAAAGAAGTAGCCGATCTTTTTATCAAGGAGATTGTCAAGTTACATGGGCTACCATCGTCCATTGTCACTGATAGGGATAGGGTTTTTCTCAGCCACTTTTGCACCGAATTATTCAAACAAATGGGGACTAAGCTGAAGTTTACATCAGCCTACCATCCCCAATCCGATGGCCAAACCGAAGTAGTTAATCGGTGCTTGGAAACTTATTTGCGTTGTCTTACTGGCACCAAATCGAAACAATGGCCTAAGTGACTTAATTGGGCAGAATTCTGGAACAACACCAACTACAGCAGTGCTACCAAGATTACCCCTTTCAAAGCTTTGTATGGTACAGACCCCCTTGTGTTACTTAAGGGGGCAACGCACCCCTCTCCGGTTGACGAAGTTAATAAGCTCTTAACAGACCGAGATCAGATGCTAGCTAAACTCGAGGACAACTTGGTGAAAGCTCAGAACCGCATGAAACTGCAAGCAGACAAGCATTGCAGGGAAGTGGTTTTCAGCCTGGTGACTTAGTCTTCCTCAAAATACAGCCTTACAAACGTCGCTCCCTGGCTCAACGGCTCAATCAAAAACTCAGTCCCAGGTATTATGGCCCCTACGAGATCCTAGCTCGTGTGGGACAGGTGGCTTATACACTTAAACTACCAGAAGGCAGTCGCATACATCCTACTTTTCATGTTTCCCTCCTCAAGAAATCTATTTCACCAGCGGCTACTAGCCAACCATTACCCTCCTTCCTGATCGAGGACTTGGAGCTTCAGGTAAAACCGGCTGCTGTTGCTGACATCCGTACTAATGCAGCCGGGGAGCAGGAGGTCCTCATACAATGGCAAGACCTGCCCGCCTTTGAAAGTTCTTGGGAATTTATGTCTCACATTCAAGACCAATTCCCCAGTTTTCACCTTGAGGACAAGGTGAGACTTTTGGGGGGGAGTATTGATAAGTCACCACGTGAGCCGAAGGTGTATGTTAGGAAGAAGTTTAAGAGGAGTAGGGGAACAAACCCATGCACTCAGCAAATGTGATCCATAACTAATCGTTTCCCCCTCAAGCTGTTGAGTAACAGCCATGTGAATTATGGGGAGAGGGAAACGTGACCCGGCCGTTCACGCCTATTTAGGATCGAAGGAGTGCAAGAGGGAAGGCAGAAAAAAGAGTGGAACAAAACTGGGAGGAGAGATTCAGGCCTCTCGAATTGCCTGAGATACTTCTGTAATTTTTTTTCCTTTTTTCAGCATCTGTAATTCTCTATTCTTCCCTACTGTTCTGATATCTTGTTGATAGCATAACAGAGAGAAGAACTTATTCCTGTAATTTTCCTTCAATTCACGAGATTCTGGTCCAGTTCTATCACATGCCTTGTACATCATGTAATCAATCCAATCCATTGGCCTAACTGAAAGTGGATGAAGCAGAGCAAGTTCATGATATGATTGTCCTATTGCCAAAAGCTGACATATTTCTCAATGGATTT
This sequence comes from Castanospermum australe, assembly GCA_019955255.1. NCBI lineage: Eukaryota > Viridiplantae > Streptophyta > Magnoliopsida > Fabales > Fabaceae > Castanospermum > Castanospermum australe. Next base: position 24,683 of record NSJW01000337.1, on the reverse strand, counting down.
TATTCTTCGAAGCATTTTTCACATCAATACGACAATAAAGCATTGAGTCCATTTTAAAGGGTTTCATTTGTGAGACACGGCAGATATTCGTATGATTTCTTGGCATATATAGGTGCATTTGATGTCCAGTTTTCAAGTGTGTCTAGGTGTTTTTAGTATTTATCTATTTTCTGACCAACTGCATGAGTTAGCATGGCATGGTTCTTAGGAGACAAATATGTTTGTGAAATTGAGTTGAGGGATAAATTTGATGCCTGCTGAATTTCCTTTCTAAAGTGTTTCTATTCTTGGAACTGTAGAAAGAATGGGAAAAATTGTTAAGCATGTAAAATGAGCTTCTAAAAGCTTGTGTAGAAATTTTGAAAACTGTTATTTTGAATTTCTCTACACGCTTCAACTTCAGCAAACCTGAGAATATTTGTTCTGTAAAATTTGTGATTGTTACCTGGAAAAAGCCAGAGGCTGTAAGTTTTCCCTCTTTAAGGGTTAGCTGCCTTACTTTTTTTATTCTAGAATTATTTATGCACACTTCTGTTGTAGTACTACAAGATAGATTATTTTGATTACCTTCGTAGAAAAATCTCATATTCTGGAATCTCATTTGTCAAGCAAGTTACACGTAATTGTTTCTGTCAATCATAGCTGGGTTTTCATTTGGGTGGCTATGTGATTGGGTTACAGTATCCACATGTTCTGTTGATGGATTGTTTCATAGTTTATATGCTGATACTGGAATGCAGTTGAAAAGGGATTCTTCTGCTACTGGATCATGGAGCATTCAGGATGAAATTCGAAGAGTACGATCCAGGGCAACAGAGCAGATGCTTACGACACTTCCATCCTCAAAAATTGATTGGTCTGCATTTGCTGTGGAGTATAAAGATAATGTAAACTCTTCAGCTTTCGAAAATATTGAAGCTAGTTTGGGAGAGAAAGTACTTAATTTTACTAATTCAGTTGATGCATCTTCAAGCTTGGCCGGAGGATTAAGTACTCAGGCCTCTCCAGGTATGGTCTTCTGCTGTGGGAAACCTGTTGGTTTATTCTGGTAATCAGTCATATCATAGATAGTTTGATTAGTTTCAGTGGTAAAATTTCTATTTATTACTCAGAATATATATAACCTGTTCGATGTTTAATACATTTAATTTCATTTTCTTTAAGATTTGGAGAGCAAACAGGATGGGTTCCAATCTGAAGCTGTGCTGTCTGATCCAGCTAATAATAATTCTGAACAGAATCAGGTGCTCATCTGAGTGAAGTTTATATAACAAGCATATCTCTAGGTTTTTCTTTTTCTTTTTTCCATTTGTAATGTATTCAGTATTATCTAAGGATGAGGTATTTTTGTGTCTGACATGGTTCTTTTTTTCTACCTTTCACTAAGGGCTCTGGAGCTGTTCAGCAAACCGAAGGTAGCAGAACTACTATTTTAACACTTTTAATTAATAAACCATAGCAACTGCACTGAACCCCGCCCTTAAAAAAAATTATTAATTCTTTTTGGGCCTTATGTTGTTGTCTTCAAGTATGACAGTTCGCCTACTTTGTTAATCAAATATATTTTAGAAGCAAAACAATTTGTTAAGTAGGAATACTTATCTAATACTCAGGAGAATTATAATTGGGAAAAAAGGGAAATTTGACATAAGCATTGCTGAGAAGTAGGGTAATTTTTACTACTTACTAGTACAAATCCATTGTGCTTTCTGTTGCTGCTGCATGATCAGCTGATAAAACACTTATTCATGTTTCATTCCTCCAACCCCCAGTAGAAGTTTTACTTCGCTTATGAAATACTATGCCACATAGGTTCACAAGATGACTGCAGAGAAATAACTACCTCGGGACAAAAAACACGGGACGTCGGATGATATGATGGCCATGCACAGGTTAGAGTATCTTTCTTGTTGACACTCCTTTTCAATTTAATTTTACAGTCAGGTTCTCATCAGGTTAAGTGTTTCATGATACTTTCTGACATTATGTTCTTCCCCTGCCCCATCTCGACTTTTCTTTTTGTGTATATCTTTTTTCTTGTTTGATTGATGATGTGAATATGAATTGCATTTAGGCTATGTTTGGATGGCGTATTTCAAAATATGAGGAAATTTGAAATGCAAGGGATTTTGATTTTCCTATTTGGATTATTAAACTTGACAAAGGTATTTCAACTCATTCTGTAAATGCAATTAATACACATCTCAACTCTGTAACAACCCTTGCTGCAATGCTTTTGCCCAATTACTTATGCCTCTTAAGAGATGAGTGGAAAATATTGGGAGATATACTGATAGAACTGGACCAAAAATTGTAAAAGAAACACTAAGAAATATGTATTATTAACCTTCCAATTCTGCAAAGTGCAGAACAGAAGCAAAAAAAAAACAAGTCTGATACAGCTTCAGGACATTCGAGAGGTCCTAAATCTCTCCCAGTTACCACTTTCTTACACCACTCATTTTCTGACCTCTAAAGGGCTGATTCCTCTCTCTTTATACCGTCACCTACTCCTTTTGACTTCTGGTTACCTACTATAACTACTATACTAACTATTGACCTGCTGCTGACCTGTTGATCCCCTTCCGTTTCTTTCTCATGTACACCCTTTAATTAAGGGACAGCTATCAATACTCCCCTCCAAAACTTTCACCTTGTCCTCAAGGTGAAGGCTTGGATAAGCAACCCGTATCAATTGCAGATCTTCCTTCGGGGTCCCATGGCTTGAAACATAAGGGCTCCACTAGGGATCAAAGTTGGACATCCCAAAATGCATTTTGAAATGTTAAGAAGTGACCCCCAAAAAACTGTCCTGCATAATCCAGAGAAACAGCAATTTGAGCTTCACTTATGTAAGAATGAACTGAAACCTTTAAAATCTTCCCATTGTGCCACTCTAAATGTAAAACTCCATCAATCACATTCCATATAGCTAAGGCACAATGATATTTTGGTCTGATTAGATCTGTCTTTATGGGCTGATGAAGCCAAGCTTGTACTGTCAGATGATGATAATTTGTGGATTTTGACTGATTTGTAGCGGAAGAAACCCGAGTGTAGTAAAAATCTCCTACTTCCAAGGTAAACCCATACCTCTCTAGTGAAAACAAGGGTCTTTACTTTTTCTGAGGCTTTCTTTATTGAGACAGTACTAACAATTAAGTTGAAAAATAGCCAGAGAGAAGAATATTCCCTTCTAACAACTTCTTGTTTAAAACTTCTGGTCTTTGGCAATTTGTGGGGCTGTACTTCATAACTGAAGAATCTAGCAGCCCATCATTTGTAGCAAACAATGTGTATTTGTCTTTTAAATGTGTAGAAGCTCCCATAGCCACAAAATGAGTAATAGAAAAATTGAATGCTGAAAATACCCTATCCTTCTCTTTCCTTTTCAGTGGCCCCTCCTTCCTCCCCCCATTCAAGATCTCCAAGATAACTCCAGGAACAAGGTGTGGACAGAACTCCTTCGGAAAGAAGTTGCAGGGGATCCATGTAATTAACAAAAGACTGATGGAGCGATGCACCTCCTGTTTTACATCTCTGCCCTGCATATCCTTGTTCTCTCAGCTTTCCTGATCTTGTACACATCCTTCAACATTCAAGCCAAACATACTAATAAGCCATCTAAACCTATTAACAGTAACTAAATTGGGCCGTGGCCCAAGGTCTAGCAAAGTAATCTTGTTTCCCTTTGAAAAAGCCCCTTCCTTCTAGATCATTCTCATTCCAACCTGCTGAAGGATCCTAAACCCATCAACATTAGCAAGACTGGGCCCATTATTACCATTTTCCAGCTGCATGCAAGAGCCCATTCCGCATTGTTCATAACCACATTCTCTGTCATCAATGATTTGGGCTTGGCCCGTCATTACTGAAGGAGAATCCAGCCCATACTCACCTATTCCCTCTATGGCACTGAACGCATCTGCCCACCTGTGCCTTGAAATTAACATCTGAAGTGGCCTGAAATTACAAAACACTCTCCCGAGGCAGAGTTTCTTCTAGCTTGATAATCAGAAAACTAGTTCCATGCTAAAGTTTCTCAAATGTCATCCACTCCTTGATGACATGAATACTTGTGACCTCTTCTTAGGTGTTATTGGCACCTCTTTCCTCTCTATTGATTGGTTCATTCTTCATCCACTGCAGCTAAAAGCTGGCCCTCTATAATTGGGTTATGTTGGAATGTACAGATATGATTGCTGGAATATTTGGATGTAATTTGGATATCCAAATCAAATCCAATCTTTACTGTTGTAATGTAAATATTGTTAGAGAGATTCTAGGTTAGATTTTAGGTTGAAAATAAATCCCTTGAATTAAGGGATTACAGTTAATTCTCTCCTGATTTTTTCCTATTTTTTCTCTTAGGCTTTTTTCCTAGAATTTCACTATAAATACAGTCTTGTACATCCAGAAATATCAATGAGAACAGATACCATTCTCTCTTTCTGAACTCCGCATGGTATCAGAGCTTTAGGAGAGATTTCTGGGTTCTATTTGCAGCCTTCATTGCTGCATCTCTTTCCCTTTCCCTTTGCAGCCTTCATTGCTGCATCTATTTTGCAGCCTTCATTGCTGCGTTTCTTTCCTTTTTCTCTCTACTTTCTGCGTCTGTTTGCAGCCTTCATTGCGGCGTCTCTGTTCTGTTCTACAGCCTTCATTGCTGTACCCGTCCCTCACCTTTACTTAAACCAATTCCTTGTTTTTCAGCTTCAATGTCTGGAACCTCTTCCTGTTTTCTTTGGCTTACATGCCTCACGGAATCACTTAGACACTTCCTGGATCATAGACTCTGGGGCTACTGACCATATGACTCCCTATTCCTCACAGTTTTAGCACATATACCCCTTGTCCTAGTAATAGAAAAATCACCGTAGCAAATGGATCACTTGCTACTGTTGCTGGAATTGGGAATATATCTATTTCACCACATCTTACCTTGAAAGATGTCCTTCATGTGCCAAAATTATCAGCCAACCTTGTTTCTATCCAGAAACTCACTAAGATTTACAGTGTAATGTGGTTTTTCATCCATCTTATTGTGTTTTCAGGACAAGGGCTCAGAGAGGAGGATTGGACTTGCTAAGGAAAGGAATGGGCTGTATTTTCTTGAGATACCAGATGCCTCTAAAGGAGTTTCACCAAATCTATCTTTTCTTTCCTTACAACTTCTAATAAAGAAGCCATTTGGCTTCATCATTTTCGTTTTGGCCATCCATCCTTTCAAACTTTGAAAAGGTATGTACCCACCTTTGTTTAAGAATTTAGATATTTAAAGAATTTCATTGTGATATTTGTGAGCTTGCCAAACACACTCGGGTTCCATTTCCTATTAGCAATAAACGATGTTCCAAACCTTTTGATTTAGTCCATAGCGACATTTGGGGACCTTCTACAATCCCAAATGTCTCAGGAGCTCGTTGGTTTGTTACTTTAATAGATGATTGTACTAGAGTCACATGACTTTCTTGCTCAAACAAAAATCTGATGTGAGTACTATTATTCCTTCCTTCCATTCCATGATTCAGAAATCAGTTTGGGGTTAAAATCAAAGTTTTTTAGGTCTGATAATGCCAAAGATTATTTTAATCAAGTGCTGTCACCATATTTTCAAAAGGAGGGAATCATACACGAGTCATCCTGTGTCAATACACCCCAACAGAACGGAATTGCTGAAAGAAAAAACGGTCACCTTCTTAACACTACCCGAGCCTTGTTATTTCATGGGAAAGTTCCTAAGTCTTATTGGGGGGAAGCTATTCTCACAGCCACTTATATGATAAATAGGTTACCCTTACGTATATTGGACCAAAAAACACCCATGGCAATCTTGTCCACTTTCTATCCTCACTTCCGAGTATCCAATGGTCTTACACCAAGAGTCTTTCGATTGCACTTCTTTTGTCCATATACATAACCACCAGAGGGAAAAATTAAGATCCACGAGCCATCAAATTTATCTTCCTTGGCTATTCTAGCACACAAAAAGGTTATAAATGCTACCATCCTCCTTCTAGGAAATACTATATGTCAGCAGATGTAACCTTTGTTGAAAACAAGTCCATATTTCAACCATTCTTATCTTCAGGGGGAGAATTCATTGGAAGATAAGAATGCTCCTGAAATAGATGGTTTTGGTCTTATTGATTTTGAGTTACCCGTCTCTCAAACTCCATCTGCTTCCCCAACTGATTTTGTTTCCCAATCTACTACTCCTGAAAATTCTCATCGAGTCTATTCCAAATTCTATTTCTCAGGAACCAATAACTCTTCCTCAAACCGATTCTGTTCATAATCCTAAAAGGTTTTCTCAGATATATTCAAGGAGATCAGCTACTGTTCCTAATCCGAAGCAAAGCCAGACTACCAATCCGGACCCTATCGATGAAAGCACGGTAAGTTCTATTCTTCCTTTGGCTGAACAGCCTGTTCATAATCATGAGAATGATTTAAATCTCCCCATTATCAATGAAAGCACGGTAAGTTCTATTCCTCCTTTGATTGAACTGCCTGTTGATGATTTGGATCTTCCCATTGCCCTTAGAAAAGGTTCCAGAAAGTGCACAAGCAACCTATTTATCCTTTGTCTCACTATGTGTCACTACAACGTTTGTCACCACCCCACAAAAATTTTATTGCAAGTCTAGATACCATTGCTGTTCCTAAATCTCTATCTGAGGCATTGTCAAAAGAAGAGTGGAGAAATGCAATGAAGGAAGAAATGAGGGCACTAGAGAAAAACAAGACATGGGAGATAGTTGACAGACCGAATGGAAAGAATTTAGTCGGCTGCAAATGGGTCTTTACTCTGAAATACCAATGCTGATGGCTCACTCGAGAGATACAAGGCTAGGTTGGTGGCTAAAAGGTACACTCAAACTTATGGGGTAGACTACCAGGAGACATTTGCACCAGTAGCTATGATGAACACGGTGAGAATCCTACTATCTCTAGCTGCTCACTTTGATTGGCAACTTCAACAATATGATGTAAAGAATGCCTTCTTACATGGGGACCTAGAAGAAGAAATCTACATGAGTATTCCACCAGGTTTTTGAAGGGAGAGAAACAGCAACTAAAGTATGTAAGCTGAAGAAAGCCCTGTATGGGCTAAAACAATCACCAAGAGCTTGGTTCGGAAGATTTACCAAAGTCATGAAAGCGTCAGGGTACAAGCAAAGTCAAGGAGATCACACACGTTTATCAAGCACACGGATTCAGGGGGAGTTACAGGCACTTCTGGTATATGTTGATGACATAATAGTCACTGGTAATAATGAAGAGGAGAAACTCAAACTGAAACAGTGCTTGGCAAAAGAGTTTGAGATAAAAGAGCTAGGAAAACTAAAGTACTTTCTCGGAATTGAAGTCTCATACTCCAAGGAAGGGATCTTTATCTCACAGAGAAAATATATCCTAGATCTTTTGAAGGAAACCGGAATGCTTGGCTACAAACTAGTGGCTACTCCAATTGAAGCAAACCAAAAACTAACAGCAGCAAGGGAAGAACCAGCTGTTGATCGAGAAATGTACCAGAGGCTAGTAGGAAGGCTTATCTATCTTGCTCATACCCGACCAGATATTGCCTATGCAGTAAGTCTGATTAGCCAGTTTATGCATTGATCCAAAGGAATCACACATGCAAGCTGCTCTTCGAATACTACACTACTTGAAAGGAAGTCCAGGGAAAGGAGTGCTATTTAAGAAGAGTCAAAACCCTCAAGTTTAGAAGTCTATACAGATGCGGATTTTGCTGGCTCCGTGGTTGACAAAAGATCAACAACAGGTTATTGTACCTTTCTTGGCAGTAACCTAAATAACATGGAGGAGTAAGAAACAGAATGTTGTGGCAAGATCAAGTGCAGAATCCGAGTTCAGAGCAGCAGCACAAGGAATTTGTGAGTTATTGTGGCTGAAGATTATACTAGAAGACTTGAAGATCAAATGGCAGGGTCCCATGAGACTGTATTGTGTGATAACAAGTCTGCAATTAATATTGCTCATAATCCTGTACAACATGACAGGACAAAGTATATTGAAAATTGACAGACATTTTATTAAAGAGAAACTTGAGGAAGGACTAATCTGCATGTCCTATGTTTCTTCAGGAGATCAACTTGCCGATGTCTTAACTAAAGGACTCAACAGTGGAAATTTTCATGAGATCGTTTCCAAGCTGGGAATGGAAGACATATATTCACCAGCTTGAGGGGGAGTGTTGGAATGTACAGATATGATTGCTGGAATATTTGGATGTGATTGCTGGAATATTTGGATGTGATTTGGATATCCAAATCAAATCCAATATTTACTGTTGTAATGTAAATTATTGTTAGAGAGATTCTAGGCTGAAAATCAATCCCTTGAATTAAGGAATTACAGTTCATTCTCTCCTGATTTTTTCCTATTTTTTCTCTTAGGCTTTTCCCTAGAATTTCACTATAAATACAGTCTTGTACATCCAGAAATATCAATGAGAACAGATACCATTCTCTATTTCTAAATTCTGCAGTATTTCCTCCTTGAAATTCCCTATCCAATCACACCTTTAAGGTCCTTAATACACCTATAGTTTAACCTGTTGATCACCTTTTCTACATACTCTTTTGGCTTCTAAGAGGGATTTTCAAGTTTCCAACATGGCAAAAATTTAATTATTGTGCTACTGTATTTGAAACTGATCACTTTCCTGATTAAAGGTGTATTTGATTATGCTCACCGCACTATCTCTGATTTGTCAGGGGAAAAAGTTGTAATTTAGACACCATGCTATGCAATATTGCTACAATGACAGTTACAATTTATGTTTTGAGTTTGTAATCCTATGCAAGTGTCTATGATTACCTGGAGTCTCACGTACACGATCTGGTCAATACATTTTGTGGGAAATCTGGATGGTCTCTTTGTCTTCTAATTTTAACATTTTTCGTAAATGTAATAGGGATGGTGGTCTGGTCAAAGTTAATGGCATCAATGACACAGATGGGGCTAACCATCAGCTAAACTCAGTGGAAGAAACTAGAGGAGGTAGGAGTTTGTAGTTCCTTTGGCTGCCTTATAATTGGAAAACACACTCTGTTGATGTTATGTGCAATTTGCACTTTATGTATAAACTTTTTTTTTGAGTTTAATACTAGTTCTCCATATTTTTATTCTTCAGTTAGACTCTGCATTTTATTAAACCTTTGTTTGTTTGTTGCAATTCAGTTTATCTAGGTGGTTCACTTTAGCTAGTGTATGATCCTCACATTTTAACAGGAATATGATTGGATCCAATTTAAATATTTCTTGGTTAAACATGTTTTATATTTTATTGATGACTTGTTTACATAGATCAGGCTAGTTATCTACATGACCTTGCATGTGTCCATAGATTTATGGAGTTGTCCCCTTAGTGGGTTATGATACTTTTTTTTACCTCTTTAGTTAAATAATTTTATTCAGCTTTCTCAAATGTTAGTTTTCATCTTTAGATGCTAAGCCTGCTTCTGAATGCAGCTTTAAATTCTAGATTACATGATGGACACTGCTCAAATGGCTTTTCCCCTTCAGAGCCCAGGTAAATTTAGGGTTCAGTAGCTTTTCTTTTTTCTTTTTGGTTGAACAATCCAATGTAAAACCTTTTTTATATAACCTGGCTCTCACTTTAGCTAATTGGTAGAGTGTAATATTGTGAACTGATTTTTTTTTTCTTTCTGGTACTGTCATCATATTATTTGTGGGTCAATAGCAGCAAGTTATGATTCTCTCTTGGTAGCCCTACTTCTTCAATTGCCAAATTTAGAATAAATAATTTTTAATTGACTTGAAAATTATAATGGCAGAATCAACTGACTTTCTCTCCAGAAAAATTTATTGGCTTTCATGTTCTTACCCAATTATCAAAATAGTAAATTAATTCTGCCATTTTCTTGGTTTCTAGTTTTTATGCAGGGCAGGTTATTGAACAGAACACTAAAATATTGGATAACGAACCCAGTACAGTTGATTCAGGTCAGGAGAGAACAGCGAAGGGTGTCCTCAAGCAAGAGACTTGTAAGCTATTGAGTGAAACTTCTATGGAGGTGCCTGATGTGATGGTAAACGACGCCGTTGCTATCAGTGAAGACGACAGTGTTCCCACTGGCTCGGAGAACAGTTCCAGTGTACAGCATGAGGTTCAGCAGGACCACTCTCGGCCAGGTTCAGAATCAGACTTGGGAGCCACGCCAAGCAGTATCGCTAAGCAAAAGGGCAAAAGAATTTCCAGATACAGCAGGAGAGGCAGAGGCAGGGGTGTCAAATGATGTGGGTTGTATTCTGTATGTCAAATTGTAAGTTACTGTCAGCTTAGAAAGTAAGGATGCTGCAGGCCATTTGTTGTGAAATCAATATTTACAAATACGAGTCTACCTCAACTTTGGCAGAATTTTTCTTTCTTTGCCTTGTTTTCTTCTGCTTGGTGATGACTTCCACGGAAATTAGGCTCAGGGAATTGAATGTATTTGCTGTAAAAAAGTTAGGTGGGCGACATAGAAATTTTTTTTTTTTTTTTTGTTGACTGAATAGCTTACATGGATTTTGTTTTTGTGGGATGTGTACAAACTGATACAGCCTGAATGGGGACACTGGCCCCTGTCCGGGTATAAGCTCAGGCAGCCTCCATGGAGGCTCCAGCACTACAAGCCAAGAGGGCTGTGGGATGTGCATCCTCACTATCCTTACCGAAGGTACCCTTGACCCGCTTTTTCTTTTTTCTCTGTCCTGTATGTATTTTAATTGCATGTTTGTTTTACAGTTATAATCCATGCAAACAGGCGTTGAGAAGAAGTAAAAGAATTTGGCTTCTGTTAAAAGTGCCTTGAACAGTGTGTTTGAAAAGATCTTAACCAGACAAAGCAAATCTGTCAAGTATTGTGGGTTTCAATTTTTTTTCTTCAATACTTTTGTTTCGGATGGCAAACACAGTGGACTAACCCGTAGGTTATCATGAAAATTATGCATTTTTGTGGTTAAATCCATTTGCTTAATTATACAGGTTCGTGCCTAAGTCAAGTTATTTGAGTAGACGAGTTACTGTATCATGCAATTATCAGTATAGGTAGCAAGCTAACTATAATAGGCTCAAGGTAACCAGTTGCATGATACAGTAAAGAAAAAAATAAGAAAAAACATAGAAAAAGTCGGCAATTGATAACCAATCTTACTGTATCACGCTAGCTCTTGCTGACAGTTAATGAAAAAAAATTTTCAGTCTCAGTGAATTAGTTTATTTTATAGTTAAAATAATTTATAATTAAAATTTTATTTAAAAAATTTTAAAAAAAATTTTTTTTTTTTTTTAAAATAAGTTTTCTCTAACATGGGCTTACTAACTGGTTTATGGAGGAGCAAATCAAAGCTTGAGAGTTTGCCTAAGAAGCAAGAGCACCTTCTTTCCTGGTGTTTTCAAGACAAAACTCAGTGATGATGGCTCGGTTAGGAATTCAACCCTTCAGTCTGGGTGTGGAGGTTCGTTCCGCAATGACACAGGTGAGTTCTTGGTAGGTTTCCACTGCAATCTGGGGGCATCTTCTTCTTTGAAAGCTGAACTTTTGGGTCTTCTCCATGGTGTGACTGTGAGGATTGCTATAAGCTGTGGCTACTCTTCGTTAATAGTTTGAGATGGACTCCTTTGTTGCTTTTAACCTTAGTCAAGGCCGAGCTCCCTTTGTCTCATCATTGTGCTTCCCTTGTTCGTGATGTTACTCTCTAGCTTCAAAGTGATTGGGAAGTTTCTCTCTGTCACTCTTGGAGAGAAGATAATAGGTGTGCTGATCATTTAGCTGGCCTGGATCATTAGCGCTCTTTTGGTTGAAGGATTTTAAAGTAGGTTCTTATTAAATATTGTTAAAATCAGATTAGATCATCTAATTAAACTTATCAGTTTAGGTTTAACTAATTCAACTATTTAATTTGATTGGTTGAATGGGATGATATTATAAAAGTAATTTAATATAATAATATGAAATTTATGAAAATAATCATAAAATAAAAAAAATTGAATTTTTTTGAGAAAAAACAAATGACTAAGTAATTTTGACTGGTTTTGTGAATGAATTGATTCATGAATTTGACCGGTTTTGTCTGGTCTAATTGTAAATTCAATTATAAAGATAAATTATACTTGGTTAAGTGCTTGGTTCATGAGTAAATTGATCAGACCTTCTGGTTCGATTCATGACAACAATTTGTCTTTAGTTGATCTCTTTTTGGGAAGATTTGGCTGGCATTGGCTTGCTGCGAGTTGTGTAATTTTTCTTCTTTTGGGCTCTGCCTTGTTTTTTTTTTTTTTATCAAAACAACAACAATAAAAATGTACTTCTACTCACATCTTGAACAAGTTAAATATGTTGACCAAAAAAAGAACAAGTTAAATATGTATTCTCTTATAGTTATTTATTTATTTTTTTAATATATATCACAACAACTAAGTTTGAATCTATAACTTTATGCAAATTATACAAATATTTTTTATTTTGTATTCTTCTAAAATCCTTTATTGTTTCTTGGGATAATCCTCCTTCTCTTAGCAATATTCTGTTTGTTGATTCTGTGGGGTTTCTACCCCTGGACCTTGTCTTTTCCTTTCTTCGGCCTTTCTGGCCCCGATTGTAACCTATAAAAAAAAAACAAAATCCTCAATTGTCAGCACATATGTAAATATAAAAAATAAAACGTTGTACTTGCTTCCATTAAGATTCTTATGCTTCTTTGATAAGATTGTATTTGTAATATGCCTACTTCCAAGTATTAAAGTAAATCTGATATTACCGTCAATGGGCATAAAGATTGTATGTTCTTGAGGCTTTAAGCATTGCAGTTTATATACCAAATGGTAAAAAAGAAGAGGAAAATAAATGTTATTTAAGTCTTACATTGTATAAGGGATAAATATTATAATATAGTTAATATTATTTATTTTTATATAATATTTGAGTAAAATTAGATAAAAATAATTTTATTTAATTTTGATCTTATAATAAATAAGAACTTAATTATTTTATTTTAAACATTCTTATACAGTTAAGACTGAATAAAATTATTTTAATTAGATAAATTATTATTTAGTATCTTACTTAAATATAAATAATATTAATTATATTATATTATTTATTTTTATACAGTGTACTAAGTGGGATCCTATGTGTATACATATTTTAAAGAGCAATGTACTACAGAAGTAAATTAACAGCACACAGTAGTAATTTTCTTTCATAAGTCTTTCTGTTTGTATGGTGCTGACTTTGTTCATAGGAACAGGCTTTAAAGTTTTGTTCTTACAAGGTATTCCTATAACTAAAGTTCATGTTTGTATTTTATTAATTTTATTGATTGTTGATTATATAAAAAAATTACGTTGTATATGTATTTGAAACAAATAAGAATACTCAATTGCAGATGTAATGCTCTATATAATATACCTATTTCTTTTTCATTTACCTTAAGATCGTCACTTTCGGATGAATTTTTCATTTGATGGCCTTTTTTTATTTTTCTTTTTTAAATTATTTCATTGAAATCAGGTTAGCTAAATATAGATTCGTAGTTGTCTTCTATATATGTTGTCTATATATTATTGCATGAATTTTTTACACTAGGAATAATATGTATATCACATGTAGTTTTGTTTGACCAATGATAAAAAAAATTGACATATAATATTGTAATTTTATTATTTTTAAAAAATTTAACATATGGAATTAAGAAGTTTTGTGAGGGATTTTTTGGAAACTTATTAAACATTTATGAGAATGTTGCCTCCGAATCAAACATAGGAATACAAAATTACTAAAAAAAAATTGTAACATTCTTCGGAATATTTAAAATCAAGTAAACATGGGTTTGCATTTTCTCAAGAATTCCTATGTCCAGAAATCTCATTCTCAAGAATGAAAAACTAACTCTTGAATCAAACACCCTGAGAATGTGAGATTAATATTTACTTAGGATACTAAGATTATTTTTCTTTACAAAGTGTTTTTTAATAAGTTTCAAATTTCTAATATTTTAAGTTTATTTCGTCTTAGTTTAAACTCTCGGTAATTATGCTCATTTATTGTTTTCAAATCATATGATTGAAATGCTTTTTTGACATATTTTTCAAAATTAATTACTCTTTCATTTTATTTTTATCTGTTATTTAAATTTTTTTTATAAAAATTAAAAAAATTATTAAATAGCCTAAATTGTAAAAAAATATAATTTAATATGACTAAAATACTCTTTTTTTATTTTATTAATATTTTTTTTCAATTTAACTTACTCACTAATTCTCTCTCCTCATTAAAAGATAAAGACAAAATTAAAAAAATTAATTAATATTTTTTTAATATTTTTAAATGATAAATAATATTAAATAAAAAAAATTTACATAACAAATAAAAACAAATAAAAAAAATACAAATACTATATACAACGCAAATTTTAGGATTAGAAAGCACCGACAAGACAGTTTTCAAAAATATTTAAATAGCATATTATACGATACTTCTATTATAATCATAAAGTAATAAATAACTTATAGAGAAAAGATATCTTTTTCTTTACTTTTTTTTATTTTCTTTTTTTTTCAATCCAAAGTATTAAAGTAGTATTATGTAAATAGATATCTATTAATAAAAAAATAATTTTAAATTTTATTATTTATTATTTATGTTAAAATATATATATATTTATTATTATTTATAATTTTAAATAGATATCTATATTAAAAAAATAATTTATTATTTATATATTTGTATTTTATTAAATTTTAAATAATTAATTATCATAAACATGATAATTTATGCACTTTATACAACTTCATCTTATGATTTTATTCTCACAAGTACTTTATGAAATTGGACAAAAATTATTATTAATATCATTTTTTTATGTGAATCAAAAATATTTTAACAAGTTTAAATTATTTTAATTATTTAAACTAATTTCTTTAAATTAGAAGTGATAATAATATTATAAGCAAAATGTTCATGAAAATAATATGTCAAAAATTAAAAGTGTTCTCAAAAATAAAAAGAAAGGTTATATATTTTAGATTAAATTACTACTTTAATTTTTTAAAAGTTTACTTATATCAGTTTAATATTTAAAAAATATATGATATTAAATTAATCGTGTAAAAATTTACAATAACATTAAAATAATCTTTTAAATATAAATAAAATTAAATTAATTATTTAAAAATTTAAAATAACATCAAAATAAAAAAATTATTTTAAAAATTATTTTAATATCATTTTAAATTTTTTAAAAATTAATTTAATATTATATACTTTTAAAATTAAATTAATAATAAATATTTTTAAAAGAATTAAATTAATATTAAATAAATATTTAAAAAATTAAAATAATAGTTTAATCCTTATTTTATCTTATTTTATTTTTTTCCGAGTGATACGTTGGCAGTTCGGCTTTTCGCTACACTCCTCCAGGCTTGTAAGTGAAGGCTACCCCTAAAGAATAAAGAGCTCGGTTTCTCCAAATCTTCTTCTTCTTCTTCTTCTTCTCTCAGAAACCAGAATTGTGAAGGAAGAAACAATGGAACCCTTCTCTCCCTCCTCTTCTCTCATAGCACAGCAAACATGGGAGCTCGAGAACAACATCATCCCAATGGACACTCCCGCTGCCACCGCAACCAACGCCGACCAGGCCTCTGACGCCATCTTCTACTACGACGAGGCTGCCCAGAACGAGTTCCAGCGGGAGAAGCCATGGGTGAACGACCCCCACTACTTCAAGCGCGTCAAGATCTCCGCTCTTGCTCTCCTCAAGATGGTTGTCCACGCTCGCTCCGGTGGCACCATCGAGGTCATGGGTCTCATGCAGGGCAAGACCGACGGCGATGCCATCATCGTTATGGACGCCTTCGCCTTGCCCGTCGAAGGCACCGAGACCCGCGTTAATGCCCAAGCCGATGCCTATGAATATATGGTTGATTATTCTCAGACAAACAAGCAGGTTTGTCTTTTGCTTTCTGATTTTTTTTTTTTTTGGGTATTTCTAATGCCTTCTGATTTGTTAGTTATTAGGCTTTTTTTCTTTTTTGGATCGTGGAAAAACCCTAATCGCAATTGTAGTAAAGGTATCAAATTTCAGAACCCTTTTTCAGATTTGTTGAACCCTAGTTATGTTTAATGCTTTGCCCCTCTTATAATTTGAACTCTGAGTCCATGAGAGAATGAAGTTTCATTGCCATTTGTATAACCTGGGGAACCTTTATTGTTGGAGTTTTGGCCTTTGGGCGTCCATTGCATTCTCTATGTCATCAGTTTGTTCTGTTACCAGGCCAATGCATTCAGTTTGTGATACTTAGTGTTCATAGAGCTCGCTTACAGAGTATGTCCTGGTGTAGGCCGGGCGTTTGGAAAATGTTGTTGGATGGTATCATTCTCATCCTGGTTATGGATGCTGGCTTTCGGGTATTGACGTGTCTACGCAAATGCTGAATCAGCAATTTCAAGAGCCCTTTCTAGCCGTTGTTATTGACCCAACCAGGACTGTTTCTGCTGGGAAAGTTGAGATTGGAGCATTCAGGACATACCCTGATGGATATAAGCCTTCAGATGAGCCTATTTCTGAGTATCAAACTATCCCGCTCAATAAGATTGAAGACTTTGGTGTCCACTGTAAACAGGTGATTCTTCTTTCTTGTCTATTTCTTTCAACAAGGCATGATCCATTTTTTTTTTTTTTAGCTCCATTCGTGTTCATTTGCAGTATTATGCGTTGGATATCACTTACTTTAAGTCTTCTCTTGATTCACACCTCTTGGATCTGCTATGGAACAAATATTGGGTGAATACACTATCTTCTTCTCCTCTATTGGGTAATGGAGACTATGTTGCTGGACAAATCTCAGATCTAGGTACTGTTCAGTGGCTTATTGTTCATTGCAATATCTTTCGGATTCAGTCCTGCCATCTGTCATGATAGTGGACAAGCATAATTTTATATTTGTTATTATATGTCGTATCATTATATTTTAGAAGTATGAGTATCTCAATTGGAAAATTCCTTTATTTCAGCTGAAAAGCTAGAACAAGCAGAGAATCAGTTGGCGCACTCACGCTTTGGACCACTAATAGCTCCCCCTCCAAGAAAGAAAGAGGTAAGTAACTATTGATTTGCTTTATAAATCTATGGCAAATTTCTTATTTCATTTATTGTAATTTATGTATTGAGGGTTTCCTTTGGATTGTTGGAGTGTTTCCTTTTGTTAGTTTGAAGTCAAAGGATAATCAAAGCCTTTCTCAGTGTTTATCTATCAGCTAAGTTATGCTGTTGGAAAATTTAGATATGCATCTACATTGAAATTCTGAGCCTTTTTCTAAAGTCAACTGTGAGAACCCATTATCAGGGTACCACATTATGCTTTCTCATTCATCAGTGATTGGCGTCTCTAAATGTTCTATACTATTCCTACATTGTCATTCTTATGATCTGGGAGTGTGAATAGTGGGCTGTATTGCATATACTACCTAAATATTTTGTAACTCCAATTGTAATTTACACCAACTGTAGTGATTATGGCTTGCATCTATTAATAATTTCGTTCCGTTAATCATGAGGGATAGATATTCTAGAAATTATAGGAAAGAAACTTAGAGCCAAGTTTTGTTTTATACCGCCTTTCATTTAAGTATCAAATTGCACACATCATGGGTTCATAGAACATCAATAAATACATGGGTACAACAGTTTTTTTATTTCCTTTTTTGCTGTCTTATCTTGGTCGATATTGGTTCTGCATTAGATGGTAGAATTTAGTACTAGTTATCTTTGGTATGTTTATAAGCAAAAGATTCCTATAAGCCATTATTGCAACTGTACAAATGTAAATTAAGAATTGATCAGTAAGTAGTTATTTTCACTAGGTGAAAAGAAATTAATTGATGATGATGGAAATGCTTGAACTTTGAAATAATGTTCTGGACACAAATTGGTAACTTCATAGGTTCCTCTGTACCTTACCTGGCAATCTGGCATAATACATGCTCAATAATAATAGAACATGCAGAATTATGCCAACAAAGTATTACTTTGTGAGTCAAAGCAAGAGCAGAACTCATCTGACTATTTTTGGTGTGGAGGAGGGGGTTATAAGTGGAATAGATGTAACTAGTTGCTAGGTTCCTGGATGCTCCAACTACATGGACATTGGCCAATTCAGCAACAAAAAATCAGGACATGGATGTTGGACTTATGTCCAAGGTTGAGCTTGTAGGACTTATTGCTGCTTCTGCACCCCAAGGCTTTCCGTTTTGTATATTTGTTTGCAAGAGGAATTTTTCGAAACCCCCTTATCCCATATGCACTTTGATGTCAATATTCCTCCCCTTACTTTATAATTAAGAAATAATTTCTATGAAGAACAGATGTTATAGCTCGATCACAGTTGGTCTCAAGTCTTATTATCTTCACCTTTCCCTCTTATATGCATTATTTTTTGTGATTTTTTTATGGAGAAAACATTTGTTTAAGTATTCTGAGATTTCATAGTCCTGTTAATTTGAAGTGATAATTGTTTTTGTTGAAATTTTTGGGATTAGATGGTAAAAGGGAAAAGAGAGATGGATTTTATTAACAAGACTCTGAATAATTGATATGCATAACACTCACCCCTATGTATATTAATAATCTAGGTCAAGTACAAGTATAGTACAACTAGTACAAAGCCTAGCCCAGTAACACTTAATACAATATAACATAAGAGAAGAAAGCTATTTAACATAGAATACCCTAATATTCCAACACTTCCCCTCAAGCTGAAGCTTACAGAGCTCTTAGCTTCTTTCAAATAAACACACCTAAGAAAATAAAACCACTTAAAAGCTTAATGGGCTCCATAAACCACAATTTGTAATGGGCTTCACAAACAAGACCTGAACCAGAATACATTTGAAGAAAACAGGCATCACTTGAGAGACAACACGTCAAGTAAATAGTTGGACTACACAACTAAAGTAAAGTAGCACTGCAGGAAAAGGACCGAACTGGCAAAGGATTGATGGCCAAGGAAAAATAGGCACTGCTGGAATGAGCAATGCGGCAGGGAGACGGCTGGGGTGATGTATAGCCAAAGAAAACAACCCCGCCGAAAAGAGTCATAGAGGAAATGGGCACATTATTATACCACAATATAGCCAAAAATGCATCAAATAACACCTCAAAATTCATTAAAACAAATACATTATCTGGAAGCCTCAAACTGCAAAAACAACTTTTCAAGATTGAACTCTGGAGACCCAAAACGGCAAAACCTTGGAAAACATGTCTGGAATATGAAAAACTAAATCTGACTTGACAATGGCTTGGATTGGCTTGGTCAATGGCAACTCGACTTGTTCAACCGGCTTGATCAAACTTGGGTCAGCTCAGACTAAAAACTGCTTAAATGGCTCAAATTAAACCAGCAGTGCATGGGGAGGTATCTGGTGACAGGCTTGCAGATTTTGGTACCATGATGAAATTTTAGGAATTAGATGGAAAAGGGAAAAGAAGGATATATTTTACCAGTAAGACTGAATAATTGTTGTACATAACACTGACCTTATACCCCTATGTATGCTAATAATCTAGGTCAAGTACAAGTGTAGTACAACTCATACAAACGTAGCCCAATAACACTTAACACAATATAACTTAATTCAATAATACTATGTAACATAGAATACCATAATATAATAACAGTTTTATCCTTTTTTCTTCCTTTGAAAGTATTGGTAATTTATAATATGGATGGTGAATCATCAATGCTCAATTTAGAAGGAAATCGATGGTATTTAAATGCAATTCTGAATAAGGTTGTATCCTCTAGGAGCCTGTTTCTATTTGGCCAAGTTATGACTGTCAAATGTATGACTTACTGGAGTACTAATTGTGTTTCATGTCTGATTAATTTATTTGAAGAGAATTGAGTTTCCGCTGGTTTAATTTGCAATATT
The DNA here is from genome assembly GCA_019955255.1 of Castanospermum australe. Classification (NCBI taxonomy): domain Eukaryota; kingdom Viridiplantae; phylum Streptophyta; class Magnoliopsida; order Fabales; family Fabaceae; genus Castanospermum; species Castanospermum australe. The sequence goes on along the minus strand of NSJW01000337.1, from coordinate 4,713 downwards.
GGTTTCCCCATGGCTTATTAGATTCCCTCTGTCAATTTACTGTCCTATATTTACGTCAAACCTCTACAAGTACACATACGGGTACATCCGTCCCCTGCCATTGTTTTCCCCATGGCTTCTTAGATTCACTTAGTCAATTTACTGTTCTATATTTACTCCAAACCTCTACAAGTACACATACAGGTACATCTGCCTCTGCCATTGTATTTATTTCATATTCTTTCCTTTTGGAAAAGTTTCATCAAAAGAAAGCAGCAGTGCGTGTGCTTATGTACTCATGCACTTGTTCAAGTTCAAATGCACTCAAAATGACAGCAAGTTTGATATTAGCTTTACTTAATTTATGCCCACCATATTATTTGGCTACATATCACTTCCAAATTTCCATGATAGACAGGTACAAATATATCAATGTGCTTAAAATTTAACAGCTCGTCTTTTCATGATGATGGGTACTATGCCAATCTCAGAACAGACCTAGAATCATGCAATGCTTTAAATGCATAGTAGATCTGTAACACTTGATGCTATTCTATCATCATCAGTTTTGTGAGCCGCGGAGATCACTCAATGCTGACTTTAACATCCTCATCCCTATCACTTTTTCCTGCCTTTTGTATATCAGGTGCTGATATCTCATTGAATTGCAGGAAGAATCTCCTCTTGCTAAGATTACTCGTGATAGTGCAAAAATAACTGTGGAGCAAGTGCACGGTCTGATGTCACAGGTTAGTTGCATTGCCACTCCTTGTTTTGTAATTTTTTCTCTACTGCTGAAATTTTATGGTCAATTTCTTCTGGATTATGAAATGTTATTCACACATCTTCTATGTAGGTAATCAAGGACATCCTTTTCAACTCTGTGCATCAAGCAAACAGGTCTCGCACCGAAACATCTGACCCTGAACCAATGATTGAAAGCTGAATCTGGCATCTACTAGAGCTGCATTTTTTTTATAATTCATTATTTTGGTGATGCCTACATCCTCTGCGGACTGGGTTACATAAAGATATTGATGGTAAATCCAGTGTTGTATGCCTGTTTGTTGCGCAGTGAGCAGTGTCTAACCTTGTTTTCTTTCTCAAGAACATGATTGTACCGTCCACCAGGCAACTGACATCAGATACTCATTCGTCTAACAGAAAGTAAACCGTTGGCCAGAGCAAAAGTTAATATATACAATTGGTTTTGCGATTGAATGCTTTCTACTACTACTATTTTTTGGTACTTAGGGGGAGGGGAGGTTAACCGCTTCCAAGGCTTGGACCTGTCAAAAGCTTTAGTGAAAGCTTATAATGATACTTACAAATAGCTTATCAATGAAGGATCTCCACAGAATTAGTTGCACTCTGGAAATTTATTTTCTTAGTGAATTTGTTTCCCCCAATTGGTGCTGCCTTTGGTACCACGATGCCTGTGTCACCTCAAATTGGGCATCCCAAAATTGGCATTCAACTGGTTTGGGCCGATGATGTGTTTTTCTAGTAGCATTGTTTAGCATTTTTAAGTAACTTTTGTCTGTTGACCAAACAAAAAAAAAAAAAACTTTTGTTTGTGTGTGTGTGTGTGTGTGTCTATATATATATATATATATATATATAATTTTAACTGTGTTTGGAAATACTGACAATGCATAATTTAATGTAAGGAAGTAGTTCAAAATTTGTTAGATAATAAAAAAAAATGTTGACTTTAATAATAAAATAATAAGATAATATTTGTTGTTAAAGAGAAAGGTATATTTAAAGAATTTAAATCTTTTGTCCTGTCCTCTTAACTAAATATTGTTAATTTAGCTTAATAAACTTTCAACCAAGAGAAAGTTATTGCTAATTGGAGACAGGATAAAAGAGATTAAAAAAAAAGTAAATTTATAATAAAATAAAAAGCAAAAGTGACTTGTTTGTATGAAAGTCGCCATCGATCATTATTCACTATCAACATCGAGAAAATGTCAAGGGGAGTAGGCTACTAAAGTCAGTGATTTAGGTGAATTCAACTTCAAAATGAAAAGAGATTTTACAGAAGTAGCGAAGGAGAAAAAAAAAGAAAAAAACAGTACAAGAGAACATGCACATAACTGTTACCATTTGAACAGCATGATTAGTTTAGCTTTTAAAATTCCAAAATCATAATTTAGATAAAAGTTATAAAAGATAAATTTTTATCAAAATTATAATTTGAAAGTTTTCAAAAGCTAAATTCAAACACACACGTGGTTGGTCATTGAACTTTTTGAGTTTTCTTTTTTTTTGGCGAGGGGATGAGAATTTAGGGAAAAGGAAAGGGGGAGGATGGTTCGAACCCGATGTCGTTTCGCAAAGCAGTATGGCTTTTGTTACTTTAACCACAAGCCTGGCGGCCATTGAACTTTCTGAGTATGAAGAGCTCTAGACAGCAGTGATGGATTTGGATACGTATCTCTAATCTCCAGGCTCCAGCCAGGCTACATGTGAGAATGGGTGGTTGATAGGAAAACAAGAAAAATTGGATGACTCTGAGGATTGATAGGTAAGATTCTAGACTTGGATTACTGCACTTGTGGTGGTCTTCACATGCATTTGCATAGGACACAAATTTCGTAAGTTTTTTTTATTTGAACAATAATTCAGATTTATAATCATTTAGATGCCAATAGGAGAGGACTTTGTGAAGCCGTACTTCCAATATTTCTCCCCCATCACCTCCCACTAAGTGCAAAAGGCCAAGTGAAACAGGACTCTCCAAATCATCTACTTTCTTTATACCTTTAGTGGGTTTTTAGGCTCTAGTGGCCTTTTGTGGATTGTCATAGAAATTATGCCTCTCATGACTCTCTCTCCACGAAACCCACATGCCTTAAATTAGAGTCTTACCAACGAAGTATTAAGAGAAGTGAGTTAGGCTCTCAGTAAAATATTATAGTTTAATTTTTGAAAGTTATATTTATTATTATTATTTTTAATTTAAAAAAATTAAATTTTTGAGATAGTTTAAATAGATTAATATTCTTAGTTCACATTAACAAAAATTCTTACAAGATATAAAAAAGAAAAAGATACTTTTACACTTAATTTTTACATTAAATTTCTACAACTTTTTTATTAAAAAAGAAATGTACTTTCTAATGTTGAAATATACTTCCTAATGCTTATTCTCTTTCTGTCCTTTATTTTTAATTAAAAAAATAAAGTATAATTTATATTCTTAAAGTTTATTTCAATATCAAAATATCTCATTCAAGTTTTTTTTGTCTCATTAAATTTTTTTTAAAATTTAGTTTGACTTAAAAATATTAATTTTGTTATTAAGTGAAACGGAGGTCACTCTACATACATATAATTTACACTTTTAAAGTTTACTTATATATCAAATTATTCTCTTAAAATTTTTTATCTTATTAAATCTCTTTAAATTTTGATCTAACTTGAGACTGAATGTTAATCTCCGTTTCATTTAAAAGAAAAATTAATATTTTTAAGTTATATTAAAATTTAAAAAGATTTAATAAGATAAAAAAATTTTAAAAAAAATAATTTGATATAGAAATAAACTATAAAAGTACAAATTAAATTTTACTTTAACAAAAAAGTATAAGAAATGTGGTGCATAAATTAAGTGCAAGAAGAACAAAACTAAACAAAAAGGGAGGGGGGGAACGTTTTCACAAGGAAATGGAAATGGTCCACCTCTTAACGGTGCTGGAGCTGCTTGCAAGTAACTCTCTGATACTGAAAGTGGCTGTGAGTGAGGCTCACACGGGACTTGATCCACGCCCACGAGGCTCCACTCCGTTCTCTTTCTACGATCTGAACATCATGTCATGGGAACGCTAAGTGTCGAGATAAAAAAAGCCCCGTTTCAATTAATTGGGAAGTGGGGGCAAATCTCAGAATCCTACACCTGGTTCTGCCCTACCCACACCATCAAATGTTTTTCTTTTTCACTCTACTTTGTCAACATCTACGTTTGTCTCGTGTCTCGTGCCAATCCTTCTTGTGAGCTTGTTGTGACCGCTCCCTCCCTCACGAACTTCACCACCCTCTTTATCTTTTGGCCTTTCCAGAATCAAGTCCTGCCACCCTTCTCGTGAGAAATGGTGCCTTTTTGGGTCAAAGTTCATATCCTGTTTCTAATCACGGCTTCCATTAGCTAACCTCACAATAAAACATGCATGCATAACGACTGGACGTGTCTATACTAGGACTGCCAAATGGATGTACTGAATAAATTTTAAATAGGATTATTAGTAGATAGATAAAAATAAATTAATAATTTATTTAAAATTTATTAAAAATTATTAAAATATATTCAATTTATTAATGATTTATTTTAATAAATAAATATTTAATTTATTTATTAATTAATTTTAATATATAAATATCCGGTCTAATTATTTTTAACTATATACATCTAAATTTTTTTATGTCCAAATACGTTATATTCTTTATTTTTCAAATTTTATATATATATACATATATATATTTTGATTTATTAACTAAAACTAATTAAATCTAACTAAATTTATTAAATTTATTATTATAATTAAATGAATTGAGATTAGATTTAGATATAAATAGATTTGATGGATTATTGATTCATGGATACAATTGCCACCTTAGTTTATATGTAGACACTTAAATCAATATTTGAAGCATGTAAAATTTTGTGAATCATATTATAAATATATCTCTCTAAAAATCATAAATACAGACACAGGTAGAGCTAGACCA